>OY856186.1:195348332-195388332 GCA_963693315.1 Diogma glabrata | reverse complement strand
GGTTTGAAATGGAACTGGGCTGGTCATTTGAGTCGGTATGATAACAATCGTCTGCCGAAAATTGTTGAAGAATGGACACCATACGACGGAAAAAGAAATCCTGGACGACCACATATACGATTGAAAGACGACATTAAAAATTTTGGCAGTTGTTTTTGGAGACGAAAAGCAAAAAAATAAGGAACTATGGAAAAGATGGGAAGCTAGTTTATTCAACTATGAATTTTTACAGAGCTATAAATATAAATAAAATAAAATAAACTGTAGAAATTTTAATTATGATAAGAAATCTGTGACCTTTGTATAACCTGAGTCCCGAATGACCTGATGCACTTACCCATCTCAACAAGAAAAGAATATGGAAAACAGGTAAACAATTTGATTAAATAAAGAAATAGAGCTTTTGTTGATTATAAATTACGGACTACAATGTATTCATATAATCCTCATAATAATATTGGTTGGGTGAAACAGTACATCTTCAACAAAAGATTAAAAAAAAAGATTTTGAATTTGAAAGCAATTTTTATTACAATTTACAATATATATTTGCATTTAAAAAAATTTAAAACCATCAGTTTCATAGGTATTTTACACATCGGTTTCATAGCTATTCATTGGTTGTTTAATAAAAACTAGTTGCTCAGCTTTTTCCGTATAAATTCAGCTGGAGTTTCCTATGTACCAAGCCAAATTAAGAAAAGACGCGCTCAATTCCGACTGACGTTGAGATTGATTTTAAAATACAATTTACTTTATTTCACTTTTTAGTCCAAATAAATTGGAATCTAAAGAAGTGGTCAACCATTTAGCGTCAGATAATTTTCCACAAAAATCCTTTATGGAAAATGTTGCAAAAACAGGGTTAATTTGGTATATAATTTATAAAATGTGGAAAACTTTAATGGCAAATTTCTTCGATGAAAGTGATGCCGATTCATTTTCTTTGTTTTCTAAAACAATGAAGTTATCATGAACAAGTGCATTCGGATATAGTAACATAGCGACGTAATGTAACGATGTCATAGATGCTGACTCAACGCTTCGTAACGTTTTAAAAATTAATTTGCTTGATAATAACGTAAAACATAACGATAACGTCAGTATTTTATTTCGTTTTTTGTATGATTTTGCAAATATCGGTTGTATAAAATCCGACTTATCAGCTATTTTCCAATTTTTGTGCACCCTCTAACTAAATATTTTGGTAGTTCTAAAATTTTTTGATATTTATGACAGAATAATGAGCATTTAGTAAATTTTTGATTTGAACTCACTCTGGCACTGATCAGGTTACGAGTTCGAATCCCAACCGAAACACGTATAAAAGAAAAACAGAGTTTTGTTCTAAGATATTTCCAACCATACCTTTGAAATGGAAAATTCAAATTACTTCCTTAGTTACTTGAGTTTAGTTGTTCACAAAAAGCTCGAATATTTAAAATTCCCCAAAATGTTGTCTAATATGCAAGCCAATAGCTCATTGATTTCACATTGATTATAAGCAATCAATAATGACTATACACTCGTGACTTAGAATGTTGACTATAATAGAACTATTACACATCCTATGAATTCACACGAAAGTGTCCAAATCATGTCGTGACTATTTCCAAATTACTTATTGGCTAAGACTGCATTCATTTCGCTTCCCAAGTATTTGCGAGTGGTTTTAAAAATTTGATAAAGGTTCTCAGCCTTTTTTATCAACTCCATGTTAAGTATCTGGTAAAAAATGTTAATATTTGAAATCGGATCCATCATGCCTCAATCATATTCTTTTTCCTGTTTACACGTCAATCGGTTTGTGCAAACAGTCAAACTGTTGAGATCACAAACTGTCATAGTGGCAGAATGCAGAGGGATTTTTTTGTCCGTACATCGTACAAACGGAATGCTTTGCCAGTATTAATAGTCTCGGGAGCGTCCAGTTGACATTACACACAAAAAAATTTTATGGTTAAATAGATCAAACTTTTAGAGAACCATCCCGAGCCGAAATTTAACTACTCCTTAAAACCAGCAGATTCTACTATTTAGAATTTAGAGTATTTAGCTATCACTTATTTTCAATACAAAAATAACATCTACATAACTCCTGCAAAAGCTACTTACCGTTATAAATTCCATTTGAGTTGTTAAAAAGGCATTAAAATTAAATTTTCTTTCGGTCTTTTCTGTAATAATAAAAAACGAAAAGAAACGAAATTTGTTTAATCATAATAATAATAAACAGACAAAAAAAGAATAAGAATAGAAAAATAAAAAGTATTTTTATATATTCTAGCATGGCTGGTTTTATTTAACATTTTGGGAAATAATTTACATGCGTTTAATTGAATTGAATATTTTTAATATTATTTGCATATAAAATTATGTGCGAAAGAAATTTTTTAGGGAATGTAATAACAACAATCTCGCTAAACAAACAGGCCCCTTCTATAATTAATTTTAGTGATTTAAAAAAATTTTATATTTTTAATATATTTTATTTGTCTTGTTTCATGTCGATTTATCGATATTTTAATTTAATTTTTTATATTATTGAGAAAATTATGGAAAGTTAGTATTATTTTCTACACATAATTCAAAAATTTAAATTTTTTGATTTCTGAATTTTGGTCTTTTAAATTGTATCATTAAAAAATTGTCGAAAAAATGGACGCATCCTTTACAAACAAAATCACACTCATACATTTCCAATTTAGAACTTATATATACGAGCACTATCTACATGTATAAAAATGTTTGTCGGGTTTGATGCAAAATAGATCCGAATCGTAAATAGTTTTTGAAGATTCAAATAAGATGTTAATTTTGTACGTTGATAGAATTGATAGGACTTTTTAAGTTCTTCGGATACGATAAGTACTTAGTAAGGTGTTGAAAAACAGGCTTATTTAGGAGTAAAGTAGTATTTTAAGAATAAGTAGTCTGTAAATAGTTTTTTGAGATTCTACTTAGATGTTAAAAAGTATGTTTTTAGATTTTGTAGGAGTTAATTAGTTTATCGAGACTAAAAAGTTCTAATTTACAGGCAATAACGGACGAAAACAACTAAAATAGGTTCATTTGAGAATGTCTACAACTTAAATCGTAGTTAAAGTTCGACTCGGGATACTATTGTGATACGTCAACTAAATTTTATGGTTGCTGTTATATATAAGGAACCATACTATGGTGATAGATAACCATATTTTATGGTTGTAATTATAGATACAGAACCATACTATAATTATAATCAACCACATTTCATCTTTCTCTAAAAATATGATCAATTTAACCCAAAAAATTTTTTTGTGCTTATGTTATTTGAAAACTTACGCCAAATTCCAACGGCAAACTGTGTTAATTATAACATGGTTATATTTAAAAAAAACAATTTTTGTTTAAAATATAGTTTTTTTAAAAAGAAAAACAATTTCTTTTAACCATTGTTTTAAATAGTGTTTAAATGAAAAGTTTTTAAAACAACCCAACTCTGTAGAGGGGATAGGTGTGTAGGGGCGTCAAATGTTATTCTTGCCTAGGGCGGAATTTAGCCTCGTCCCAGCTCTACCTGTGTATATGATGTTGTAAGACAATACATATTCTGTTGTTTAGGACATTAAACAGAATGATACAAATAAAATTATTCATATCGAAGTAACTAGAAATTGAATAGTTTTATTGAGAGTATACTGCGTCAACATCTTTTGTGTTTATGGCTGGTACTTTTCATGCAGTAGGGGTAATTTCGTGCGATTAAATGGTTTTTAAACGGCCTTGTTTGTTGTAGTTCCGCAACACAAAATAAATTAAGTCTCAGATAATGTGTTGTAATGAACACCGTGTGTTTCTGATAGTGGAAACAAAATAAGGCACATCCGAGGGGCTGCGCGCCTTGATATTCAAATTCCAACTAGTCTCAGTCTGTTAGTTCGAAAAGGTCTCCTCGGCTCTTAATAAATGCTGAATTGCACCCAAAAGGGTGGTTTAAAATAACACGGACTCAAATGAACAGGAACTCTGACGACCCCAAAAGCCAGTGTAACCCAGGGTAGCACCACCATCACATCAAAAATTATTATTACATTAAAAAATGGTTTCACTCATCCAATATTCTTCAACAATGGCCAACCATAGTGACTTAAATCTTTGTTTACGTCAAACAATCGTTGCATCAATGGTTCAGAAAATTGTTGGGTACGAAAAATAATACAATATAATAACTAACGTTGCGCCAGTGGTTCAGACGATTGTTGAATCAGAATAATTCAGAAATGTCTTTTCGGCCCTTGAAAACAAAAACAAGATTTACCACATTGCATTGATTTGAAAAAAAAAATGGTTTTAGCCGTATTTCATGGGCAAAAAAACTTTTTTTCCAGTTAGTCGCCATTTTGCAATTTTTTTTCGTAGGGCTGAACCAAAGCGACATATTTTCTAATAAAGAATTTTTAAACATTTTTAGTCACAAAACACTACAAGGCCTGAAACCACGTCAACCAGGACGCACCTTTTTTTACAGCCCTCACTTGATCAGCCTGTTGCTTGTCAAATTTTTAATTTTTTGGTTATTTATTTTGTATTCTTAAAATATCAATTCTGTTAAAAAAAATGGATTTTAAAAATGTTTTTTTATTAATTTTATCTTAAATTTTAAAATATGCCTTAAATTTAGGCCTCTAGACCAGATAGTACCCTCTTAATAAATATAATTATGATACATCGCCATATTTTTCGTTCAAAATTTGCCAATTTTTGAATGATTTTAATTTTATTTTCAAAATTTAAAAATAAAATTAAAATAATTCGTTGCTGCTTGTAAGGATTAAACGGGAAAATGCTCATTACTGGCCTAGCAATGAAAAATTGCATTTACAAATAAATACTAACAAAACATATGGGTCGGATCGCATTAAATAATATAACTAATCTTACAAACTATTTGTAAATTGGACAATACGAAACATCTTAAAAATGGCACCTATAATGGGGCATTTGTGGTTATAGTATAAAGTATACGAACTTTTATGACTTTCACATAATGTCAATAACAAATTAAAAATTTTTTTTAAAAACACACTTTTATTGAAAACGAATTAAAAACAAAAAACTAAATTTTGCATTGACACAACACGATGTTCCAAAGAAACAAAGGTTATGTTCAAACGTTAAATCTTTTATTTTATGCTTTCAAATTGTAATAAGGAAATAAATATTTAAATATCTTTTTAAACAATTTCACACAGATCACAAAATTAGATGTACAGACTAGAATACTATTATACTAGAAGTTTTGTTAGATAAACAATTTTCCGTTACAGTTTTTTACAAAAAAATAAAAGTGGGTGGCGCACTCAGCGTATTGAACATATTACATCACATTTTGCATTATAAGTAATTTATAATACTCTAAAATAGTTGAATTAAGTTTTAGTATTTATACTTATTACTTAATTAAGATTTAGAATTAGCACATTTTCTACATATTTATTGCCTTTCCATATTGATTACGCCACCCACTTTTATTTTTTGTAAAAAACTGTAACGGAAAATTATTTACGCACAAATGCATCGTGAAACACATTTTACATCCTAGTTATCGTGGCGGAAAGTTGAATTTTACCCCCGTAAAATAAAAGCCCGTTGATATATAAAACGTTGGTATATTTTTTTACTTCACCGCCCGTAAAATAATCGCCCGTCAAATAATTGAAATAATCATAATAGTAGAAAAAACAAATAAATTATTGTATGATGTTTATAGAGAAAATCATGGCATGTTTAGTATAATTTTCAAAATGTCTAGCGAGCTTAAAAAATTCAAAAATTGATTTATACTACAATTAAGTTGTGCAGTTGTGCGTAAAACGTTATACACACACTCACGCTAAAAGGAAGATTACGACCTTGATTAAATAAAGGCCTCGCTTCGTGTCAGGCTTCCAAATGAACCGAAGAGTTAATCTTCTCCTTTCAGCCCTCGATATGTAAATAACTATTACTTCGGTTTAAAAGGTTTAAAAGACTAAGCCTTTTGGCCTTTTCGGCATTTCTCGACGTTTTAGGGCCTACTGATTCTGAAAAAGATAAAAAAAAATGTATGTCTGTCTGACGGCCGTCACAACCGACGAAATCTAAAAAACTGCTAGAGGGATTTCAAAAAATTTTATTTCTGGCGTACTCAATAGTAAGAGACGAAAGGACGATGTGTTGGATAGTTGTCCCGGAAGTGTGTAAAAAAAATCGTCAAGTGTGTCAAAACAAGGAATATTGCATATTTTTGGCTTAAAAAACGTTAATTTCAAGTGATTACGAGTAGGAACATTGAATTTGGAGAAATTTTGATGGTAGGGATTGGTATGTGAGATCAAAAACTAGATTATTGCATTAGAAGTTTGTCAAAGTGTGTCAAAAGAAAGATTTTTATTTATTTTTTTACTCAAATTTTTGGAAAAAAATAAAATTAATTATTTGTATGACATGAAATTTTATTATTATTGTTGATAATTATGGCATTATAAGTTTATCAAAAAAATAATGTCAAGTGTGTCAATAAATTATTTCATTTATTTTTTTAGACAATTTTTTGGAAAAAAAATTTAGCTGTTTTTATGACGTAAATGTCATTGAACATGAAATTGGACATGGAAATTTTTGAATTTATTATAGTTTTTTATATATTTTTGGAATTTTAAAAAAAGGATTGTTTTTTTATATTTAGTAATAATTTTTGCAATGTTTTTGGAATTTTGGAAAAAGTTTCAATTTTTGATTTTGTTATAATTTTTGCGATATTTTTAGAATTTTGAAAAAAAAATAGAATTTGTGAATTTTATATATATGTATATTTTTAGGATTTTGAAAAAAGTTTCAATTTTTGATTTTGTAAGAATTTTTGGAATATTTTTAGAATTTTGAAAAAATTTTAATTTTTCTTTTTATTATAATTTTTGGAATTTTGAAAAAAGTTTCATAATTTGATTTTGTAATAATTTTTGGAATATTTTTAGAATTTTGGAAAAAGTTTGAATTTTTAAGAATTTTTGGAATATAATTGGAATATAGAAAAAGTTTAAATATTTGATTTTATTCTAATTTTTGGAACCTTTTTGGAATTTTGAAAAAAGTTTCAACATTTGATTTTGTTATAATTTTTGCAAAATTTTTAGAATTTTTGAAAAAAATTTTAATTTTTGATTTTGTAATAATTTTTGGAATATTTTGAGAATTTTGAAAAAAGTTTGATTTTATTTAATTTTTACAATATTTTTGGAATTTTGAAAGAAATATGAATTTTTGATTTTGTAATATTTTCTCGAAACGCTAAATGGAGAGGTTTTTGAGTAGTATGCTGAGTGTATCATCTTTTTACTAAATTATGTTAATTTATGATCTGTTATGATTTTCCGGCAACGTATTGATGTTTCGTGTTAGTTTTGTAATACATCTCTAAACAGAGATAAAAAATACTTGTACTTTAACAAAGAGTTATGTTTGATATACATCGCTGCCCAAAACTAAAAACCATATCCTCATAAAAGTTTTTTGCCGAAAACTATATCAAAATCCTTAACCCAGACCGAAGTCTTGATGTCTCAGAGCTGTGGGATTTCAGCCCCTCCATATTTTCCTTATTACTTTTTGAAAGCAAACATAGTTATTAATAAAAGATTTAATGTTTGAACATAACCTTTGTTTCTTTAGAACATCGTGTTGTGTCTATGCAAAATTTAGTTTTTAGTTCGTTTTCAATAAAAGTGTGTTTTTTAATTTATTTTTATATGTTGTTATTGACATTATGTGATAGTTATTAAAGTTCGTATATTTTATACTATAACCACAAATGCCCCGTTATAGGTGCCATTTTTAAGACGTTTCGTGTTGTCCAATTTACAAATAGTTTGTAAGATTAGTTATTTTATTTAATGCGATCCGATCCATATGTTTTGTTAGTATTTATTTGTAAATGCAATTTTTCATTGCTAGGCCGGTAATGAGCCGTATTGTCCAATTTCCAAATAGTTTGTAAGATTAGTTATTTTATTTAATGTGATCCGAGTTCCGAACCATTTTATATTTTGTTAGTATTTATTTGTAAATGCAATTTTTCATTGCTAGTTTTAACGATATCTGATAGACGATAGGAGGAGACGAAAGAGGATCTGTGTTTTTCCAAAACTGCGTATTTCACAATTGTGACTTCTTCACCTAAATCTAACCTTTAACAACCTCTCTCTAATCTTGCAGTTTTATAATAGTTTTTATAATATTTTTAAGAACAACCACAACTAGTTCCCTATAACTTTTCATTCAAGTAAACATGAAAAAATGTATGGGTAATAAAAATATTCGCTATTTTTAATTTATTGCAATAAACAAAAAAAATAAAAAATAAAATTATGCTTCCTACATTTTCATGTTACAGACAAAACAACAAAAACATTCGATACACGATGACTTATCTATTTTTTACTCTTACGTTTTTTCTTACTTTAATTTTTCTATTAACTTTAAAGAAATATAAAATAAATTTATGTATTGTAAGTAAGTATATTAGGTGTCTGTTATACTTTTATATGCAATGTAAGAAAAGAGTTTCAAGATGAAATTTTTTTTGTGAATGAAATATTTTTATAGGATAAAATGTATCGATAGGTTTACAAAATGGGTCATAAGTGTACTTGTAGGATCGATTTTATATAAAATTTGCAAAGAAATTATTTGAGGAATGATTTTATCCAGCTTACAGCTATACTCATCCCGCACAGTATTTATAGAAAAAAATGGATGAATTGACAGTTTCTGTTTGGTATTTACGAGTATAGCTCATTAGCTTTTTTCCTATTTATCATAAGAGTAAATTACAGTTGAAAAATAACAGTATCACCCTTGTTAGCATAGTTTTGTTTTTTTCATATACATTTTTTTAAAAACTAGATTCATCGAATTAATTTTTATTTTAAATATTGCATTAATTTAGCTTTGGGAACACTTGAAAATTTTATGTTAGTTATGGTTTATAATCCTCAATTTAAAATATCACGCTGCAAGACAACAGTTTTCCACTTTGTAGTTCAACCCGCTAGCGATTTTCACCCCTGGTCCTTTTTCAAAACATCAATGGTTACATAAACTTTTTATGAGAGGGGGGTATTGTGGAAAAGATTTATACGGTGATAAGAAGACAGACGGAAGCATTGATTTGTGTGTTTGGCCCCTCTTGAAATTCGTTGAGTTTGATTTTTCTTGAATACTGACATTAGATACCAATGTAAAACTTACATGTTGCCAAAGTTTCCACGTTAATGGAATTGGAAAGAGTGAAAACTTTAATGGCTTCTCTTCAGAAATCTTGAAAAGTTCCTTCTTGCGTTTTTCATTTGTGGCAATAAGCCAATAAGCATATCTGACGGCGTTGTTTGCTATGTTTAACATTCATGTTATTTAAACGACTGAGGAAGTGTTGATAGATCAGACTCGATCATGGAAGATGGCGAACACAAATTAATTGAGTTTGTTCATGCGTTTAGAAATGTCTCTCATATTTACCTTTTAAGGGAAAACGCTCCATAAAAATACTTAACATTAATTGAGTGACAAAAGAGCACTTTGCTAGGTTAAATGGAATTGAATTGAATTATACACCGCCAATCAAAGTATGACCATATGAGTAGATTGGGTCTCTGTCTTCCGTTCACTTCGTTCATCCTCACTTTGCTAACCGATCTAGAAAGAGCATATTAGCATATCTCAGTCGCTACCGAAAACATACACAAAAGCTCAGTTACACCTTTTTCGGACTTTGTTTCAAAAGTTCATGCATGAACTAACAAGGGGCTGAACTGTTGTATTTGTGTGTGTCGACAACCTTCTAGTAGGCATATCAAAACTTCAAATACACACTGCAAGCATCTTTGTCTTTCAGTTCAGTACTCATGTATTACAAACTCAGAATAAACTCATCAAAATAAAAATAGCAACGCTTGCAAACGCTACGCTGTTAAATTTTAAAATTGTACTGGTGTAATTTTTTCAGTTATCTTGTCAGCTGACTTTCTGGATTCTTTAAACTTCTCAACCATCAACCAGTTTTCATTTAAAGTAGCGTGATTTATTCTGACGATTCAAAAGTGACCATAGTCAAAGAGGCATACTCAAATATTTTCATATGGTTTGACATCGGTTAACAATTCTCTGCTCGTAGTGTAATAATTTTTTTCCCGAACAATAACGAGTATGCAATAACATATTTTTCCTCCAAATTTTGTGGTAACATCCGCAACAATTCCCATGTTGTTTGCATCTGTATCGAGCGTACAACACTTGCCCCGAATCAGAAATGCCAAAATAGAAGATAAAAACAGTCTAGTAAGTAAATGCTTCTTTGCAGTCATCTTCTACACTTAAATTTGACATTATCTTGAGTGAACCAATGTACGTGTCGATGTAATAAGATTCCTAAGAATACTTTTAAAATTTCCCGAAATATATACATAGGTCAATTAAATTCGTGACATCATGTTTTGATTTTCGTCTTGGCCAGTTTTTCACGGCATCTGGTTTTTTGTAAGTCAGTTGCTACTCCACCACATGAAATTATAATACCTAAATATTTTACAGTAGTCTAGAACAAATTGAATTCTTCCGAGCTTAATTTCATATTTGCGTCTCGTAAGCGTTGTAATATGTTGGCTAGATTATTCACTGCTGACGTAAAAAGTATTGCATCTGTCAGGAGTCATTAAGATAAACTGCATATATTGACCATGATGCTCCTCAAAGAACGGTCGAAGTTTGCTTGACCATTCGAAAAGTCAAAACTCATTTTCTTGAATTGAGAAATCTCAACTCTTGAAGTTCATTTCTGTTTGCTGGTACTCGCTTTGCAAATTCGATCCAGTTACTGCATCAAACAACTCGTTAATTCTAGATACACTAGGTTCTGGACTTTCTTGATCTTTTCTTCTTGGAAATTTTTTACTGCGGAACGAAAAATGATTTACAGGTGCAACCATCTCAACGGTGTGTGATTTTCATTACAACTTGTCTTATTATCAAATAAACGTGGTTTGAATTTGATCTTCGAAATCTTGTTTAGGTGTCGGTAATCCTGCAAAACGATTTTATCAAATATCACTGCATCAGTTTGCAACTCGTTACTATAACATGTCGTAGGTTGTCTTTTCTAGTCCGGTTTTTAGGTCGCTCGAGTATTTCATTACTCATACTCTCGAGTATTTTATTCTTCTTCAAACGTTTGAATTGTTCATCCTTCGTGTTTATTTTATTTCTTGCTTCAACGCTTTGTATGATTGGCGCAACATCTATTTGATTGTTTGGTTCAAATCTTTTTAAACTTCTCTGGTACTTCCAACTGCTTCTTGATCAAATCAGCAAGGTCACGTGTTTTCCTTTATTTCTCCATCTAAGTATAGTTTACAGGAAATCCCACTTCTGACACCAATGTTTGGGCATAAATTAATCTATATTTAACTATCTCTAATTAATTTTAAAAAATAGTTCGAATAATCAATTTAATTGACATTTGCTATTCCTATTTATATGAAACTCCTTTTTGTAGTTCAGGATAAAATCCATTTTACTATCGAAATATAACTTCATACATACTAAAATTATAAATATAAAATGAAATTGCAACATTAAAAACGAAAAAGAGAATAAGTAAAAGAGAGAACAAAACAAAACGTTTTGTAGAAGAATAGTATATTCTTCAACGATGGCGAAAACAACATATTTTGAAATGAGAGGACAGTTTACCAGCCGAGGCGATAGCCGAGGTTGGTAATGGCCGCGAGATTCAAAATATGATTTTCGGCGAGTAGAAGACTATTCTTTTTCTACTATCTCTTAATAATTAATAATAATATTCATTATTAATTATTAAATATTGTCATATGTTCGTACATGCATATGTCAAACGGCTTAAACTATTTACAATTTACACTTCAAACTATTTTACACTGTTACAAAATAAAATTTTATAAAAATATTTCTAAATCTGCTACTATTTAGTAGATGACGTTAGTACTGAATAATTTGAAAATATATGAAATAATCGTAGCATGCTAACTGTCAAGATGTTTAAAAAAAATGGTTTTACGTAAACCAAAACAAAACATTTAAATTTTTCTTTATTATTTATCATTATGTATTTATAAAAAAATTCAATGGAATACATTATTTGTTTGAATACGATGGCTGTTTGAAGACGATGAAGAAGCTGTTGTTATGGTCAGTGGTGTTGACGGTGTACAGATTACCGGAACAGACGATGAGCAGATAGCCGGACTCGCATTTTGTACAGAAGATAAAAGTTTTTCCTGCACATGATTTCTGCTACAAGATGATTGGTCGACGTATCCCTCTGCAACGGTACTCGACTTCCAACCACCATGTTTTTTTAGGGTTACTAAATCTCCCCCTGCATCCACCAGCATCGTCGCGGAAGTTCTCCGAAAACAATGCCTGTGTATTGTTCTGGATTGTTCAAATTTAAAAAATTTGCAATTTCCTTCGGGAATTTGTTTATTTTATTTATACCTATGGGATGTCTATAACATTTGCCATTTTTAAAATTTATGAAAAATCTTGTTACAGTGTCATCGGTTTTAGGTGGACGAAGGTTTATATATCTTTCCGAAATTTCATAAAAAAAGCCACTTATGTGGAACGAACGTGGCTTTTTTGTTTTTATGTGTTGTATATCAACCAATAGCATATTGCCAGTATCTTTTACGTCATTAACATTCAGGTCTTTCAATTCATGACAACGACAAGCACCAGATATACCAAAAATTAAAATTACCTACAAGCAAAAGTAAATATTATCTTGAGTAAATAAATAAATTTAATTTCTTACTTTTTTTATCAAGTATTTTGAATCGGGTGCATTATTTAAAAAATTTTGAATTTCTTCTTTGGTAAAACTTTTGCATTTTTGGGTTTTAAAACCATCCGATGTTCTTTTCAATAAAGCAAGCAAAAAAAAATATTGACTTATGTCAATTTTGTGCTTCAAAGAAATTGTTGTTTTTAGCATTGAATACACCGACCGTGGATGGTTTGTATTCTTTAGTTAGTTCGCCAAAGTATGCCATCAGTACATTTTCGCTGTAGGAATTTATATCATTTCTTAACATCCAACTGTTAAACTTATCGTATACTTCTCTATACCTTTTATTGGATTTTTCTGGTAGTAACGATAATGAAACTTTTTGCGCTTTATCCCGTATTTCCGGTGGTGTTAAAATAACACAAATGTCATCAACAATGTTTGCCATTTTCAATATTATTTTAAAGTTCTGAATTTTTTTAAACTGAATTAAACTGCATTAAACAATTGGTGAATGACAATACTTTAATTTTTATCACTACTAGATTTTCATACTAGATTACAGTGCAAAAGGTTTTCGCTAGATAACGCTTTCAAATTAGATAATTTAAATTATTTATATATAATTGCAGTTTTGCATTGAAAATTCAGTAAACTTGTTAAACTAAATAACATTATATTAAGATAATATACTCAATATTATATTATAATATATTCATTTAATTAGATAAATATATATTTATTACTAAGCTTGGATATTATGTGTTGGTTAAAATTCATTAATTATGTATCGCTAGTTTAGAAATTGGAAAATAGATGGCTTTTAAGAAATTGCTTTCGTAACTAGGGACGAAAGTAATTTGTATAGGTTTTTTTATCACTGCTGACGAAAATAATGTTTTCGCTGCTGATTAGTAACATCGAAAGTAAATTTTTTATGACAGGTAGTAGAAAAAAATTTTTTTCCAGCGAGTGATTCTCCCTCTCCCAAAAATGAGTCCCTTTTATTAAAAATACATACAGTTACAATTGTTGGAGGCTTGGAGGGTTTATATTCACGTTTATTTTTATGTTTTTCCTTATGGTTTTATAATTTCATGATTTTTCACGTAATACCAAAGATTTGGATTTTCGTGATTTTTTTGGAAAATTTTAGACATTTTTAAATAAAAGTTCTGCTTATATTTATTCCGATAAAGATTTATTAAAAAAATTCTATCATTTCCAAAAACATCTCCAGAGTCCAATCTTGGCTTTTGTAGTAAATTAATGAAGATTAAAAATTATGTAGCAAACCAAGCTCCTACCCTTATTATATGTTTATTATTTTATATTTACGAGCCACTATTTTGAAAAAAAAACTTGAACGCCACTCAGCATTCGAAATTACGTATTATTACCAACATTTTGAGCTCAAGAACGAATCTTAAGATATAAGTATTTATTTATTTATTTATTTATTTATTTATTTATTTATTTATTTTATTTTAGTCCAGCGAGACAACTCATTACAGGACATTTCAAGATTTTAATACAAGTTACACTATAATTAAAAATTAACAATTTTACATACATACATAAAAACATTTTTAAAAAAAAGAAAAAATTCAAGTCAATAAAGCACGGCGGCAAAGTGCTTAAGAAAGAAAATAAATATGTTAAAAAAAAAATACAACGAAAAAAAGAGAAAAAAAAAAAAACAAAAATAAAAAACAAAATAAAATAATAGATAATTTAACTTACATAACACGAAAATGCAAGAAATAGAAATATGTACAGAATATGAAAATCATAATTTAAAATGAATTACTAAAATTAACAACCTAATTGCTTGATATATGCTGTCGCTGACTTTTTAAATTTTTGTTTGTTGAGTAGCTTAAGTTCGTTTGGAAGTTTATTGTATTCGGAGATGGAGATAAATTTAATTGAATCAGGATGGAGTTTCTCAACGTGCAGATTGGACGCTATTCTGGTAAAGTGTGAATGAATAGATGAGTTCTGAGAAAACGTTGTGTTCGTGTGAACATTTTGATTTAAGACATTATGTGTGATGTTGAGCAGATTTTGTTTGTAGACTTGCTTGATTGTCATAAAGTTGTAATTTTTGTGAATAAACTTAGTGCTTGTTCTCGGATGAAGACCGTATAAATTTTTTATTGCTTTGTTTTGTACAATTTGCAGATCGTCCATTATTGTTTTATTTATGGAGCCCCAAACAGCGATACCATAAATTAGGTGACTATGAAAGAGAGAGTAGTATATTATTCGTCTAATGTTGTCGCTCAAATATTTTGAAATTCTTCTAAAGATGCCCGTATACGATGATAATTTTTTCCCAACGTTCAGAGCATGTTGATTGAAGCTCAGATTTTTGTCGAGAGTAATGCCCAGATAAGTAAACGAATCAACTTTTTCACCTTCAAAAAATATATCTATATCCGAATAGTTGCTATTGAAAAATAATAAATATTTTGTTTTTTTAACGTTCAGGCTAAGTTTATTGTTTAACAGCCAATTTGAAATAAGAGATAAATCCAAATTAATTTTTGTTTGGATTGAAAGTTCATCAGATTCAACGTAGACCAATGCAACATCATCAGCGAATAAAAAAGGTTGTCCTCCTAAATTCAATTGGACAAAGTCATTTATGAACAATAAGAATAGCAGTGGTCCGAGAATACTTCCTTGCGGAACTCCACATTTTATGTTTAGCGTGCTAGATTTAACGTTATCGATGCAAACATATTGGCGTCGATTTGAAAGGTATGATTTAATCCATCCAAGTGCAACACCGTCAACTCCTAATTGAATTAATTTTAATACAAGCGTGTCGATGTCCACAGAATCGAAGGCTTTTTGAAGATCCAGGAAAATAATAGCCACCTTTTTCTCTTTGAATTTCATTCCTTGAACTAGTGTGCATAAATCATACAAGGTAGTTGTTGTATTAGAAGCTTCACGAAACCCATATTGCTCTCTACAAAGGATGTTATTGTTCCTGATAAATTCAAGAAGACGCACCTTGAAGATACTTTCGAAAATTTTGGAAATAATGGAGGTTATAGCGATAGGTCGGTAACTATTTACATCTGATTTACTTCCCTTTTTATATATTGGTACAATTTTGGAACATTTCAGCAGATCGGGAAAGACTCCTTCTTCGAAAGATTTATTGATGAGATGAACGAAGTTATCTGCTAGACTTTCAGCGCACACCTTAAAGAGACTTGTATCACATCCATCAGGGCCTTTTGATATTGTATTTTTCAGGTTATTTATTGTGTCCAAGACTTCAAATCTGTTTGTTGGCCGAAGCACAAAAGGATTGTCTGAATTTACTATCGGCTTTTGAATTGAGTTTAATGCAATAAGGGGAGTGGTAATATTTATGTTTGCTTGTCCTGCTACAGCAAAATGACGATTTAATTCTTCAGCAACCAACTTTTTATCACTTACCAACTCATTGTTAATTTTGAGATTGATATCTGGTTTCGGTTTAAGGACACCATCGGCGAGTGCACAGTTGATACCTTTCCAGAGATATTTTGAATTAGAAGCGTTCTGATACAAATCCTGATTAATAAACTCCCTTTTCTTTTTAAGACGTTTGGATATGAATTGTTGATTCCAAAAATTATATTCATGCTTAATTTTGTTGATATCGTACTCAGAGTAATTTCGTTTCATTGCATGCTTCAGTTTTCGATACCAGAGGTGTTTGAATTCAATTAATTTGTTCATTTCATCGTCGATCCATGGTTTTAAGATTGATTGATTCGATTTTAGAGTGACCTCTTTTTTTGTAGTATGGTTAATTCGCCTATTTTCAAATTCCTCAATGAAATTGTCAAACATAGTGTTAGTGTTTTCTTTGGCATTAAGTTGTATGGGCCTTAAAATAATATCATCACGAAGACTTTGCAACTTTACTTTTTCCGTAATGAATTTATTTGTTTTCGGTTTCTTTTTTATGCCGTGATTAAAAAATTCACATAAAATCATGTTATGATCAGAGAAAAAGAAATCTAAATGATTTATGGTTGCATCCAATTTTCCATCATTGCTAATAATGTGATCCAGTGTCGTCTTCTTTGCAGGTCTTGTTATTGTATTTTCATCATAAATAAAATACGAGTTTTCATTCAGTGTTTTTTGATACATTTTTACCCAATTTTTAGACTTATCTCTCGTATTTATATTAAAATCACCAACAATTATATTCTTTTTATCCGAATACTTTTCTAGAATAGGTTGAAAAAGGCTCATGAATGAATTATAATGATCAAGTGTTTGCGTGTGTGGATTATAAAATAAATGAACATACATATATTTATTATTTATTTTTAAATTAATGCAAATGTAGCTGTAAATTTCATCTGTATATGTTTCGATCAAATTGTAATATGAGATTCGATTATTTATCAGAAAACACACACCACCACCATCTCTAGTTGGACGACTACATGCATGCACATTAAAACCGCTAACATTTAAACAGCTGATATCATCATTTAACCAGGTTTCAGTGATTGCGATAATGTCAATTTCTGTTTTGATATTTTTCAAAACAAAATTGAGCTTTTCAATCTTATTTCTAATGGATTGTGCGTTCAAATAAAGAATTTTGAGTGAATTATGTGAGAATGTCAGGTTGTTAAATTTAGTTTTTCGATTAATCAGAATGTTTGGAATAAAGCAAGAGGTTAAATTTAAATTATTTAATGAGTTCATTTAGTTGTGTTAAGTTATGTATTTTTATGGCTGGACAGCCATCTGCCCGTCGAATCAAAATATTACCTCTGCTTATCCAAACATATTTGATTTTATTGGGGTTTTCATTTCTTTTTTCTCGTGATTTTGATAATAAAAATTGTGAAGTTTTTGTAAGTTGGTGGTTGACATACAATGGACGAACAACGATATCATCATTTTTAAGGACATTGGTTCTTAAATGATCAATTTTATGACATTTTCTAATAAAATCCTCTTTAACTCTTAAATCATTTACCACGACGATTATTGGGTCCGGAGAACCATTTACAGATTGTTTTTTATTCTTTTTCCTAAAAATTGATGTTATGTGATTTTTTTGAAGATTTCCATTGACATGTTTGTTTATTTTGAGGATCAACTCCGTTAAATTTTCACCTTGAGTCGAGTCAATTCCACTAATTTCTATATTGTTAATAATTTTATCTTGCTCGATTGAATTTAACCTAAAGTTTGTCCCTTCTAATTTTTGTTTTAAGAATACATTTTCCTCAACAACTGTAGTAAGTAAGTCTATTAGTAAGTTTATAGCCGCCATATTGGTCCGCCATCATGTCTTTGTGTTTTTTGAGCTTATTTGTCGTGAACTTTTTTGTATGCATATAAATATATTTTTGTTTTTCATACGCATAAAGTGTCATATCCAAGGATAAATTGTTTATCTCTTATTAAAATTCGTTACTTACGAGAAACTGCCAATTTAAACGAACTCGTTTCTATTTTCAATTCCATTATTAATTTAACAACCTTCATTACTTTTTGTGATCATTTATCCTAGATTTATAATATGTTTAATAGCAATAACCATTACAATCCCACAACAAGAAAAAATTTAATATTCCACAATTGAACCAACTTTCTTCACTTCACTTCTTATTCTTAAAAAAACATAAAAATCTTGAAGTTGTACCAAAAAAATAAAACCGTAGGTGTTAGCAAGTGACTATGGTTGGTGTTCAACAATCCAAAGACATAAGAAATACGAATAACCAATTTCTATACACATATGTATATGAAAATATTTTTTTAAAAATATTATTAAATTCTTACATGCAATCAATACAAGATGAAAACAACATAAGTAAATAAAAAAAATCTCATTCATAAAAATCTTAATTATTTTTTTATTTCGAATTATTGATAAGAATATTAATAAAAACAAATATCATCTCAGCGGTGGTAATATTAATTGAATGTTTTTATCTTTTACCAAACAACAACAAAAAGTTTTAAGATGATTTTGTTTCAATTCTTAAGAAATCAGTTTTGAGCACAGATGTTATTTTGTTGCATTAAAACGGGATTTATATTTGAATGACTGTTAAAATTGACCATACTACGCTAGTCAATATTTCAAAATTCAGAAACAAAACTACCATTCAAGAATCTGTAACGCCCATTCAATTATAAAACTGTAAATAAATAATCGGCAAGACATGAGAAGAAAATAACTTCTTTAAAATTCACAATATCCTATTAACTAAAACGAGTTTCTGTGCAGCATTCTTAAAGCAAACTTATTTAAATTGAGTTAAAGTGATTCGAAAGTGGAATGACAAGATATATTTGGTTAAAATATTGTTGCACGTCTCGAAAACACACAACATCACCATCAACTTCATTCTATTTTTCTATTTCTTCATTAAAAACCAAGAAGAAGAAAAAAGTTTTGATATATTTCTAAGATTATCTATAATCTACAAACAATTGAAATTTGACAAATTATATTAAATAAGAAATAAAATAATAATAAATTTATGTCACGAAGACACTGATTTTTGTTGCGTTTTTTTTTTGTTTATAAAACATCGAAATGATGTAAGTCCGCCAACGCGAATTTATTTTAGCGAAACGAAAAAACGTAAACTTTAAAAAGTTGAAATGAATGAATGAAAATTATTCGTTTTTTTATTGAATGAATAAAATCGAGTCTGAAGGGAGTTTCGTTGATAATAAAATTATATTATTTTTTGTATATTTGTTTTTTTTTTTGGCGAATGAAATCTTAAATAACGGTTGAAAATTTGCATGGGTTGGACTTGGTGGGATGAAAAGGGTAACGTTTTCATTTAAAATTTTGTTTTTTTTGAATGGGGTAAATTAAACATCGATGTAAGACCACGAGAGTTGACAATTGTTATCTTAACTTGTATTGCCTATATGAAAAATAAAGTTCATTTGGTGAAAAAATCTAAAAACCACCCAAAATTTGGGACACATTTAATTTTTTTATTTCTATTTTACTTCGATTTGACAGACCTTAGTATGTATTACATTTATGGCAAAACTTTGCAGCCGTCTTTGTTCTTCCATTGGGAGTTGATGAATCAAAAGCGAACCCGTTTGACTAGCGAACTTATCTTTCCTTTCCATATGCCAGTTGCTGGAATTCCTTTTTTTTTTTTGTTGCAATATTTTTAACTTAAAAGTGGAGTTGACCAGATCTTTAAGAGCAGCCTAGATATCAGTATAAAAATTTATGAAAGATTTGATAAAAATCAATTTTATTGAACCGGCCGATCTCAAATCGGCCGGTACAATAAAATTGATTTATTTAAAACAGTATTTACTTTTTTGCGCACTTTTTCAGCCTTTGGGTTTTCTATTTTATTATTTATTTAATTTTTCATATCATTGCAATATTTCGGCGCATAGCCATTATCAAGCGTATTTTTGAAACTAATTATTTTAATATCTAAACGGCGCTTGATAATGGCCATGCGCAGAAATATTGCAATGATATGAAAAATTAAATAAATAATAAAATAAAAAACCCAATGGCTGAAAAAGTGCCCAAAAAACTAAATGCTGTTTTAAATAACAGGAAAACTATTAATGGTATTAGCTATGCCAATTAAGCTAAATAACTCGTTTTGATGCTGCATTTCTGGTAAATACTTCAGCTTAAAAAACTTTACATCATTCGCAAAGTGGAGATTGGAGCACAAGATTTCCATTTCTGTGATTCATCTTTGTAGAGTTCAAAAGTGTTGGTCCCACTTCTCGAGGGCAAGACCTATAGGCCTCTATAGGTCTTGCCCTCGAGGTCCTCTGTCTTTGGAATTATAATTCCATACTGGTTTCGAAAGACAGTTGAGTCATCAGCTGATACGAAATTAATCTGCCAGGGTTTTTTTTTTTTCAGATCACTCCATCACTCCATTCATTACACACTTATTGGTTAAATTACTATTACATATATTTATTTTTTTATAAGGATTTATTCATGTATGTTGCAAAAAATGTCATTTTTTGGCAAATAAATCAAATCAATTCAATAAATATCAAATAAAATTTTCTCTTTTTTTTCAACCTATAAGAAGCTGAAATTAATAAAAATCAAGATTTTAAGTAACTATCTTATAACGCTAGTAGAGCGATTTTGATAAATTTTAAGATTTTAAGATTAATTTTTTTAATATCTATTGACAAAAAATGAATTGTTTTCTAAATAAATAATAAAAATAATTCTTTAAAACTTGACATGGTAAGCATGAATTATACCAAAATCCAACTTTTACATTAACGGACGGCGAGTGTAGTATTGGGTGTTGATTTGGGAAGTTAACATCGTTAAAACATCGAAAGTCCTCTCCAGTCTCTAGACATTTGGTTCTGTCTTCGAAAATAAATGCAGTAGAGATGATACACAAGATGAGATGAGTTCAGTCACCCTTGTTGAACCAAATCTTATTTCAATTTCACGTTCTAGTTGGCTTGGGTGTTGAATTTGAACTCCTGCTAAGGGTTGAAACATCTGAAAAAATTTCTCCGTAGAGTTTTTGAACATAAAACAAGTGCTACCGTTTTATTAGTAAAACCAAAAAATATTAAAATAATCTTTAGGATACGGAATAGAATATCAACGGGCTAATCCCGTATTTGAAAATCTTATCAAAATTCAAAACAGAAATTACATATTCTAATGAACAGTTGATTAACAATAAAATTAAATTCAATTCAATTGACAGTAAAGAGGTATGAAAAAATTATATGAACAAAGAAGCAACTTGCACTCTATTGCAACTCACCCTCTCACTCTACAATGAAGCAACTCATTCCTGAATCCGACTGAAGACTACTGGATGTATGTTTGTTGTATAGCACTCCGATTTGATTAAAATCCTCTTCCTTATCATCAACAATTTTCGTTTAGTAATATTCCCAGATGATTGACTCACTAATAACAATTCAATCTATTTGACAGCCTTTTGTATTATTATTATATCCACTTTAAGTTATATCCATTGCATCCACGAATAAAGAAAGTTTTTACATATTTAATTCCTTTTCCCCGTTTTCATTATCTTACTCAGTTTTGTGATTCATCGTTGTGGGTTTGGACGAAATGAGCATAAGACTATACATATTTATTGCATTATTTATGGAACTATGTGTATGAAAAAATATGTAGAAATTATCCTTTACAAATTACAATAGTATAACAAAACAAGTTTCAATTTCTATAGAAAATGCTTATTTATTAAGTATTCAAACAAGAACACAAAAAAAAAGTTTTCTTTTAAAAGAAGTTTCATTGACTTACTGTGCAAAAACAATTTTATTCAACCACACACAATCATTGTGTCACAAATGTTATTTATGTTTTAATTCGATTTTTGAACCGAAATCAAACGGCATCTGATTTAAATTTTTACATCATGTCGGAATAAACCTGATGTATTTCTCTTCCTTTTTCAGTTTCTTCTATTTTATAATTTCGAAAAATTTGAAATCGAAAAATGTCTTTCTACGCGGCTAAAAGCAATTAAATGTGTCGTTACAAAAAACTGAGTTAAATACATAAAACAAAGCAAAATTACTTCGGTCTGAAAGACCTAAGTATTACATTCATGAGCCAAAAGTGAAATTCTTACCCTTCCTTTTTTGGCATTTCTCGACGTTTTAGGACCTACTGATTCTAAAAAAGCAACAAAAAAAAATGTATGTCTGTCTGCCGGCCGTCCGGCTGCCATCATTACCTACGCTGCAGGGAAAACCGCTGGACGGATTTCAAAAATTTTTTTCTAAAAATAGGTATACTCGAGGGACAGGTCCGAAAGGACGCTGTGTTCGATAACTGTACCGGAAGTGTGTCAAAAAATCATTAAGTGTGTCAAAAACAGCAAATTTTCATATTTTTAGCTTAAAAAACGTTCATTTTAAGTGATTACGAGTAGGAACTTTGAATTTGGAGAAATCTTGATGGTAGGAATTGGTATGTGAGATTAAAAACTAGATTATTGCATTATAAGTTTGTCAAAAACATGTTGTCAAGTGTGTCAAAAGAAAGATTTTTATTTATCTTTTTACCCAATTTTTTGGAAACAAATAAAATTAATAATTTGTATGACATGAAATTTTATTATTATTATAGAGAATTATGGCATTATAAGTTTGTCAAAAAAATAATGTCAAGTGTGTCAAAAAATGATTTCATTTATTTTTTTAGCCAATTTTTTTGAAAAAAAATGTAGCTGTTTTTATGACGTTTGTATTTCTGATTTTGTAATAATTTTTGCAATATTTTTAGAATTTTGTAAAAGTTTGATTTTATTTAATTTTTACAATATTTTCTGAATTTTGAAAGAAATATGAATTTTTGATTTTGTAATATTTTCTCGAAACGCTAAATGGAGAGGTTTTTGAGTAGTTTGCTGAGTGTATCATCTTTTCACTAAATTATGTTAATTTATGATCTGTTACAATTTTCTGGCAACGTATTGATGTTTCGTGTTAGTTTTGTAATAAATTTCTAAACAGAGATAAAAAATACTTGTACTTTAACAAAGAGTTATGTTTGATATACATCGCTGCCCAAAACTAAAAACCAATTCCTCATAAAAGTTTTTTACCGAAAACTATATCAAAATCCTGAACCCAGACCGAAGTCTTGATATCTCAGAGCTGTGAGATTTCAGCCCCTCCATATTATTATTACTTGAGATTTGACGCAGAGAGAACGACAACATGAAGAAGAAGTTCGAGAACACTGAATATACTCTACCAATTTGATTATCGGGGATCAAGAATCAAACAGAAACTGATAAACAGATCGAAACTAAATTTCAACGCACGCCGAATCTATAATAAGATTATTACGGAACGTTGAGCTTCACAGCGAATGCTATCCCTCAGTACAGTTATATCCCCGATAAAAACCAGAAGAAAGATATAGAGGGAACCCAATGAGAAGAAACGAGATGAAGGAACCTGTTGATAGAAATACAGAAAGATCATGCATTAACATCCTTTGTGTGATGAACCCCGATACTTTTACCATCCAGGTTTGTACATTTGTACAACATATTGCCAATCTTATATTAAATGATTCCCGGCATTGAATTTATTAGTTGCGTCACTCAAATGATGTTGCCACACGAAGACACACTGTTGAGGTAAAAACGTTCTTTACAAGTTCGCAGATTTTGTTGATGTTGCGATTTTTCAAACGCAGATTTAAGGTTGGCTTGAACACAACTGCAGAGTATGCCCAGATGGTCCGAACGATCAAACTCTTTGTTAACAGTCTCATCGAGAATATAAAAAAATTTCATAAGTCGATGTGTTTCCCCATCTGAGATTGGATGTTGTCCAAACAACAAATAATACGGGGAGTAGTGAGTGGAGCAATGAACAGTGGCTCGCAAAGCATAAGCTATTTCCCCCAGATGAGAATCCCATGTCGTGTGTTGACGCTTTACCTATGCTTGTATGGCAGCGAGGAGCTCTATGAATGATTTCTATAATTTTACCTCTATGAAGCATTGCTCTGTGGACTGTAGCTGGGGTCTAACATGCTGAATATTGAAATCCGATAATAAGTTCTGAAACGATTTACTCAACCACTGATTACCATTGTCACTATGTAGAAACTCTGATACCCCATATGTTAAAAACACATCACTCTTCAGGAAGGCGTTCAACTTAATTAGGTGAGGTGACGTTCCAAAGAGGTTGGAGCAATAACAATTTAGATAAATGATCAAGGACATTAAATATTACCGTATACGTCTAAAACGGGGATACGGTCCCAAAAAATGTATATAAGCTCCTTGCTATGGACAGATACCAAATGAAATTGCATCGGTTGACCCAAAATCTGGTTCGAGACCTTTGTTTATTTGCAAGTATCATAAGCATAATTGTGAACTACTGACGCCATGCCAGGCCAGTAGTATAGAAGTCGGCGCACCGATAATGTCTTCTTTAAACCTCCATTATCATCATGATGTCTTTACATCATTTCCAATGTTAAAGGTTTTGGTACCAGAGTTTACTGTTTTATCTCTGCATGCTTCTGCCAAAGGTGTTTGCCAGAAAGCAACAGTGAGATCAATATTTGAAATGTACTTCATGCTATTTAGTAGGCAATTTAATATATTCCATCGATCAGGAAAAGGGGGCACAGCGTCCTTCTTGGTCAGAGAATTCACACGACAGAGTCTAAATATAATCTGTTCTTACCAAAACTCTTCTGAATTAACACCACTGTTGAGCACCAGGA
This sequence comes from Diogma glabrata, assembly GCA_963693315.1. Lineage (NCBI taxonomy): Eukaryota > Metazoa > Arthropoda > Insecta > Diptera > Cylindrotomidae > Diogma > Diogma glabrata. Next base: position 195,363,211 of record OY856186.1, on the reverse strand, counting down.
ACTGCAGCACTCATCGATCACGCCCATTTGAAGTATTCGGTCTAGTTCGGAATAAACGTTAATTTGAACAGCTGGCGATGTGGGATAATGTCTATGTTCAACAGGGACACTTTCTTCAACATTGATGACATGTTCAGCCAAGGAAGTTTTTCTGAGACCGGAAACTGCAAAGAACGGGAAGAATCCTTGATCTTTTCAAGTTACTGAAGCTGGTGAGACTCCACTCATATCAACTCACTGGCAAATGAAGAAACGATACCAAAACCCTCCCAGAAATCGATCCCTAGGTATAGAGCTTTCACGCAACCCAGAAAAAATATGGAATCGCATTAGTTTAGTGAAGCCATTCAGAGTGATAGGCCCATCGACATAACTTAAAATTATGTTAATTGTACCATCCACTATGCATGATGTTATGAATTTCATGAAACTTACAATAAGCTCTACCAACGGACCTTAACAGCTCCAAAGAATTTCCGAAACTAGTAATCGTCTAAAAGTATTAAAATGTATTTATTAAAAAGTTTTAATGACAAAGGCGGGCAAAGATCCTTTAAACCTTAAATGATTGATGAAATATACGCTTTTGAAATTAATATATACGCTAAAAACTGGGAATCAGACTCCCAATCTGTAGCTTAAATTCAAATAGGGTTGACAGACTTCCAACAATATAATTTAATTTGCTTTTACGTACAATCGGGTGCATGATGTCCAATCTCACGACATTTGAAAAAAAAAATCTGATTTGTAAATGTTAATGGACCCGATTGAGCAGATGTAGACGGCATCATAGGCCTTTAGTTCAACAGCATAATCATCCATTTACTGAAGTTCACTGATCATTAGCCCTGTTAAGGGATTGGTGCAGACCTGGTGGTGCATAGTGGAGATTGGTGCAGACCACAATCTTTCGAGCTTCCGACGTATAATGTTCGAAGTTTTTCCATCGAAGTTATATTAGCTACAAGGGTAGCATTCTTTGGTTCTGCACTCAGTCTTTCTCTGGCAATTTCTATCATTTCATTTTCAGGAAACGGGCGTTCCAAAAGACAATTCAAAGCCTCAACTTTCACAATGTACCTTAGACACTATCTTTTGGTCTTTGTTTACGGTTCAGTAGAACACGCAATATCGTCTTGTCATCTTTGAGGGTACCAAAGGTCATCAGTCGTAGGAGTCCCTCTTTAACAACTAAGTACGTCACCATTTAATATTCATGAGTTAGATTTAGGTAGTATCTATCAGCTGCCTTGAGATACCGTGACGCTATTGACCTGAGGTCATTCCAGTTCACCCATTCCCTCCTGGCAGCCGCCTTCACTAGATGAACAAACTCATTTACATTCTGTGAATGACTATCACTATCGAAGATAAAACAATTTGAGTTAAAAATTACTCAAACTGTTTCTTTGTTCCTCATTGTGCCTCGAAACGGCCATGCTAGAGCAGCGCTATGATAACATTGTGAAAGTTAGTTATAATAACGGTAGTGATAACGCATTATTCAAACACAAAATGGTATTCACACATAACTTTTTGACTAAATCGAGAAGCGCTTGAAGTCAGTTATTTTGTTTGGAGTTACAATATGTGTCACAACAACATAATAAGAACCTTTTAAGACCTAGGTTCCAGCAACATGCAGTTTGAGGTTTTGATGGACGCATTTTTTATAATTTTATTAACAAATATATATAATCCTATCACATATAAGTAGTCTTAGTAGTATTTAGTCTTTCTGACTAAAACCTAACTTTTCTTGTGGATTTGGACCTGCTGAACACGAATATCCTAAATTATTTTAGGTTAGCTCTTTTTTTTTAAATATTCACGAAAAACGGTGAAAAAAGGTTATTCCGGTTTTCGGATCGCATATTTTACAGAACAAACACATTCAAAACATTAATGAAACAAGTGCATAGTAAAGATGCTAACAAACATTTTAAGCTATTTTTTTGTAAAAACCCATCAAGGATTCTGGGAGTTACACTCGAAAAAAGTTGAAAAAAAATAAAAAATTTGTTTTTTTTTCAATTTCTCAACATTCAACTGCATGAATTTTGAACAACCAATGATTGTAAATTTTTTTAATTTCTTGGAGCCTATATTTAATTCAATTTCCTTTTTTTGAGTTAAAAAACATGAATATTGGTGTAGGTTGCATCAAGTTATTCAGGTTTTTAAAAAAAAAAGTCAAAACTCAACATTTGGAAAAACAAATTTTTTACTTAGCCTGGGTTCCAATTAGCTGCTAAGTTGTACTGCTAAATCTAAATTTAGTTTTACAAAATTACCGAATTGAACTTGAAATTAATATAATCAAGTTGTCAGATATTGTTTAACGTATGAATTTCTTCCAAATTATTTAGAAACAAAATATTTATTTAGTCAAACAAAATAGTTGACTAAATTGATTTAGCACGTTTAGTACAATTTAGCGTCAATTGGAACGCAGTCCTAAAATAATTTAAATTCTGCAACATAATTGATTTAAATATGAGTTGTTATATAGCTTTTTGCACGTTCAGGCGATTTTGCATGTTTACTAATTCGTAAATAAACATAGTAGGTTTCGTTTACAAATCACGGGTCGGTAAGTAATTACATACCGATCACGCAGGCGGTAAGTAATTACTTACCGGTAAGGCACACCCCACGGTGTGAGTAAAAACGATTTTTATTTAAATATTTATGAAGGGCAATTTACAAGCTTCAATTTCAAATAATATTCTTTTAAGAATATTGCAATTAAAAGATTTAAAAGCAATTTATTTTGAAAATAGTACATTATGATGCTAAGACGTAAAGCTAAAGATTTTGGAAGTATGTGGAGTTTGCAAATCGATGTGCTAGCCGAGATTTGCACCCACATTAAGTCAAAAATAGCTTACCACCGTACATCCTATACTATTTTTTATTCGCCGCAAGCAAAATATTTATAAAAAAAAATGTTTATTCTAAATTAAAATTATAAATTTGCATAAATTTTGAAATAAAAATATGTGGAAAGAGTTACCTTTGACAAAATATTTGCTATTTTCTCCAAGTTATTGTATAACTATGACAACAAATGATAACAACTATTTTAATTGGATTTTGAAATTTTGAATTTAAAGGTTGCATTGAAAAAATATCTATTTTTTATAGAATTTAAACAAATATAAAACGTTTTTTAGTTTTTTAGACGTAGCTATGACAACAAAATATATGGTTAAAAAGTGACAATTTAAGGCCGCAAATCACAGTAATAAAGGAACACGTTAATATAAAGGCGTATATAATAGTACACTATGATGCTAGGACGTAAAGCTAAAGATTTTGGACGTATGTGGAGTTTGCAACTCGAGGCGAGATTTGCACCTACTTTAAGTCAAAAATAGTTTACGTCCGTGCGTCATATACTATTTTTTATTCACCGCTAGCAAAATATTTAAAAAAAAATTATTTATTCTAAATCAAGTTATAATTTTGCATAAATTTTGAAATGAAAATATGTTGAACAAGTAACCTTTGACAAAATATTTGTTATTTTTTTCAAAATAATTGTATAACTATGACAACAAATAATAACAATAATTTCAATTGGATTTTGAAATTTTGAATTTAAAGTTGGCTTTGATAAAAATTTCTATTTTTCATAGAATTTAAACAAATACAAATGTTTTTTACTTTTTTGGACGTAACTATGATAACAAAATATATGGTTAAAAAGTGACACTTTACGGCCGCAAATCACAGTAATAAATTACCACTTTAATATGTAGGCGAATAAAAAATATTTTATAAAGGTTAGTTTTGCAAAAAAAAAAAAAATATATAGAAAGATGATGAAAAGCAGAGCTTACTTTTTTGAATTGAAATTTTACGAAATTTTCTTTAAAACATTAAAACTTAAAAATGAATTTTGTTATTTAAATAATTTTAATTGAATTTTTATTGATCGTGCAAAAAATATAATAAGCATTTTGGTCATTAAAAGTATTGCCGATTTCGGATATATTAGAGATCTCGACTTTGTCTCGATCTCAAAACGTATATCCTCAACCGGTAAAACACTCTTACTACCCTTATACTTAATAGTATATTATATACCTAGCGCTCTAAATAGGATTTTACATGCGAGTGAAAATATTGCGCACGAGACGCGTAGCGGCGAGTGCAGTATCTTCACGAGCATGGAAAATGGTTTGCAGCTCGAGCTTTCTTATATACTTTTTCTACGACTTTGTTTTAATGCCCAAACGCATATAATTACTTGAAAAAATGAACTATACTAATTATAAATTAAATGCAAATAGTTTACAAATTGTGGTAGGCTTTGCATTATTTTAATTTTTAAAAATCAAATTTTTCGTTAAATAAAAATGTTTCTTTTTATTAAAAGCGTTTCGTAATATATATATGATAATTTTTTTTTGCTGACAGAAATTTTATTTTTCATTCATACAAACTACGATCTTTAAACAGTAGGCTTTGTTTTAACTGTCGGCAATTCTTCTTGTCGTCGATAATTTTGCTTTGTCGTTATAAAAATTCTTTGTTGTCATTTTTTCTTCTAACAAAATGAAATATAATTTCATCTTAGTAGGCGCATAAATGCTATAAATTTGTAATTTATTTTTGACAAATAAACATAAACATGCAATCATTTATAAATGAAAACGGACATTTTTATTTTTTGCATTTTTATACAATTTTGTATTATTGAATAATTTGTAGAAAAAATTTTATTTAGAAACTAAAAATTATCTTTTAAACAAAATTATAATTAAAAAAAATTATCTCATTAAATACAACTTTTCATTGAAATCTTTTCGAGAATTTTTCAATTTTACTCATTAAATTATTTTTAAGCAAGCAACACTGCTCAATCAAACCACTACTTAAACTACTACATTGTTGTGCGCTTTGATTCGCAGTGTTGCTAAATAATTTAATTCGTAAAATCAAAAAATTTTCGAAAAAATTTCAATAACTCGTGGTATTACAACCGAAAATCCATTACCGCACACTTTTTTTACTTACCGCACACTTTTTGAAATAATCAATTTACATGTCATGGATAATGTGATGTAATTTATAATTTACTATGATAGGAGTAGAAAAATAACTATTTCGTATAAAAACTGCGAGTTATTTTGAGTTTTCATTATTTCAACCGCGTTTTATGTATTTTTTCGTTTCTTTTTGTGTCGCATCGTAAATAATGTTTTATAAGTTCAGTCGTTCTTAAACATCAGTTAAGAATTCGTTTAAAATAGTAAAGGGTAAAGTTAATTATTTAAATGGCGTCGTCAAGAAGTTTCAAGTGTAAAAATAGTCCAAACTCATTTTGTTTTATTTCTGGAATTTGGATAATACATCCTGCTAAAAAATCACTCCATTATAAGAATTGCATATCCGCATTTCTTCGGCATAGAATTGAATAAGAAAAACCGTGGATGCCGAAAAATAGTTAAAACTGCAACTTAACACATTCAAGATGGCACAGAAGAGAAAATATTTATTTAACGTTTTAACGTTGTGTTACGACCAGGTTTTGATCATAACATACAATTTTAACTCAAAAATTTGTATAAAAACTCATACATAAAGCAATTATGTTGTAGAATTTAAATTTTTTCTAGCAAAAAATTTGTTTTTCCAAATTTTGAGTTTTGTGGGAAAACCTGAATGTTTTTTAAGTTAAAAGAAAGGAGATTGAATTAAATATAGGCTCCAAGAAATTAAAAAAATTTATAATCATTGTTTGTTCAAAATTCTTGCAGTTATATGTTGAAAAATTTTTAAAAACATAAATTTTTGATTTTTTTTCAAATTTTTCGAGTGTTACTTCCAGAATCCTTGATGGAATTTAACAAAAACTGCTCAAAATGTATGTTCATATCTTTGCTAAGCATTTGTTTTACTAATATATTAAATTTGTTTGTTTTGTAAAATATGCGATCCACAAACCGAAATAACCTTTTTGTTCACCGAAAAAATTGGTTTTTCGTGAATATCTCAAAAACAAGAGCTAACCTAAAAAAAATGAATATGACATTCGTGTTCAGCAGGTCAAAATCTATAAGAAAAGTTGGGTTTCATTTAAGGAGATTTTTCTTGTAATCTAGTGTAATCTAGCTGGTAGTGGTATATTGCTTGATCAAGTGACGCATTGTCTTGCTCAATGATTAAAACCCAGATATGAAGGCTCATTTCTTGGACCCAGCATAGCGTGGCACCATCATGGAATACTCCATAACTCAGACTAAGGGTGCCATTGTTGACTTATTAGAACTCATCAGCCCCACTTCTAAGTTATCACCTTGGCTAGGGATATCTCACGAAGGGTGTGGTTGATCCGTAGATCAAAAATAAAAAAAATACAGATAAAAAATACTGATTCCTGCATGCGAGAGTGTTGGAACTCTACATCAGTGATCGCACATTCCTGGCACACGTGTCGGCATGAAAAATCCGAAACATTTTGTTGAAAATTGGATTATTGTTTTACCTTAAATTCAACGTTTTATGGTCTCACCCGGGAAATAGCAAATTATCGTAAAAGCATTCAAATAAAATGTGCTTAATTTAATGCATAAAATATATAAAAACTAAATTAATAACCTAATAACATTAAAATTCCCTTACATAAAATAAAAGTAACATTTCAAATATGTATACATAAAAGCAAAAACTAGAAGATAAAGAAAGTTATGTTATAACACATTAAACATTACAAAAAGCACTAAGGGTAGAAATGTTTAAAGAGGTCTATGAGTAATTTTTGATTGCAAATAAAATAAACAAACAATGTTAAACCTAAAACATACGAATTTGTTAGTGAATTGCTATATATATACTAAGGATGAATAATTTTCAGAAAATTAGTTAAAAACAAATTGAAAAGTAATATCTAAAGTAGTGTAAACAGCGTTCAAATGAACGTTTAATTTTAAAGAAACAACAAGTAGTAAGTTTTAAATAAAAACCAAAGTTATAAGTGTTTGAGGGACCGATTGGTTACTCAACTTCACTACTTAGCTGGATTTGAACTCGAAGGGCCACATATTAAGTTTTCAATCTCGACCCAACCAGAAAATGTATTGAATTGTTAGGAGTAATGTTCTACCAAAAGAAGTAGGTTTGGTCACCTAACTTAAATGTTTTATAATCGGATCTAGAATTATAAAATTATAACTGATTTATTGTTGACTTATAATTTGCAATAAAAGTTGTAAAGTGATTCGGAAATAATAGTTTTAAGTGTGAATTTAATTTGATGAGTAATTTAAAATCTACATATTTTTTTTTTACAGACATAATTTTTTTTTTATTATTATTGCTTTTTTATTTCCTTTTAAGTTGTATTGCTTCATGTTTATATCCATGTAATGATATTTTAATCTTAGGAAGTAAAAAAAATGTGTGTTTTTATAATTCAGAATCAAAATTTTTGTTTATGATAAAGAAATAGGAAAGATTGTGTTAAAAATTTATAACTTCAATTTTTCATATGTCAAAACTAACGCATTTAACATTGCATTTCAATTGGTAAATTTAATGTCCACTTTGTTTTTTCTGCAGATCTGAAATATTGCTATGAATTTGATAAAACAAAATCGATTTGTTCTTATGACAGTATCATTGATTATCGTTAATATAGAATGTATACTCTTGATGTAAAAAACTTAAAACCACTTTGACAATATAAACTTGTTGAAATTCTTCACACTAAATTTTACAATCAAACCAGCAAAAAATCGATGTTCTTCAAATTATTTAAAATTCCAATATCTCAACAACAAAAAACATATTATATAAATCAACCAACATATCAAAAATAATTGATAAAAAATTGTAACAACAAGAACCACATAAAAGACATATTCAATAAACAAACATAAGTCAACAACAACAACAAAAGATTCATGTCCATCATAAAAATATAACGAAAAATAATTATTTAATTTTTTTTTTCGTTCTTAAGATAACATTTTTTTTTGTAACTAACCGCACGACAAAATATAACGTAAGACATCAAGCAGAATTTTTTTTCTCTTATATCGGTTAAACCATTCTTTACTGCTTAAACACACAAGAATTCAAATTATTATAATTAATTTTTAGTTTGGGAAATTAATTTTTTTTCTTACCCGCGAGACATAAATTTTTATAATGGAATAAAAAATTATGATCATCGATCATCGACCAAAAATAAAACATTTTACAAAACAAAATCGAAATTGATCTACAATCTTGAGAAGAAAAATCAAAAGATTATTCGTATATTTGGATCATGAGTTAAAAATTATGATTGGAGATTGTACCGTGGTAGAATTAGAATTTATTCACTTTTAAACTCTACAAATTAAACAAAATTTGTAACGGCAATGATGGTTAGACGAAATTTTGTTTTGTAGTTTAATTATTTATTACCCTGTTTGTACCAAGGAAGTAAAGACCTGGAAAGAACCAATCGTTTTCTAATTAATCAAAAGTTATTACCTTATCGAATTTTTTTATGATATGGTGCGGTTCAAGAACAAATTTGAATTAAGATGGTGGAAATAGCACTGGCTTATCAATTAAACCACTCATTTTAAAATTAACTAAGGGTTCAGGAACAATTTGGGTTGGCTTACCGATAAAATTTGGATTAAGCTGTATTACTTAATGTAAAAAATACCTTGTATGATTGTTTCGTCAATTACCACTTCTTCTAATAACTATACAAATTTAAATTCAACTTCTGGTTAATTTCATTAAATGCATTATAAATAAAAATAAAACAGATATATTCAAATTCTCAACTTATCCGTTACGTCACCCACGCGCATTAATTAATTAAAAAGCCAAGGTTAGGGTAGGTTATATTGGCCTGAAAGACACTACAGTGATCAGGTAGACAAAAGGAGAGGTTAGGATTTAGTTCTTTGCAAAATACTCCAGAACCAAACTTTCCATTCATTTCCAACCCATCCGTGACAACACCTGTATGTTTGTCCCATTTGCTATCCCAGTTCTCTCTGGAAAGATTAGCAGTTGTGAAGCCAACTTCCGTGGATGATTTCAGAATGGAATAGTCTGTGGTCGAAGGAATATTCCTGCTTACCAAAATTGATGCCCTATAGCTCTACATTCCGGTAGACTTCAGCCTAACTGCCGCGCTTGTGGCTATCTGTCTGACTCAGATTTCGATAGATGAAAGAGAATTTCTAGTGCTAAAGTTGGTGTACTCCTTAGAGTTCCCCTAATGCACAGTTATATGGACTTTCATCAAGAGTTTATATTTGAATATTTTATTTAGAGTCGCCCATCAAACCACAACCCCATACAGCAAAACTGGTCAAGCTGTATATAGCTGTATAAGCACTTTTGGATGATTGAAGTGCTTTAGTAGCTTTCCTTACTGTTATGTGCGAGGTACGAGTGGATTTGATACAATGAATTGAAACACTACATATATATACTTTTATAATATAATTATTATAGTAATAATTATTTAAGATTAAGATCCGCTTTCACGGAGATACAGAATGGTCTATTTAATATCTTTGATATTATAAAATTGAAAATTTTTACATGAGGTACATACTACATGCGGTAGCATACATGTTACATGAATACAATATGACTCAAAACTATTAAATATACATTCATATATTTATACACCTATTTGTTGCGTACCCAACACCTCCTTTTCTGAAGATACTTACTGCTGTAAGTTTAGGTTTTTTATCTTAGGCGTAATCGTGGTGCAATTGGAAGATGATCATGCACATCATCATCATCATCAATAGTTATGGTTGTAATTTCTATTGGATCATATGTGATGTCTAGACTTGACAAAATAGGTATAGTTATAACTGGCGATGGTATTGCAGCTGTAGCTTCAGATGTAGCTGGAGTATGAATCTCTTCTTTATTATTATGGTTAAAGGTTGCTCATTTCTTTTAATAATTTGATTTGTGTGTCGTATCCATATATGTTTATTAACTTGAACATTTTAAAGAACGGTTCCACGTTTGTTTATAATAGCGGCAGGTATCCAAGTAGGTTTTGTAGTTCGAAAATCTCTAACGTAAACCATTTCGTTGTGAACAAAACTTCGTTCAACTGCACCATGTTTATTATTAAATTGTTGTTCTAAGGCGGTATATTGCAAGATTGAGTTATTGATGTTTGATTTTGACGTAACAAATCGAGTTTTGTTTTAATCTTTCTACCAAACATAACCTTCAGTTGTGTCTTGTTTTGCAATGCTAGAATCTGTGTAGATCGATAAAATTTTAAAAATGTAAAAAGTGTATCAGATTTTATCTCTTCCCCTCCAATTTGAGAATAACTCTCTTAAATGTGTCCAAACCTTTCAACCTGGCCATTTAAATGTGGATGAAATGGTGGACTAAAAAAATGATGAATACCATTTTCAATACAAAATGATTTAAAAATGTAGGATGTGAATTGTGTTCCATTGTCAGGCACAATTGTGTCTGGTAAACCAAATCTGGCAAAAATGGCTTCCAGTTTATTTATAGTTGCGGTAGATGTTATATTTGGCATCAAAAAAAGTGTCTGGCCATTTTGACAATGCGTCGACAACTAATAAAAAATGTTTTTTTCTTGAAATGGACCTGCATAGTCTATGTGAATGCGTGACCATGGGTTTAATGGTTGTGGCCATGATGCTAGTTTATGATGCTACATTTATTGTCCCAATCGGAAATTTGTTGATCAATATTTGGCCAATAAACAAAACTTCTTGCAAGTGCTTTCATGCGAACTATGCCTGGATGACCATTATGTAGTTGCTTTGAATTTTTTTTCTGTAATGAAAAAGGAATTACTACACGATCTAAATAAATTATAATACCTTCAGATTCAGCTAATGAATCTTTGTGGTTGTAGATTGTCTTCAACTCGTTATTTAAGATATTATCTGGCCATGAAGAGCGAATATATTTTTAAACTAGTTGAAACAACTTATCGTGATAGCAAGTCTGCATGACTAAAATTGTTTGAAGTTAAAATCATATGATAGCAATTGTAATGCCCAGTGTTGAAGACGGTTTGCTGTATAAACCGGAATACACTTTTTTGATCCAAAAATTGTTAAAAGTGGTTGATGGTCAGTGAAAAGTATAAATTTTCTACCATGTATCATGCGATGAAACTTTTTTAAACAAAATACTAGAGACAATGATTCCTTCTTTATTTGGTTTAATTATGTTCAGTTTTGGCCAATGATCTAGAAACATGAGCGATAGCTTTTTCAAAGCCATCTGGAAAACGATGCATAATGACACCTCCAACACCATAGTTTGAAGCATCACCAGCAACGATGATTGTTTTTCTTTGATCGAAATGTGTGAGAACCAAATCTGATTGTAAAATCGCTATTGCCTTTTTGAATGAATTTTGACATTCGTTTAACCATACGAATTTTGAATTTTTTTGGAGTAACCTGTCTAAAGGTGCTCTTATGTCTTTCATTTCTTTGATAAACTGACCATAATAATTTATCATACCAAAAAATGAGCGGACTGTTGTGATATTAGTTGGTGCAGGCATGTGTGATATAGCCTTAATTCGATCGACATCAGGTTTGCGACCATCACTATTGATAATAAAACCAAGATAGTTGATTTGAGGCATTTTAAATGAACATTTTTCAACTTTAAGATGGAAACCCCAGTCTTGAGTGCGACTAAGAACTTCATGTAAGTTTTTGTCGTGATCATCTTCAGTAAACATAACACCTGGTAAGTCTGGCTTGTATAGATTTTATGCCAAAAGGTAGTCAATTGTAACAATAAAGTCCACGATGTGTGTTGATCGTTAACAATGGTTTAGAATCGTTACTAACTTGCACCTGAAGATAGGCATCGATTTTAGAAAAAAATTAACCTCCATTTAAAGATGCGAAAGTATCCTCTGGTAATGGTAAAGGATATTTATGAGGTTCTAGATTTCCATTTAAATCAGTAGAAAAATCGCCATAAATTCAAATGGACCCATTTGTTTATTTTACAGCCACAATTGGAGCAGCCCACTCTGAATAATTAATGGACGTAATGACATTGATTTGTTCAAAACGACTTAATTCATTTTCAACAGCTTCTAAGGATGCTAAAGATACTGGTCGTTTTGGACGGAAAATTGATTTTGAACCTGGTTTGATATTATCATATTGATGTTTCAAAGTTATCTTGAATTGTTGTTGGTTAAAAATTTTTGTACTCGCTGGTTCCCTTAGACTCGTCAACTGATTACAAAATGAAATTATGGGAACATCCAACAACCCAAATAATTCTATCAAATCGATTCCCAAAATATTTAAATCTGGAACATTTGATATGTAGATTGTACATAATTTATTAAATTATTTAATGATAAATTGCATTGTAGTTCAGACATAAGTTTTAAAGCTTGTTGAGATGCATTTTTCGCTGTGTGAGAGGTTAGTTCCGTCAAAGGACTACAAATTTTTAACCATGTACTATGTGAAATTATAGTTATGTCTGATGCTAAATCTATTTGTAGTCGAACTGGAATATTATTTATTTGTACCGTTGTATATTTGCGTTGAGTATCATTACTTGTTGCTGATACTGGAAAAATACTGTTAGTGTTTGAAGATAAGCGGTTTGAGTTTTTATTTTTTGTAAATTTTTCTTTTGTGTTGAATAGAACTTTTGCTCCTATCGAAACAAAAACCTTCTTTATGTCCTAATTGCCCACATTTAAAACCTTTGTTTGTTTTGAAAGAACAATTTACTGTGTAATGGCATTCGCCACATAACCAATGAATCAACTTTATTAATTGAATGCATTGATGTGCCAACCATTGCAGTGTCGAGTTTGAGATTTAATAAACGATTACATTACATTCAGTTGTTAAATTCAGTGTGGAAACAAAAATTTTTAACTAATTAATTTAATTTGTGAATTTTAGAAATATATATTTTTAGAATAGTGAAAAAAGTTTCAATTTTGATTTTGTAAGAATTTTTGGAATATTTTTAAAATTTTGAAAATTTTTAAATTTCTAATTTTATTATAATTTTTTGGAATTTTAAAAAAGTTTTAATTTTTGATATTAATATAATTTTTGCAACATTTTTAGAATTTTTGAAAAACATTGAATTTTTAAGAATTTTTGGAATACTATTAGGATTTAGAAAAAGTTTAAATATTTGATTTTATTCTAATTTCTGCAGTATTTTTGGAATTTGGAAAGAAATATGAATTTGTGATTTTGTAATATTTTCTCGAAACCCTAAATGGAGAGGTTTTTGAGTAGTTGGTTGAATGTATCGTCTTTTCACTAAATTGTGTTAATTTGTTAACAGATCATATGTTATGATTTTCCGGCAACGTATTGATGCTTCGTGTTAGTTTTGTAATAAATTTCTAAACAGAGATAAAAAAATACATGTATTAAAGTACAATTCAAAAAGTTATGTTTGATATATATCGCTGCCCAAAACTAAAAACAATGTCCTCATAAAAGTTTTATACCGAAAACTATATCAAAATCCTTAAACAAAACCGAAGTCTTGATATCTCAGAGCTTGAGATTTCAGCCCCTCCATATTTTTTAATTCCGATTAGATATCGACATTTTACTGTTTTTACTCTTCTTCAGATCCATAATTTAAAAAATAGAATTATTAATAGACGTCTGATAACTACTGTAGTTATTTATTACTAAAAAGTGTCTTAAAGGAAATTTAAAACAAAGTAATTAAATTTATTGTAATGTTAATTTAATAAAAAATCTTTAAATTACTGACAGAAACGATTATGCTGTTGTTAGATTTCTTGTTATTGCAACATGGAAAAACTCTTGGCTGGTTGAGAATTTAATGGGTGAGCGAATGTTTACGATGGTAAAATATTTGTTACAAGTCGTGGGAACGTCACACACCCTAAAAAATCTCATGACTTGTCATATCTTTGATCAGGATTAAATATCGTTTAGATTGAATTATTTTTCAAAGTGTAGCTCAGAGTTTGTAAGTGCCAAGCTGTCAACATTTATAGCGAATTTCGACAGATTGGCACAAAACTTATTTTCAGATATTGAAAAACGTAACAGCTTTCTTAATGTTTATGCAGAAGCACAGTAATATTATAACCTCTTGATATATTGAAGTTCCTGAACAACAATTCTTATATCTATGCTCCTATGCTCGATTGAGGCAGCATTTCAGCCAGTTTTTGGTTGGATTTAAATTTATCTATGACCTTAATTTATGTGCCTGTTTTTGATTTTATTTTTTTCTTCATATTTTTGACAGAGGAAGGCTCAAAATTTGTTAAGAATTTTAGAGGCAATTAATGTTTAAAGTTAAATTGTGCTCGAACGGATAAACCGATTTAAGTAAACTATTTTTTTAAACGTATTAAGTAAGACTTTATAAAATCTATTTATAAATACGTAAGCAATATTTTTGCGGTACAATTTTAAAATATTTGCTCCATCAAAAGTGTGGCAATATGTATATCGTAGGAAAGGTCTTCAGTATTAGTTTTGCCGAAAAATACTTTTTTTGGAGTTTTGAAAATTTTTTCAGAAAAAATGGTAAAAATGTGATAGTTTTGTTTTTAATTCGGTCTGTTAGACCTAAGTATTACATTCATCAGCCAAAAGTGAAATTCTTACCCTCACTTTTTTTGGCATTTCTCTACGTTTTAAGACGTACTGATTCTAAAAAATCCGGCCGTCATTACCTATAAAATCTAGAAAACCGCTAGAGGGATTTCAAAAATTTTTGTTTCTAAAAATAGGTATACTCAAGGGACAGGTCCAAAACGACGCCGTGTTCGATAAGTGTACCGGAAGTGTGTCAAAAAAATCATTATGTGTGTCAAAAATAGCAAATTT
>OY856186.1:195293332-195343332 GCA_963693315.1 Diogma glabrata | reverse complement strand
CAATTTCTATTTACGGCCGAATGGTCGAATTTTGGCCACTGGGCGATTCCTTGTAAAAAAAACATTGATAAAAAAAATTAGGTTTTAGTTTTTATATTTTAAAGGTTTATTATTTACACAAAACAAAATTTTAGTGATTAATTTCTGTAGCCAGTATGGTTTTGGCGAAATCAAACGATGTATCTCTAGCTGAATGGTAGCTTCTTTCTGGCAGATATAACAACTCTAGTCACAAAAAGGGTTTAAGGTTGAATGAAATTCTGAATAGTCTTGTTTTTCGTTCTTGATTTGTCTCGCTTGCTTTTGATTAAGAGTGTCTTAATCCATCGAATTTCGGCCTATTTATAAGTATTAGTTTCAGTAGTCTCAACAACTCTTGATTAAGCATGCCTACATTGCGTCACAATAAGCGTTTCTTGGAATTTGCACGTTTTGACTTATGAATGCTTTAATTTGTAAATCTTCTATCCGATATCGGTTTTATAGAATAAATTAAACAATTAAATTAGCATGTATTGCTGCGAATCTCAAATTTTATTCTGCCAAACAGATTTTATTCTTCCAAATCAAAAAACTATTATTTAAAAACTATTTTATTTCTATTTTTAGTTTGTCAATGTAATCCATATGGAACGATGGGCAAGATATGCAATCCATACAGTGGAATGTGCACATGTTTTCCAAATGTAACGGGAAGCAGTTGTGATCGATGCAAAAATGGATATTGGAATTTAACATCTGGTAAAGGTTGTACTCGGTGTAAATGCCATTCAGTTGGAAGTAGAGAAAATCGTTGTGAGCAATACACAGGTGATTGTTACTGTAAGTCAGGCGTTGGCGGTAAAAATTGCAACAAATGTCTGGATGATCATTATGGGTTTTCGGCAAAAGGATGTAAAAGTGAGTTTGATAATAAATGTCAATGTTGTAATTACTTTTAATTTTGATTAAACATTTCAGAATGTGACGAATGTCCGAGCTCTGTATATATTTGTGATCATGAAACTGGGAGATGTACCTGCCCGCCAAAAAGTAAAGGACCAGAATGTCAACAATGTTTTCCAAATACATGGGGATGGGAATATAGAAAAGGTTGTAAAGATTGTCAGTGTAATCGTAATGGGTCTATTGTACAATCATGTGATATAACATCCGGTCAATGCATGTGTCGTGAAGGTTTCACGGGAGACAAATGTGATACATGTTCATCAGGTTACTATGGTTATCCAAACTGTCGTCGATGTGGATGTGATAAACGTGGCTCAAGTAACGGAATCAATTGTGATAAGAATGGACAATGTTTGTGTAAACCAAACGTTCGCGGAATGCGATGTGATGAATGTCTTGAAACAACGTTTGGATTAACGTATGATAATCCAGAAGGATGCTCACCATGCTTTTGTTTTGGACGTTCGAAAAATTGTCAAGAAAGTTTATATACGTGGGGACAGATAAAAATTCCAACTGCTCGAAATTTAAGCGTTGAGTATGTTTCTAACGAGCCACGAGGCAATTATGATTATGTAATTGTGATACAAATGCAAGGAAACCGCAAAACTTATCGTGAAAATGCTGAAATTAAAAAAGTTGATGGATTAGAATTAATACCGGAAACAAGTGGAAATGTATCAATCGGTGTTTATGGTCCGTTCTATTCTCCAATTTATTTTCAATTGCCACCGCAATTTTTAGGGGATCAAATAAAAAGTTATGGTGGATATATAAATTTTTCAATTGCAAGTAGTGGTTGTGAAACTAAGCTTACTCAAAATGTTTTGAATAGTTATCCTTTAATACGAATTCATTCACACGATGATTTGATATTAGACTACTTTGGGGTTAGTTGGTCTAATTTTTTGTTCATTATAATTATTTTTATTAACTTTTGTTCGATTTAGGAGGAAATTTATGATACATCACCGAATATCACATATCGCATAAAAATCAATGAACGAAACTGGAGATATCAATATAACAATCAAAAAATAACACGACCCAATATGATGACAGCACTACAAAATATCAAACATATTTTTTTGAGAGCATCAACTTATGCGGACTTAAATCAGGTCGTGTAGGTAACATTCCAAAGTTTAACAAAAAAATTATTCTTAGAAAAAATTAAGGTTTGGAATTGAAACATTTTTTTTATTTCAGACTTACATCGGTAACACTGGATACTGGTATTTATTTATCGGGAACAAAAAACAATAAAGCTGTTGATATAGAGATGTGCGAATGTGATAAACAACATAAAAGCTCATCTTGTCAGGATCCAAACAGTGGATTTTATCGATATAAAAATGAAACAACCAAAGACATAAATCAATATCAAAAGTTTATTGGAATTTCAGTACCATGTAATTGTAGTGGTAGGAGTAATGTTTGTGATCCGGAAACAGGAAAGTGCATGGTATGTATAATTTAGTTTAATTATGTTATCCATTTCGTTTCTGATTTTGTTTGTAACTGTTTTTAGAATTGTAGAGATAACACTGGTGGTGATGATTGTAGTATTTGTGCAGAGGGATATTTTGGAAACCCAATATATGGGAAATGTGAACCATGCCCATGTCCAGAAACGAGAAAAAATTTTGCGAAAGGATGTAACATTGATGGTAACGAGGTGAGTTGTTTGTGCAAGCCTGAATACACTGGTAAAAGATGCGAAAATTGTATGGCAGGATATTTTGGAACTCCTGATGTGGAACACGGAAAATGCGAATCATGTGACTGTAATCCGGACGGAACGATTAATCATGAATGTAACAGAAAATCAGGACAATGTGTATGTAAGCCAGGAATTACTGGGCGAAGATGTGATACGTGTTTACAACCGAAACACATACTTCAAGATCAACAATGCAAATGTAAGACTCATAAAAACGAGATCCATTCCGACAATATTTTTATTGTTTTATGTTTTTTTCTAGTATGTGATACCTGCTCATTACTTCTTCTTGAAAAACTTGACGATCTAAACACCACCTTAACCAATGCCGATATTTATAACGATGCGAATTTTCTTCTCGCAAAACGTGAGATTTGGAACAGATTAAATAACTTCGAAAATGAATTGGTTAATCTTAAAACCATTAACAAGGAACAAAAATTAGTTGAAAAAGAAATTTTAAATAATTTTGATGAGACAAGTTATGACAAACTCTTATCAAAATCGGAAAATTATCAAACAAAAATGGAAAAATTTCTGAATAATAAACTAGAAAAGCGAATCATGGAAATTGAAAAACGTTTAGACGAGTTGAATTTGGTGAAAAATGATGTTTCCGAAATGATTATGGGAATAAATGATACAATTTTATCGTTGGATCGATACGAAAATCGCATGTCTCATATAAACACACAAAAAGCATACGATGAAGCTAAACGATTAATGGATAAAATTGAAACATTTGAAAAAGATTCAAGAAACAATTCCATCATTGCCGAGGATAATCAAAAATGTACGGTCCGATTACAAAATGTCATTGGTATCATGAAAGACGATGTTGATCAACAAAAAAATAAATTAAATAAATTTCTTGAAAAACTAAATGCAGTCAATTCAAAAATCAACGAAATGCAGCTTTATAGCGAAAAGATTTTACATAATTTAAACGAAAATAATAACTTAGTTTCTCGAAATGATGCTCGATATGGAAACTTATTAGAACAATATAAATTAATAAACGGATTATCGTTTAATATAAAAGATACATTGGAGAAAAATCGAAAGCTTTTAAGTGAAGTTGATTATCTTCTAACAGAAAATAATGAAATGTTACGAGGAATACGAAAAGTAGAAGCACAAATAAAAATGCTTAATGTAACTCTCAACGAACAAATAAACGATGATCAAACTGAATTGAATTTATTGAATAAGAATTTAGTTCCAACTGCAATAGAGCATTCTGAAAATCTACTAACAAAATCCTATCAGTATTCGTCACTTTTTCAAAAAACAAAAGTTGGAGCAGAGGAAGCGTTATTGGCCAGTAATGCGCATCGAAATATTATTAATGCTATAAAGCAAGCTGGAGATGCTGCAGATCAAGCCATTAATGCATCGGTTTCTAGTCAAAATGAATTGAATCCAAAAGATAAACTTTCGGTTATTCAAAGTGGTGAACTTTCATTAAAAAAATCGAAAAAGATTAAAGAGCTTGCGGGGAAGGAAAATAGAGTCATTGAAGGTAAGTGATGTTTGTATTTTTATTATATTTAGGAGAAACTACTGCTAAACTCAAACAAATGAAAAATTCTTTTTTGATAATTGTAATAGACTGAGACATTAAATTGTAATTTACGTCCTTCGCCATTGAGTCTTACTGCCAACTGCAAGAAGTCCGTTTTTCCGACAACTTTTTTATTTCGAGTTTACATTTTACCTAGAATCAAAATCGAACTATTGACTACATCAGATAGATTAAAGTCTGAGTATGAGTATTAGTCTGAGTCCTAGTCTGAGTCTGAGTCTGAGTCTGAGTCTGAGTCTGAGTCTGAGTCTGAGTCTGAGTCTGAGTCTGAGTCTGAGTCTGAGTCTGAGTCGAAGTCTGAGCTGAGTCTTAGCTGAGTCTGAGTCTGAGTTTGAGTCTGAGTCTGAGTCTGAATTTGAATCTGAGTCTGAGTCTGAGTTTGAGTTTGAGTTTGAGTTGGAGTCGGAGTCAGAGTCTGAGTCTGATTCTGAGTCTGAGTCTGAGTCTGAGTAAGAGTCTGAGTCTGAGTCTTAGTCTGAGTCTGAGTCCTAGTCTGAGTCTGAGTCTGAGTCTGAGTCTGAGTCTGAGTCTGAGTCTGAGTCCTAATCTGAGTCTGAGTCTGAGTCTGAGTGTTAGTCTGAATCTGAGTCCGAGTCTGAGTTTGAGGCTGAGTCTGAGTCTGAGTTTAAGTTAAAGTCTGAGACTGAATCTGAGCGTGAGTTTGAGTTTGAGTCTTAGTCTGAGCGGGAGTGTGAGTGTGAGTTTGAATATAGTATGAATCCGAGTCTGAGTTTGAGTTTAAGTCTAAGTTTAAGCCACAGTCTAAGTCTGAGCTCGAATTTCAGTTTGAGTCTGATCCGACAACTAGTTATGTTGTTTCATATTATAATTCCGTTTTAAAAACCAGTGTTTTAATTGTGTTAAGTTTTACCACAACTCAGCAGAAAAATTAAGTTGCCAATAATTTATTCGGTGTCATATTCTTTGATCATATCCCGTGCTGTCTTCATCAATAAATAAAGCCCACACCTAGAGTTAGATGAAGGCTCGTATCTTTGAACAAGCAATAGCGTGCCATCATCAAGCATATACCTTAGATTGAGGGTGCTACCGTTCACTGAATATAATGAATCCGCCAGCACCTCTAAGATATCATCTTGGCTAGTGATATCCCCCTGCTGTTGCCAGTGTTATGTCATAGCTCACTTAAACTGTTATATCAATATCAGGGACTGGAGTACGCAGGGTTGTCACATCCGCAGATCAAAAATAAAATAAAAATTAGAAATCAACGAAAACTGATCTCTCATGCTATACTTTTACTTTCATTTTTTTAGTTTTATATAAATCGATTGTAATTTAATTACAGCTCATTTAGTAAGCATGCCACATATACTTCCTTATCAGTGGTATTGTAAGTATCAGGTCAAACCTTTGTTTGCAATGTGTGGCTATATTTTTAAGTTAAAATAGAGACTTTGTACTAAAAGTTTTTGATGTAATTTGAAAATCACTCATTTTTGTTGTTGCAATAGTATAGTGGAAAGTTACGTAGTAGTGGGTTGTTACGTAGTGGAAAGAGTTAGGATGATTTAAAACCATTGAAAACAAAAACGTTACTGTATGAGTGACGTGGAGAATTAATTGGTAAAAGATTGTTAGATAATAGGTTTGAGATTATATACAAAGTATAAGTGTGGATCTATTTACTAATTCCGTGGAGAAATGTTTAAAAGCTGCCCGTTATTTTTTATCTACGGGTGTGACAAGCCCGTGCACTCCAGTACCTGCTATTGGCATATGAGTTAGCGTGAGATATCACATACCACTGGCAATAACAGTGAGATATAACTAGCCAAGGTGATATCTTAGGGGTGCTGGCGAAAGCACTGTATTTAGTCAACGGTAGCACTCTCAATCTTAGCTTATGAATATTCCTTGATGATGGCACACTGTAGCTTGCTCGAAGAAACGAGCCTTCATATAAAAATATATCTCAGCTTTAATCATTGAGGAAGATAGTGCGTTACATAATCAAGGATTATGCCATTAGCTGGACTATTGGCAAACCCATTTTAGTTTTGTTCCTGCAAATTTTTAAAACAAATTTGCTTTTTATTTCTTATTTTATTTTTATTTTCCCTATCCCATCACGAAATATTGACCTATGTCATATTTTATATGTGATGGGATTTATTATTTAGTTATCCATTATTTAACAAAAAAAATAAAAACTAGTAGGATGGGGGTGTGACCATAGGGGCCACGCCAAGAACTTCACGTAAGATTAAAAACTAACCAGTTACTTGATAAGGTATACTAAAATGCCAAACATAAAAAATTATACAATATAATTAAACTGCAACAAATACAAATAAAAAACGAAAAATTACAAATCAAATATTAAAATTAAATTTGAAAAAAAGTCACCAAAAAGTGAATATTAGCTCAATTAGGGTCTTTAAAGCCTAAAATACGCAAAATTTAGATTTGTTTATTATACGATACATCAATTGTAATAATTTAGATAGAATTTGAATGTGTGTGTGCAGTCATATTTAAATTTGATATTATACTAACACTCAGACTGCAAACCAAAATAAGTTGTCTAGACCGATTCAGAAGGTATTGAAAGGTGAATATACCATCAAAATTTCAATATCAAAAATGATCTCCAACAGTCCAACACAATAACCTAACCTATCGATAGGATAAAAGGTCAGCATTTGTTTGATGAACACCGACCACTATACACAAGACAACTCAAAAGCAAATTTGTTCTATCTCATGTTAACTGAAACATTTAACCAAAGATTCCTCAAAAACACTTCATAGCTGTGGTGGTTGTGATATATTTAAAAAAATAGGATAAAGCTATTTAACCGAAAGTGAAAAACCGTAAGTTGCAAAATTACGTACTATGAACACTACAAAAACCTTATGCTCTAAGTTTCAACAAAATTGATTGTCAGGACTGAGTGTTATTGACGTTTAAAACAAACAGTTGTTTATAACGATCTACAGAAATCCTCTCCGACCCCTTTGCCAAATTTTGAAAATAACTCATATTTTCCCTATTCAAATAAACCAAAATGCGTTTGCGGCTCATTTTAATTCAAAAGTTTCATCAAGATCTCATAGATTTGCGTAACGAAAATAACACATACTTTCCAAATTTTCTTAAAAAACTCAAAAAGTAATTGTTTATACAAACGTCATTATAAATTGTTGACATGATGACAAACAAAATGGAAGGTAAATGGTCTTGATAACGTTATTTATTCTCGTAATAGCTGAAAGAGATAATTTTCAGGTTTTTGGAAACCACTTTTTAGTTTTTTGGAAGCCACTAAAAAACAAATTAACTGATTTCGTTAGACTGGGCTGTAAGCTACGCCAAAATACATCGATTGTGACCATTGCCGTTGAAATCGGATCATCCGTCGTTGAGAAAGCGTTGGACAAACATTTGTTCACATACGACGATACACACGCACATACGTACACACATACATACTGCCAGCTAAAAATAGCCTAAACAGCTTCAGGAGGTCTTGAAACGTAAAGAAATCATAAAAATTCCGATTTCGAAAATCGACCCAAAAACAATAACATCCCATATCGGCAAGTTAATAAACAGTTGACCAATTCACGAACCTCTGACCTTTTTGTCAAATTTAGAAAGTAAGTCAGATCTTCGATATTCAATAAACCCGGATGCGTTTGCAGCTCATTTACATACCAAAATTTCATCCAGATATCATGCATTTGCGTAACGAAAATAACACGTAGTTTTTTCACATTTTCTTAAAAAACTCAAAAAGTAAGATAGCAATTGTTTATACAAATGTCATTATAAATGGCTGACATGATGACATACAATATGAAAGTTTCATTATCTTGATAGAATTATTTAATCTCATGACATCTCATGGCAAGACATGATTTTCAGTTTTTTGGAAACCACTAAAAACAAATTATTTATTTTCGCTAGAAAAGGACTGGGCTCTAAGTTTCGCCGAGATACATCGATTGAGACCATTTTCGTTAAAATCGACCCATCCGTTGTTGAGAAAGCGTTAGGCAAAAATTTGTCTACATACAGCGATACATACAAACATACACACACACACATACAGACTGCCAGCTAAAAATAGTATAAACGGCTTTAGGAGGTCTTGAAACGTAAAGATATCATAAAAATTCCGATTTCGATTATCGACTCAAAAACAATAACTTCCCATATCGGGAAGTTAAAAAACAAAAAAAAGATTTGCGTCCATTAACATCCTTAGAACGCATGTGTCGTGGGACCTTGGTCTTAAAAGGTTTTTATATGTTGTTGTGACACATATTGTAATGCCTACTACACAACACATTTTATTAAAAATAAAATTCTTCCTTGGATCTGATCAATGCTTGACAGGTACGGTGTCAGCAACAACATTGGCAATTTCAAAAATAATCCAAATTTCAGTGTTAACCTGGTTGAAGAAAACAGAACCCAAAATTTGCATGCACTCGCATTGTTTGCATTTTGTGAAAATACATGAATCAAAGGCTTATCAACCGTAAAAACGGTGAATGTTTACTCTGCTAGAAAGCAAACAAACGTGTTTAACCACTAAATAAGATACCAATAGGTAACAGCCATAAACGCTGTTGGGTTTCAGTAACTCTTACTAAAAATAGACTGAGAAACGCCAAGACGAGGAGTGGTTGACCAGAGAATGACGACCAAAAGAATGGTGAGCAAGAATTTTTGTATCACTGAATTGCTTTCCACGGTTTTTAAAAACTAAACGAGAAAATTCCAACCTACAGATTCCTCTTAATCGGTCGTTTGCCGTTCGTTTTAGATATTTTTAGAAGCCTTTCAAATGAAACGACAATAAAAAGTTTATCATTTCAAAGATACGACGGAGTTCTTTGATCATTTGAAGAGTGGAAAATCGGCAATAACTTCTACTCATGCTCTAGTGGGCTAAATTCCTTGCAGATACTATGCTGTAGATGAAGGTTAAATTCAGTTTTAGTTGCTTTGAGTTTGTCAGATTCTAGTCTGTGAAGTAACAATAAAAGCGTCCGTCAAATTATGTTTGACAGCTGAAGCAAGTCCTGCATAAGATTTTGAGATTTTGGAAGTACTGTAGTACGTCGTTAATTTCAAGAAACAATTTATCGTTAGCAAGAATAGACAAAGGAGTAAAAATAGTATGCCTGCAAAGCCGACCTTCTTGATAGTGCGTTGGATATCCGTTTCCTTTGAATTATAGCACCCAACATACCATGTTAGTCTAGTATTGAGTGTCAATACTCAGAATATTGACTACAATAAAATTGTGATAGATAAAATCAGTGATAGTTCGCTGAAGACCTATGGTTAATGTTAGAGTTTGTCGTTTGGGTTCCATGAGTCAACGCGGTGTTTGATTTAGCTGCACTAAAATATAGGTAAACTTCTTCTAAAGTTTCTATGGGCATGCGTACCAATGGTAAACGGAAATTTCGGACATTGTGGTATATACAGGGTAATTCATTTAATTTTTTGGTTCAGGTTTGACGCATTTAGCACTTGTTCGCCAAATTAGTGATAACAAATATAATTCATTGAAAGAAATTGTTTAGAAATCTGGAAAATTTGTTATCCACTGGCGATTGATAGTTTAGAGTTGCTTCTGCAACGGCAACGGCATTTGTTCTCCAATAATGCCGAGCGAGTTTTTGGACAATATTGAGATAAGTGGTGGAGGCCTCCCGAACACTTGCTTATTGTGTCACCATTTTTTCAATGTTTGTTGGAAGGACCAAAATATTTTACTGGTAATGAAAAACCGGAAGTTGGGATGCAGAACTTTTGTGAACCGTACCGAATGTTTATGTACTAAGTTTCATCCAATTCGATTATCAGGTACAGATGTTATTAAGCTTTAAAAAAAACAGGTGTTTGGGAGACTCCCAACGACTTTGTTCACTATCGCTCAAAAACTAATCAGTTTCTTGCCATACATATTTGCATCTTTTTCCAAAGTGTCGTCAAAATTCATTCCCGAACGAATGTTTTATGCTCCCAAAAAACATAAAAAACATTGTGGAAAAACCCACCTGTTGTATGGTGGACTCCCCACCTCTTTATCCAATGTACTCCAAAAGCTAATAAAATCTTTTTCATGTTACTTGAAAGCTTTTACCAACGTTTCATGAAAATCGATCGGTAATTGTAGGCTACAGTAGGGATAAACACCTGGAAAAAAACCGTTTTAACCGGAAGTGTCAAACCGGAAGTTGGTATGCAGAAATATTGGAAACAGTACTAAAACTTTATATACAAAGTTTTCATAAGATCATAAGACGGGATTAGAAGTTATCAAAGATTTAAACTTAGAAGTGTTCGGGAGACTCCCCCGCCATTTTGTCCAAATTTAAAATGAATTCAGATTTTCCATTTTCAAGTGAACTGATGTAAACGAGGAGCTGACCTATAATCCCCCATCCGCCAATCAGCTGATCACTTTTTTTCAATTGTTATGGTGTAAACATGCATCATACAAATTTTGAAGCGGCATCAAATTACTTTTGGAATTCGTTTTTTTTACCAGTTTAAAAGTCTCCCACAACCACACCCCCACTACTTTAGCAGCTGACCGCCAGATTTATCATCAGCTGGAGTTAATTAATTAAAATAAATAAAAATCAACCGGCATCAAATGACTTTTTTATTTGCAACGCTGCCTCCCGGTCTATAACCTACTGTTTGTCTAACTTTTCAAAAAACAAACTGACACCAAAATGTTATTTTGTTGTAAAATTAACCTGTAACCGCAATGCTACATATAATTCATATACATATTGATTCAACTTCATAGCAAATAATAATAAATTCATAGCATTCAACTTCATCAAATAAAATTTGTTTAAACTTCTAACTTTTTCTAGAACTAAAAAGTAAAAACTTTGTAAATGTCAAATGATGAAAATAAAAAGTTTTAAAATAACTTTTTTACCTGATAACCATACAATAATGTTATTATGTTGAATGTTTTCAATGTTGGATTTATTACTATATAAAAACGACATTGAAAACTATAATTCCTATATACGAGTTTATAAAAACATTAAAATGAATTTGTTGTGCTGTGGTACGAAATTACAAGTTAATTGTTTAGATTGCTCGTGAGCTAATAATATACTTTGTCATGAAAACCATAAAAACTAGTTAGATGTATTAAAACTATTATGTTCACGTCAAATGTTTAAAATAATGTATAACTGTTTGTTTTAGAAATAACCTTTAAGTTGTATTAATTAATTCAAACCTGATATAGTTTGCTGAATCTTTCACCTTAAATGCAAAATTAGACAAAATTGACAGTAATTTTCTTACCATCGTCAATTTAGTTGAAGCTCTGCCGATACTATACATGTATATATTTTCGTTCAACACTCCGCAAAACTAAAGTGACATAAAACACTTCAACCGTTTTCTTTTGGAATATTTTCTTCAAATTTTCATAAAGATTCCATAATTCAATAATAACAATAACAAGGAATTTCTCAAAATAAAAACAATAAAATTTTATAATAAAATTAAAAAAAATATATAAAGTAAATTTTTATTTGTTTTCGGTAGCTGCTTATTAATTTTTAATAGTTTTTGCGTGATATCTGGTAATAAATTTGTATTAGTAGTTTGTTGTTTGTTTCTTAACTTGACTTAAGAAATGGAAAACGTTTTTCTTTCTTTATTTTCATTTGTTGTTGTTTCTTTTATTATTATTGTTTTTATGTTTACGTTTATTTATTTGGCTACAAAACAATTATGATAAAAACAATAAAATAGAATTTAATTATAAAAATTATTAATATTGATATAATTCTTTTATGCATTAAACTATAAAAAATAAGTATAGCTGCCTACTCTAAAAGACGATAATGTTTTGCTTATGCAGGTTAGCGACCTGTTACTTTAGGTGGAAATCTTATTTGTTATGAACACTGTGCATTCCTGATATTGGAATCACTATCAGGAACATTGAAGGAATTGCGTGCCATGAGATTTTTAATTTCCGACTAGCTTCAGTCTGTGAATTCGAATACACTTTTCCTCCGCCCAGTACAAATGCTGAATTGCACGCAAAAGTTTCACAATAAGACGAATTGAAATGGAGAAAAATAGGATTTCTGACCACCCTAAAATTCAAAGGAACCAAGATCATAACACACGCCACTTGAACTACGATTATTACATTTTCATCCAAACCCTCCAATTTATTATCAGAGAAAAAAGATGGTCATCTAAAAAATGTTGAGTGCTTACTATTTTCAAATATATGAAAATATGTTGTAAGCGTAGTTGTTTGTCTATATCTCGAAATGATTTCCAATGATGTTTGTTAATTAAAATTTGCTTTTAATATTTATGTTGTTAATCATTGAATATTTTAGTATCAATCCATTATTTGCTCTTCATTTTCGTTTTTTGTGTTGTTATTTTCACTGACCCAATAAAATTCTTGCGCTTTGTTCTTTCAAATATTCGTAGCCATATATTTGTAGCCACATATTAACTTATATATAACTATAATTTTTGTATTTTTATACATATGTAATCGATTATAGTCATATTTTAAATATAATTAAAATTGCCTTAGCTCAAAATATACTTCAAAAGTTAACAAAATTTATTTAAATTTTATTAAGTTAATTACCTTAAACTATTATAAAAGTGGTCAGACAGGCTTAACAACCGTTTTTTCATAAACTAAAAACCAACCGCTTCAGAGGAAGGTGAGGAATTGATTTCTAGAATACTAACTGCCAAGTCCTCAAAATAGAGCTCCGTAAATGTAAAGGCACAATAGATGAAAATTCGAATCAAGAGGGCGATGATGTGAACCCTACCATTTCCGATTTCATTGAAACTTCGGTAATCGATTTTTATATTTTTTTTTATTGAACGACACTAACTCAGATTTTATAAAAATATTACACTGATAAAAAATTATATATTTTTATTTAATTTAGTTTTTCGAACTGAAGCTTTCAAGCTGAACTTATTAACTTTGTTGTTGTTAACAACAATTAACTATTTAGCTATTCTTTCTTTTAAAAAAATAATAAAAAAATTCATTCAATTCAGAATTCATGTTTTTGTGGGAAAGCTTTTGAAAGCGAATTTTTCAATTCGAAGGTATATATTTTGTTTTTTTCTAAGACAAAAACTTAATTTCTCTTATACACGTTTTAAACCGTATTCGAACCTTTCTCATCAGTGCCTTGATTCGAACAACGTTATCCACTACAGCGATGGTATGGCACTAATGAGGAAGGTTCGAATCAGGTCCAAAACAGGTATAAGAGATGGACACATACTTTCCAATTGAAAATAAACTTCATAGTTGCTTGAGTTAAAATTGCTCACAAAAACCTTTAATAATAATACAATTTCTATTCAAAATTCAAGTCTATTGAATTAAAAATTGTAAATATTTTGACGTTTTTCCAATATTTCTTCGAATTTGCCTTACTCTCAATTCGACAAACGCAGTTTCCAATTTCCTTCTGGATTCGATCACTGATTAGTAGGCACAAACACCAGGTTTTATTAAGTATTCAATTCTATAATTGTTCCACAACAACAGAAACAATACAGCAAGCAATATCCCTAACTAGAATATTCGTCTAACAGCTCCAAAACTCCAACGGTTGATTGTAGAAATTTCCAGTTCACATCTTCCAAAATAATACATAAATTGTTTCTACTTAATATTACTTTAAATTTTGTTCACAATTAAATTTAAAAACAACTTCTTCTATTTACATGGTTTATTTGTACGATACGGCGTTTCATTTACAAATAATTTATTCCAAATTCCACTTAAACTATCACAATTTTAATTATAGCTTTACCGTCGCAGGTCTAAAATAAAACTAACTAATTCTACAAGAAGGATTTCCCTATATACATATCTGCATAATTTCTCGATTATTCGAGGTCACTTTCTCTGGAAACCTTGAGAAAATATTAGAATGTTCGACTATTTTACGGTTTGTTGATCTGATTCATAAATGCAATTGTATCATGTTGTTGTTTATTTTTAACCCGTATTCCTAGAAAATGTGACGTTGAATACAATTGGTATTTCATTGTGATTATGTAGAATAGTAACAATATATTGTTTGATTACAACAACTGACTAACATACTAAATGTCATCAAAATAACTTTAAAATCGTAAGAAACAACTTTTAAAAGTTTAAAACATAGTCCCTCCCTCCAGTTCGACCACTTTTTTTCATAAGCTGCCAGAACTATGGAGCACCGTATTAAAATTTTATGCGCCAAGTTTTATCTTAATCGAATAACCAGGACTTAAAGCTGTTAATAAACAATTGTTCATGTGACTTCTCCTTTTTGCATTTTCGAGATCTTCGGAACTATGGAAAAACTTACAAAAATCTAATGTATCGAATTTAACAAAAATTATTTGATATAATAATAGAGTTATTGAAGTTTAATATATAAACATTTATTCGGGTGACACTCTCCCCTCACTTTAAAAACATTTTTCCAAATGCTTCCAGAGTTATGAAAAATTCGAACTAAAAGCTAATGTGCCAAATTTCGTCAAAACAGAATGACAGATCTTAGAATTATTGTAGTTTTAAATAAACAGTTTTAGGACATACTTTACGGAACACACAAGTATATTGTGTGCGAATGTGCGATAGAAGCCAATTTTTGAAGTAAAACTTTTTTAGGCGCGTTATGAGAATTTTGCAACGGAAGTCATCATTTGAACAGATATATAACCACATATGTTCATCTCTATCATACTACAGTCTGATTTTGAATTTTAAACATATACATGTACACAATTCCTAAAAAACTAAAGTAGAAATTTAAACACAATGAAATAAAAAAGAAATTTGAAGTAAAAAAGGCAAACGAATATTATGTTCGGCAAGTATGTGATACAATTCGATTACGTGTATTGTATTTTTTATATACTTATTCAGTATCGTACTTAATGTTATAACTCATATGACGTGTCGATTTTAGATTTAAATATCTAATAATATAATATTCGTAATATTTTATTGAGTTTCGTAATTTTTTAAATTTATATTTTAAATTTTAATATATGATTTTTTGTAGTTATACTAACACCAAAAATAATTCACTTTAAAAATAAAACAAAATCGATTTGATTTTTAATTTTTGCCTAATTTTTATTTTACTACGCGTTTCAATCTGATGCAGATCATCGACAGGCAATATTTTGTAACTAAATTAGAGCAATGTTAATCTATTGTTTTTATACAAAAACATATATGTTATGAATATAAATAGTAGATTTTTATACAAGTGGTGAAAACGTCTCTTTTTGCGTGACTGAATGGTTTGTCCACGAGACGCGATAGCGTCAAGTGGAATAAGTTCAGGAACGCAAAAACATTTTTACCACGCGTAGAAAACGCTATTTTTTCTACGCTTGTAAATATAAATGATAATATTTACAAATTCATCTACTAAAAACTTACAAAACGACATATCTAAATTTAACTGTGTAAAAAATAAACAAGAGTGTATATGTATAGCATTTTTACCAGTGTAAAATAATTTTATTATTGTGTTTGCCGACAGATGGAATAATAACAGGCGAACACAATAGTAACATTATTTTACACTGGTAAAAATGCTATATATAAATACAATCTTGTTTATTTTTTACACAGCCAAATTTAGATATGTCGTTCTGTAAGTTTTTAATAGATGAATTTGACAATATGAATAATGAAAATAGTTCATATATTTCTCTAAAAACTTTTACAGATATTACAGATATTTTTTTACCGACTGAAAGTCATCGTTTAAAGTATAAATTTAAAAAATTGTAGGTAAAGTTTCAATTAAAAACAAATAAAAATAAATTTTTTAATAAAATTTATTTATTTATTTTTTTTTTTTGGCGGAAAGAACTCAGAGAATATATTTTATATCTGACAGCTAATTATCGGAAGAAAAAATTATACGATATATCTGATACAAATTTTATTTTATCGCTCCGATTTCTCCGATATAGAGAAAAAACACACTCATTATTAGTTTAATTAATTAATTACACACAATTGATATAATGATTAGTTTCGATTCAACTCGATCAAAATATTCAAAATATTCAATCCCTTCAAAATACTGCGATATTGACAGAAATAAACTCAGCAACCGAAACAACAACAGAAACAGTAAATCAAATTCAATCTCAAATATTCAATCAAATATTCAATCCTTTAAATAACCACCACCTGTAGGCGACAACTGAAACTTATTTACTTTCAGTCCTAGTGACTGAAACCATTTTCAGTCACTACTTAGAAAAAGTTTCCCTTTCACATAGGTTTTACTTTATATTAAAATGACATTTTCGTAGCTTGAAGTAGAAAAATACATTTTTTGGAGGAAGTCCTTAAATTATCCTAACTGAAAATGATAAGAAAAAAAGAAAAAAAAAACCAATAAAGCGGAGTAAGTATAACATTGTTTGAGATATTTAAGATATAAAACAATAATTTTGGGAAAATCCTAAACTAATCAATATATTGGCAAAATAAAAAAGAAAGGGTTCATCTTTATATTCTACAAGAGGGTGGAACTATAAGGCTTAATTGATTATAGTTTAAACAACAGTGAAATGATTGTTGCTTCAGAGGCATAGCTATGGGGGGCGGGGGGGGGGGGGGGGGGGGGGTGGGTCGGCCCGCCCCGGGTGTCACCCGTTTTGGGGTGACACCCGACTGAAAAAATAAACCCTCAGAATTTTTTCAACGATAAATCACTTAGAAACCATTATAACCAGGTTATCCATATAATTTTAATTTATAAATTGTGATAACTTATAAATGTGTCCTATAAAGGTTTTATTGGTTCCAAAAGAATCTATTCTACTTTTTAAAATTTTTGAGTTATTACGTAAAATAAAATTTTAACAATATGTGTGTATTTCTTTTTTTTTTAATCGAATCAACATGTTGAGCATTGAATACCATCACCACAATTACTCAATAGCTTTGAATATTCCTATAGATACCATATTGACTTTTTTTTACGCAAACTTTTTTTTAGTATGCAAAAATGATTCTTTAACGACCAGGTCTGAAAACACATATGCTGAATAATGTATAGGAAAAGTGGTTTACGTCAATAATGTGGCACCCTTTGTCGATAGGGTGACACCCTTGAGCTACAATGTCTCTATTCCAAAATTATTTCTAAAGTTTCAGCTTAACTTTACTACCTAATATATGTTTTACATTTCAAACAAACTAATTGCAAACACCTAAGGAAACTAATAAACAATCAAATCACCGTGTTTGTAAATGATCTCAAAATAATTTTTTTTCCTTTATCTTGAAACTCAGGGAATAAATTGGAATAGATCGTTTTTCAATGGACACAAAAATAATTACTGTGGAATAAAATGGCAGTTATGCAATTACTGCAGTTTTGCAAATTTGTATAGGTAAATATATACTCATACTGTTTGTTTTCAATTTTAAATATTTATATATTTGAATTAAATGAAAGTTTATCATTTAAAATTACATTTTGTTGGGTTTTAAATCCCTTGTAAGTTTCAAACTCATCAAGTGATTCTTTTAGAGATCCTTGGCTACATAAATGTAAAGCCTTCAAATTTTTTTAAAAGGTGGTGTAGCTATTGTTATTAACTATGTACATGGTTTGCAAAAATAGACTTTAAATTTTGTTTATTTTTCTTCTTAGGAAGGTATTCCTTAAATCAGTCTTTAAAACATTTTCCGGTTTTCCCGATGTAAAATTTTTAACAAAAATTACATTTAGTTTTGCAAATTATTGAGCATGATTCTAATTTGATATTTAATTTTAGTTTCAATTCTTTATATAAAATATCTTTTAGGATGTTATACTTATATTTTTTTTAAATAGTTCCTTATAATATTAGGCATATGATTTGTATCTTCCATTTTATCAAATATTATTTAATATAAGTTGTTACAAGGAAATTTAAATAAATTAATTTTCTTGGCGGTGTATTTAGTCGTTAACACAGTGTACTTATTTTGAACTAGACATACATGTATACTACAAATATATTTAGAATAAATGCTTTGCTGATATACCTACTATAATTAAATAGTACATTGTATATTAAGAGCAGAAAGTACGACATTGCTGCTCGTGCATGAAAGTTGCTGGTTGAGGCGTAGCCGAAACATAAAAAACATATCGAACGAACGTCCAGCTAAAAATTTAAATTAATAAATTATCTATTTTTAAATAAAAAATAATTCATAATATGTTATAAATTATTTAATATTATGTCTTTGTCTATTATGTCTTTTGTTTTACTTTCTGCATTAGAGCAGAAAAAATTAAAAAATGCACGCTAAACAGCAAAAGCCAACTTTCTGTTTTAAAATGATAGATAGAAAACATTATTTTCTATGACAGTCGTTAAAAAAATATTTTTTTAGATTTCGTTTAGCAAATATCCCAAAACATAAATATGCCACCAGGCTTCATACTTCTTAAAGCAGTGAAACACCAAACAGGCTTAAATAGATGCAGTTCAGAGCATACCTGGATCCATCTATAAATATGTTAGAAAACCCGATGATATCCAAGGTTCATCAAGGTTCTCACGTTGATGCAACGAACGTTTCAGAGAAAATTGGCTCATCTTCGGAAAGTAACAGCGACAATACAGAATTAATAATGATAACCTATGATGAAGACGAATTAGAAAGAAATACTGAAAATGACAGGGATAATGCTGCTAATGATTCTACTATTGAAGACTGTATTTGCATGGGTGAATCACTTCAAGACTTAAGAGATGTATCACATTGGAATATACTCGTCTCTGATAATGTTCGCATTGAAATCATAAAAAAAGGAAGCGAACATTTTCAAAATAGAGAAGGGTCGTTTGTTACTGTATCTAGACACGAGTTAGGCATAAAAGGTGATGTTATAAAGCGATGCCTTATGGTGAAAAAATTCTGCGGTCATGGATGGTTTATTCTCCTTTAAATAATAACCTGTACTGCTACTGCTGTCGGTTATTTGCTGTCACCAATAGTAATAATACAAAATCTACGACTGGATTTCAGAAGTGGTGAAAACTAAATCCCAAAGTAACCGACCATGAAACTTCAAATGAACATCTGCAGAATTTAGAAAAGTGGAAAACTTTGGAAATGAGGTTAAAATTTCATAAAACGATAGGAGACTCAGCATTGCAATTAATAGATAATGAAGAAGTGGAAACATCTTTTATCCAGATTATTGGATTTAACTTTGTTTTTATCTAAACAAAACCTAGCATTTTGTGAACATGATGAAGGATAAAGTTCTTCAAATACAGGCAATTTTTAGAACTAGTCAATCTATTGTCAAAGTATGATGTAGTGTTTAAAGAACACATTTTGAATTTGGAGCATGGTAAATCACCAAAAGTATCATATTTGTCACCAGATGTACAAAATGAGTTCATAAATGTTTTAGCGAATCACGTAAAGTTTAAGCTTGTCAACGAAATTTAATCGGTTAAATATTTTGAAATTATTTTTGATAGCACACCTGACATTCCACATATTGATCAAATGTCAGAAGTGATTTGTTATGTGAAAATTGATGGTAGAAAAGGGGAAATCAAGGAAGTATCCTTGGATTTTTGCCTTTACATGGAAAAAAGCGGCTGATTTAAGCGATGAAATTCTTACACTGAAAAAAAATTGAAGTAATGACAACCTCATCTCGAAGTTGGGAGTTTATTATTCATGCAAAGAAAAGATATTTACAAACAATTTCATCGTGATGGGACAACTACTTAGTACTCAGTAACATTGTCCTGACAACAGAATGAGGTTTATTTAAAATATAAAGTATTATATCAAATATAACAGTAGTTGAATAAAGTTAATAACTATTTCCATGAAAACATATTTCTTTGGCCTTATATCATGAAGTTTTCATTTTAAAATTTAAGTATTTGAGATTAATTGGATTATATTTTATTTTCACATAAATATTTCATGTGATTGTCGGCTTATAATTGTACAGTTGTTGAATCAATCTCGTAGTTCGGTCTCGTTGAGACAACTGCATTTCGATTGGAAATACACAGTTAAAAAAAAATTGAATATGTAATGCAAACTGCTACACATATAGGTCCTACGGAAGTTTCCATTACAAAACATTTTTTTTAGTATGACATTTTTATGCAAATTGCATCATAATTTCGAGATACTTTGATTATTACACACCTGCCTAAATTAATCAAATTAAAATAAAAAAATTACAACGGGAAAAATTAAAACATACATACTACCTTAATCACTATTATTATAGACTTTCAGCTGAGAAGCGATAACTAAAACATACATGAAACGATTTTAACTATATATTTCTAAAATGGATAATACTCTAGTGAATTTTAAAATTTCATTAATGTATTAAATTGTAGCAAGGTGCATTAAAACTTCTAGCTGTTCTATAGAAATAAATTATGATGCAAGAGTTGTTTTAAATTTTATAGAAATCCATTTAAATTAGGTTTAATGCAACATTTACTTTACAATTCAATAATAACCTGCAACGCATAGCTCCAATTGCAAGACTTGCTTTAAATATTGCAGTTACTTTTTCAACTGTGTAGGACATGTTTTTTTTAGAATAAAAATCTTGAAAATGATGGTATAGATGTTATGAATTATCGTTCCCAAGGTTATGATAATGCAGCTGTTATAAGTAGTATGCATGGAGGAGTGCATGCTATTATTAAAGCAAAAAATAACAAAGCAATTTTTGTCGGCTGCATAGATCATTCAATTAATTTATGTGGCCAACACTCATTTGCACGAAATGTAGCTTGTGTAACGTTTTTCGGAACAGCGGAAGCCATTTTTACATGTTTTTCTGCTTCGACTAGCCGCTGGGAAGTGCTTGTTAAACACAACAAAGCAACTGTTAAAAGACTCTTAACAACGCATTGGAGTCTTCATTATGCTGCAGTAAAAGTATTGGCTGAAAATTTTGATGGGATTGTGGCTGTAATTGAGAAGTTAAGTGATCAACAAGAAAATGTAGACACTAGAGGCGCTGCACAGAACCTTATCCATGCAGCATGTGATTTTACGTTTCTTTGCTATCTTTTGTTTTGGAATGATATTGTAATGAAAATAATATTTGTGCTCAGATTGGATTGCAAAGCAAAGGCTTGAATATTGATCAATTAGTTACTAAAATAGAGTCAATTCGTAACGAAGCCAGATTGTAGCAGAGGCAATAGATCTTGCTGCGAAAAAATCGGAGGACTATGACATTCCAATGGAAAGCCAAATTCGTCGTAAAAACGTAAAAAACGAATAGCTGCTGAGTTTGCCCCTGACGTTGGACTGACACTGAGAGCTCAACTTAAAAAGGACATGTTGGAATGTCTTGACCGATTCAGTGTTGAACTCCGTACTAGACTGAAGTCAGTTCAAGATTTAGCTTCATTGTTCGAGGTTGTACAGACAAACACTTAACTTTTGGCGAACAGAAAAAAGCTGAAATTATCTGTATCAAAATTTACCGGTCTTTATGATACGGTATCAGCAACAGAACTCCTCATAGAGATACCAAGGTTGAGGTGGCATTTAAAAGCGGCCAATATTATAATTTCTAACTGAGTGTACCTAGATTTTTTTAAATTCATCGTAGAATGGGATTTTTCAGAATTTCTTCCAAATCTTACGGTCGCACTAAAGTTATTTATGACTATTTGCATATCAGTGGTTCCGTGTGAGAGGAGTTTCAGCAAATTAAAATTAATTAAAAATTACTTGTGGGCAACAATGACCCAATGTAGCTTATTAATAATAATGCTCATTTGTATTAATTAAAAAATTATAACTAGAACAATGTTATGTTTTTGAAGTACTTTTTGTAATTTATTTGTTATTTTCGGAAAATATGGCAGTCTAATTCGTCTGTTGTCGTGTTTTTCTTTTATTGGTGTTAGTTTTGTGACTTCTTTTAAATTATGCTTTTTCTGGTGTTTTTTAATTATTTGTTCCGCAAACTCTTTTGTATAACCGTTGCAAACTGCTGCATCTTTGATATAATTAACTTCGTTGTCAAATTCTTTTTTGTCCATTGGAATATTGAACAGCCTGTGCGCCATAGAATGAAAAGCTGTTTTTTGTGTGACATATGGTGGAAAGATTCTGAAGGAATGAACCTGTTGGTGTTAGTTGACTTTCTGTATATTCCACATTTCAACTTTTGCTCTTCCGTTCTTATAATTTTAACGTCTAAAAAACTTAATGTTTGATTTTGTTCTATTTCCAACGTGAATTTTATTGATGGATGTTATTCGTTGATTGTTTGGAATTACTGCTGTAAGTTATCTTTTTTCGTGACAGCGAAAATATCGTCTACATATCTATGCCAAATTCTAGGGAAACTGGAACATACGTACTTTAAATTTTCTTCAAAATGGCTCATGAAAACGTTGCTGAGAAATGGTGCCAATTTGCTGCCCATCGATGTTCCGGAAGTTTGTTTGTAAAACTTCCCTCTAAATTCAAAATAATTTTGCTTCATACATGTGGTAGCGATCTGTGTATATGCCTTAATTTTTGTCGGTGAAACTTTGTTTTTCAACGGATGTTGTTCTAAATATTCTATATTGTTGGTGGTATTGATATGCTTGGGAACAAAGCGATAACATAAAAATTAAATAAAAATTAAAAATCAAATCAATTCTGTTTTATTTTTTTATTTTTAAACTGAATTATTTTTTATAGTAGTGTAACTACAAAAAATCATATATTAATGGATAATTCTCGTCACTCCGAAATTGTTTTTCATATTATATTTTGAATTGTTTTAGTTTTTATTTGGGTGATTTAAATTGTATTCTATTTGGATTGATTTCGATAGGGTCCCATAGTTTTCTATGATGTGAAAAATACCGTTTTTCAGGAAATTGGAAAAACCCGTATTTTTATGTATTTAAAGCGATTTCGTCAAAACATCTTAATCTGTTTGGATAGTTTGAGCTGTATTATATTGCTATAGATTTCGAGGTGGTCGTATATAATTCTCTATGACTAAAAATATGCCGTTTTTTCAAAAGTTTATTTTTAAATAAAAATATTTGTGTTGATTAAATTTGTTTTGTTAAATAGAAAAGTGAGTGCGTGTAATATTTGCACGTGGTTGAAATAAATTTTTGGCTACTGTGGCAATTAATAAAAAGATTAAATATAAAAGAAATATGTATGTCAAATTGCAATTTATAGTTGCATTGCTTGATAATATAATATACAGCATGTGTAATAAAAAGCAATATTACATAATGTATTATAAAGTCAATTCAATTATTATCATATAATTGAAATATGAAATTAGAGGTTTATGACAAATTTGCTAAATTTATTGAAAAACTGCATCAATTTTTGTACCAAATCTTGTTGTTAAATTAAGTGGACATTAATTCATCGTGAAATTTAATTTTGTAATACGTTGTAAGACTTTGTAAAACATGTAAATATGGCTTTTTATTACACATTGTTGTAAAGTATATTATCAAGAATATTATAAAGAAACTCTAAATTTCAATATGACATATCTATTTTATTTTATGTTTAATATTTTTAGTAATACTTGCTGCAGTGGCCAAAGAAGTTTTACATCAAAAGCGTGTAAAGATTACGCACTGCATTTTTTATTTACGAAAAATCTTTTTTTTCTAAGAGAAATCTATTATACTGAATTCTTAACTAATAAAATTATCAACAACTAAGTTTTGTAACAGGCATCAAGCAAAAAAATACGTCAGACTAATACATATATAAAAGTAATTATAATTGTTATTTTTAATATGTATGATTGATTTTAATGTATTTTCTTTTTATTAGGACTAAATTTATTGTTTAACATAGTTTTATTTTCTTTATATGTTCATTTTTATTTTAAATGTTTATTTATTTGATTTCACATTTTACTTATAATTGTTTACTTATATACATATGTTTCTAATATATGTAATTACAGAAGATTTTTTAAAAAAAACTTTAGAAATGATTTTACCCAAATATATTATTTATTAATTTTATTATACTTAATGTTTATTTTATTTAATTCAACTTGAAAAAGAGATAAAGTGCTTTAATCGATTATTGTGTACAGTTTTGATCGTTTTTCCAACTTGAATTGTACTATTGACGTCAGAGAATATTTCTTGCACATCATAAGGACACAGCCATAATACAGACAATTTACCCTTGCTTCATTTTTTAAAATAACTCTGTCCCCAACGTTAAACAATTTTGTATTTGTATTTTTATCATAAATGTTTTTCGATTGAATCTTAGAGTCTAAAAGGTTTTTGTGCGCTGTCAGATAGGATAGGAAGTTTTAAATTTAAAATTTAAATCATATAAATAATCAACATAATTGTATATGGGATCAATCTCCTGAATAAATAGATTAGGAATTACAGGTTTGTGCCCAAATACAAGCTCGTATGGCATATATTTTGTAGAGCTATGTGGTGTCGTGTTATATGCCAACATTGCATACGGTAGCCAGGCGTCCCAGTTCAGAAAGTCCTTATAGGTATAACTTCTCAAATATTCTCCTAATGTTTTATGGGAGCGCTCTAAGGCACAATTTGTTTGAGGATGATATGCAGTAGAATTGATTTTTTTAATTTTAAAAGTTTGCAAATAGTTTTGAATATACTGCTCATAAAATTGGAGCCTTGATCGGTTAGGATTGAAAAAAGGAGTTCCAAAATGACATATAAACTTTTCCACAAAAGCTTTAGCGACCGTGTCCGCCTCTTGATTTGATAAAGGAATTGCAAGAGAGTATTTTGTTAAGTCGTATTGGATTCAAATATTTTTGAAAAATCAGGATATTGTAATATTGGTGGACTTATTATCGCTGATTTCAGTGTTTTAAAAGATTCGATTCAGTTTTTAAAAGATTAAATTCATCCCAAATGAATTTTGTTTTTTTTTAAAGGTTTGTTAGAGCTTGTACAATTCCTTAAAAGTTTGCAATAAATCTCCTATGAATGCCAGCGAGTCCTAAAAAAAGATTTAACTTCTTTGGCACAACGAGAAATTGGATAATTTCTTATTGCTTCTATCTTTTCTGGATCAGGATTTATGCCAGCAGAAGTTATAACATGTCCTAAATAATTGATTTCTTTCTGTAGGAACTGACATTTATCAGGATTAATTTTTAAATTGTGATCTCTAAGGCATTTAAATATCTCTTCTAATTTTTGGTTATGATCGGCCAAATTATGTCCATAAATGACTATATCGTCTAAGTAGACGAAACATTTTATACCATTAATATCTGTTAGAACAGTATTCATCAATCGTTGAAAAGTTAAAGGACCACCTTTTAACCCGAATGGCAGTCTCGCAAAGTGAAAATGACCGAAATTGGTACTAAAGGCTGTCTTTTCTCTGTCCTTTTCATCTAACTCTACTTGATGGTATCCATTTTTAAGATCAATGGTGCTGAAGTATTTTGAATTGCCAAGCTGTTTTAGAATTTCACAAATATTTGATAAGGGATATATGCCGCTTATAGTCACCTCTTTGAACTTCCTATAGTCTACAACAATTCGCCATTTTGTTTCACCCTTTACAGACTTTTTGGGAACAGCAAATATTGGAGAATTCCAAGGACTCTTAGAATTTTCGATCATATTATCGTCAAGCATCTCTTGAACTTGCTCATGGATATGAGACTTGGTTGATTCAGGCAATCGGTATTGTTTTATATCAATTGGGGGAGTATCAGATAAGGTAGGAATTTTATAAGTAATTGCATCAGTTACTGAGAGTTTATCATTTTCAAGATGGAAAATATCATTGAATTGCCTACATAAGTTAAGAAGGTAGCATTCTTCCTTCAGGATTCAAATTTTCGACATTAATTTTGGATTTAAGACTGTTTAAACGATCTTCAATACTGTTTTGATAAGAAGTTATACGAAGTAGTTATAGTTATAAAAAACGAATCGTAGTTTTCAATTTTATCAATATTTGGTTTGATATTATTCAAATCACTAACAGT
Organism: Diogma glabrata; assembly: GCA_963693315.1. NCBI lineage: Eukaryota > Metazoa > Arthropoda > Insecta > Diptera > Cylindrotomidae > Diogma > Diogma glabrata. The sequence goes on along the minus strand of OY856186.1, from coordinate 195,317,002 downwards.
AAGCTCTAGGAGGACTGCGTGCCAAACGAGGTTTTGTTCCGGTGAGCTTCAGTCAGTGTTCGAGATAAGCGATTTTCCCCAGCTCAGTACAATCAGTATAATCAGACATGCATGCATTTGAAACTGTGTAAACGAATTTAAAACAGCCAATAAAGTAGCAAGAACACTGACAACCCCAAAGAAGGGGTCACAATTGTTGCATTTAAAAACAAATATGGGAATCCCCAATAAAATAGATAAATGTTTTATTCAGCACATGATTGTACAGAATCCAGCTCTTCACCAATCAAAAATTTAGCTAATCATAATGAATGAACTATTGTTGACTAGCTGCAAATATTATCGTTGGGTTAAAATAAGTAATAAGATGGTTGAAAATACAATTGTCGTATCTAAATATGTTGACTACCTAGTTGCAAATAATAAAATAAGTTGAAAATAAGATTATTGTATCAAAATTAAGTAAGCGAGGATTGACTAATTACAAAAATAAAATATGTATCAAACTGAAGTGGATGATTGTTGACCTATTCACGTATAATTGAGGCGTCAAAACAAGTGGATGATTGTTGACCAATTACACAAAAAATTGTGGCAACAAAAATTAGGCATGTGTTTGTCGACTATTCAATTAACACCAATAACCGTTATATCACCTTCACACGATGACTAAAAAAAACGACAACTCTCACTTTTCTCCTCTGAGCTGTTCTGGTGGTACCTAATTCCACTATATATCAAAATGGATCAAAAATTACAACACACATTTCGATCATTAATCCACTGATCACTTTTGATTGATTCACTAATCAATATCACAACTGTTACGGTATAATAACATGCAAGAACAACATTTGATAATCAAACAAAATTTAAAACGTTTTTGTCCACAACAACCACTTTGTTCTTCCAAAACTTTTGTTTTTTCCTATATTCCAACAAGTCAGAAAATGACAACTATGGACATATTTAATATTTTCACAAAAAAATTGAATTTAATGGCCCATTCCACACTGGTATGCCAGTGAAGCGTATTACTTCTTCGTTTCTTACCTCTTTGCCTTATATAGTAAATTCAAATAAGGCAACTCCAATTTAGTTTATAGGCAATTTTTAGGCAAAGTGGTAAAAACCTTGAAGTTATAAGTATAGAAGTATACAAGTATAGAAAGGCCCATTCGGAGCACATATTTTATTATTATATCACTTAAACTCTTGGACTGCTTAGGTTATTTATATAAAAAAGAAACAATTTGTACACATAAACAAAATATTTGTGCAATAAAACAATGTTAAGTTTTCAAAAAGAACTGACATACATTTACCACGTTTTCATGAGGAATTCAAAACGATTTAAAAACCAAATTCGGATTGAGTACACAATGAAAACCGCTACAATTAATGTTTTGAAAACCATTTTTAGTTAAATACGATCCCGAAAATTTTTGGTATCGTATTGATTTTTCAATGTCCAAAAATTCATGAAAACACTTATTTGGATTCATGCGGTCATGCGCAGTAAAGGAAAAAAAACATCAAAACGAATCAAATTTACCTGAATTTAAAATGTTTTATTTTATCACCTGCTTTTGTATTGATGTATAAAAAATCAAGTACCAGAAAAGAAACTTTATTTCGTCAATACTAAATTCCACAGTTTTTCGATACAGTTTTAAAAATGTTTTCAAAATTGTTTTCAATTATGTCATGAAAACACTTTATAGTTTACGGACGGAGTAAGGATTGAAATCATTTTGGATCTACATGAAAACGTAGTAATTGAATATCTATTTATAGACTGTCATTTTTTGTTCCTTTAAAATCATTTCTACTCATTTCTTCACTACGAAACTTATGACAAAGTTGACCAAAGTGTATTTCAATTCAATGTTAATATAAATTTGATTCTACTTTAGACTTTATTAATAAACTTATAATAATAAATTTTAATAAAATTCATACCTTGTTTTAAAATTAATTAAACTACAAAATTTTATACTTTTATATTTGTTAAAGCTTTCAAGTGCATAAAAAACTGAATACTTTATTTCAGATCTAATTCCGATCGACTAAGCTCTATATGTCCACAATGTACAAGCATATAGCACGAAAAATCATGAATCAACGACATATCGAAAATGAGACAGCAATCGATGAAAACAAAATCATTGCAAACAGGGTCGAGAAAGGTGTGAATAAAAAGATGATGAGTTGTATTGATTGCGTTGATTCATTGAAAAGAAAGGTTTCCGGTCAGACGATTGTTTTTGTCGATAACAGCCTCGTAACTCCATGTTGTTAGTATATAAGTATTAGAGCAAAGACTTATCTTTTGTGTTGTTGATGTTACTATCTCATACGGGTATGGTGAGTATTGGCATCGCACACTATTATGAGGTTGTAGTGGTTGCCCCTATAATGCCAAATCACGACAGCGTACTTTATCAGGTGATATCTCCTCTCAGCTTCTGGAAAGTACACAGATGCTAGAACGAACTTTCGAACTCCGCTATGGGGAAGGGGCATTTCAATCTGCACATGCGGTTAAAATTTAAATGCAAATGAATTCTGTTAGTGGAAATATTTTGGCCTGGGAAGTATATCAGTTGTATGTTTTTGTTAGTCAATAGACCCTTAAGTTTTTTGCTGTCCGCCCATGGTTCCTGAATGAACGGATAAAGCGTTTCAAATAAGCTGAAGACATTGCTGATTTGTGCAAGTTAATTTAAACGTAGCAAACTTTAGGCATATTTTTTTTCCAAACGTCTTGTGAGGTCCAGCTGGAGCCTTTGGTAGGCCATTTTTAGCATGGTGCTGCTGCTTTCATTGCCATGGACGCAGCAGTTCCCGTTGGGTTGGGCTGCTGTGTTTTGCACGTGGGTGTTTTGATTTGACTGGGGAAGATTTGGTTGTGGAAGTTTGCAGGTCGGCAGACACCGAGTTAGAATTATTACTTGCAGAACTAGATTTGGTTGTTCGTTGCTTGCGATTACTTGCCCCGAAATGATTAATTCAGTTACTGACACATTTTCCGTAGAACTAGGTATGGCTAGGTGTACTTTACGATTCTGACGTTAATCGCTTCCGAACATCCAGTTTATCATGAATTTTCAACTTCTAAGTTAGCTTTTGGGTGGGTGCATTGGTTAGGAATATACACCAGCATCGCAATATCTGGCTAAGACAAGATAATGTGAAAAAAGAAATGGCAATAAAATTCCATCCTGTACAAGAAGATAATGGAAGCAATAAATAGCAACCTATGCTACTAGAATAATTCGATCACATATGCATTATTTTTGTTGAAACTCATTTAGAAGGGATCACGACGGCAAGATGAGCAGTATGAAAGATCTGCGAGAGTTGTCGATTTATTTTACCAGATCCATACCATTTAGTATATTTCGAACATGGATCAGTAGTACTCTTTGATAATGTAAATAGTTTAGGTTGGCCCAAATAAAAGAAGATTTAGTCAAATGTATTTGATTTAGGCGAATAAAGAATCGAAAAAAATTTATTTGAATGATCTAATCAGCAAAGTGCCTAAATAAGATTTTCAATTTAAATAATGCAACGAAATTCTAGGTTTTTGTAGAACTGGCTTGAATTGGGTAGTGGGTATGAAATCAAGTTTTTTGTTAAGTCTCAAAATGAGATACTACACTTTTAAGTTCAGTGCTTTTATTTCTATGATAAAACAAGGCAACACTTACTATTTGGAATAACTTAAATTTCTCCGCAAATTAATGGATTGCATCCCAGGGTTGACTATATTCAAATGACAACGATCCAGCCAAAAAAACTATTATTTTAGTGACTGGATGTTTTGAAATTTTAACATAATACCGAGCAACCTCTTGAGTCATGGCATTAGTTTTAAAAATAAGTGGATTTTAAAAATATTAGCTTCCGCATTTTGGTAAGCTAGATAATTTTTTTGTTGTTCGATTTAATGGAACTTAATTCTATAAAAATGAACAAGGGGTTTTTGATATATCTCTAATCGATTGCATTAGTGCCATATTATTGAAAAAATTTTAAAAAGCCGCAATGTTTCTCCTTCTCTGGATTTTGTTTGTTCTGTTCTATAAGTTAATATTAAATGCAGCAATAACGACTACAAATTCTAAGTATCTACATCAGATGTCAGTATCATCCAATTTATCAAACCACCCCTGTATAGCAATAAGTCAAATCCTTGCAAAAAAACATTAAAAACTTATATATTTAATATTTATAGTTTACTGTATTCATAAAAAAAACTATAACAAAAACTTCATATTATGACATGACAACATTTTTATATTTTCTAACTTTAGAATTTATCTATTATTAAAAAATAACTGTTGATTTACAGAAAAATATTGTCGAGCAAACAAATTAATTTTCCATTTAATCATCTAACTCATATCTCCTTTATAATAATAATAAAAAATAAATAAATATAACTTTACTAAACTTGTTCGTGATTTTCCTTAATTAAACGACGTACATAAAAATTAAAAACATTTTATTATTTTCTAGTTTCAAAAATTAAAGTTTATAACAATAATGAACTAATTAAATTAAATTTTATTATTTAATTTATACATATTTCATTTATTTTTATTAATTTAATTTATTAGAGTTGAAGACAAATTTAAAAGGACACGAAAGTGATATCGATTCGATTAAAAATACAATTTGGCAAACTGGATTCAAAAATAATAACATATCTGCAGCTTTGAATACGATTTACAATGGAAATGGAATTGTGAAAATCGAAAATGCACAAGAACAAGCGAAAAATATAACCGAACAAATGAAAAAGGTAAGACCAACCAATCACTCACTACAAACATAAAATAAAGAAACATAATAATTTACCGTTATAGCTCAAAACCGAAGCTCAAAAGATAAGTGTTGATGTTCAAAAGCTAAAGGAAAAATTTGTAGATCTTGAACCTGATTGGGATACGAAATATAGTTTGGCGGCAGAAAATGGTATACATCATGCGACGTTTCATTTATTTTGATAAACTCAATTTTTTTGATTACTTTTCAGTAAGTGTAACATTAGGATTTATTAGAGAATCGAATAACAATATTCATAAAATTGAGCTACTCGTAAAGAAAGATAACGAAAGATTTGAGCAATCAAACAAAACGATACCAACAAAATTACAAGAGTTAAAAGATAAAATAGCAAGAGCACGACATGCTGCCGAAGGAGTATGTTTGTATTTACTAACAAACGGGATCCTATATATATCTTTTTTTATTTCTTTTACAGATTCGTATCTCAATTGATTCTGGTAATTTGTTATGTTCTCGTTCCTATGTACCACCAAGTTTTGGATTGAAATCTTCGAACGCTATTAAAATGTCGATTGCATCTACTTCGGATAATGAAAATTCCACAATCTTATTTATTCAAGGAGATAACAGCCGATTCTTAGCATTAGAAATGGTTCAACGTAAAATACGATTTTTATGGAATCTAGGTGGTGAAACGCAAAGCATAGTTCATCCTGTAAAAATTGTTAAGAATAGTTTAACAAACAACGATGCATGGTATTTTATCGAAGCAAATCGTATAATGAATATTGGTAGCTTACACGTTCGTCAAATGAATCAATCTGGTGTTTTAGAGAATACAACAACAATATTCGGAACAAGTAGTCCAGATAACACATTTTTGTATTTATCACGATCTAGTCGGATATGGACGGGTGGTAGTGGAACAGATGATTCAAATGATTTGATATCAAAAGATGGATTAGGTATTGTGGTTCATCATTTAACTATTGATCAACGTCCAATAGGGTTATGGAATTTTGAAGTATCGAATGGAGATTGTACAGGTGCTATTGCTGGCCCAGAAGAAACTACATCGATTTTAAACGCAAGACATTTTAATGGTGAAGGATATGCAAAAATTACTGGAACGCTACGAAAACCATACAAAAAGGCATCGTTCTCGATTCAAATGACATTCAAAACTTTGGATGAAAATGCGTTAATATTTTTGGCTGTTGATGAACTAAATGTAAGTATTAGAGAACATATTCAGATTAAATAATTTTGAATAAAATTTAAAGAGGCAAGCATAAAATTAGGATTGTGATGGTTAATTTTGTTTGTGACCGTCCAAAAATGATGAGATAAAATTTCTTTTGGTCTTAATCAAATCTAAGTCCTATCTAAGTTTCCCAGTTTAAAATCAGCCAGTCAAACAGATCAACGCATTTCTTGCAAATCTGGGTAATGCTGTGTCTGGGTAATGCCAATAAGTGCCCAAAACTAAAATCATGGTGATAAACGTCCTTTACACTCAGGATTCACTTGAAACAGAAGCAGTACCCCAGACTTGTCACTTGAAGGTATGTTGTACCAACACTATGTAATGAACACTGCACCTGATAGTGCAATCACTATCTGAAACATTAGAGAAACTGCGTGCCTGGCGAGGTTTAATTCCGACTAGCTGTAACTTAGTGGATTCGCTAAGGTATTTTTTCCAAACCAGTACCAATGTAGAATTGCGCACAAAAAACATTTACTAGAGAACGATTTTAAATAAGTAAGGACCGTGGATTCTGACGACCCCTAAGGACGGAGGAACCAGAACCGTCACACACACACACACACTACTTCTATTCATTGCATGTTAAATATATATTCATTGCATTGCATTATATATTCATTGCATGTTAAATCAAAAATTTAAATATTTCACCCACCTCATTGGTTAAACATTGATCTCACTCTACACCCTCTTTCTCCCTAGCCAATCATACCGAGTAACCTTTAGTACTTAAAATAGCAATAGTTGCGCCAAGGTACAGGCGATTGACGCACCGAAACAATTTTTCAATATCATGCAGTAGTTGCGCCAATGTACAGGCGATAGTTCAACTATACATACTATAATATACTACATACTATACTATACTATACATGCTATACTATAAGTAATACCGAAAATCGATATAATGCAATAGTTTCCAGTGTACAGGCGATAGTTCAGCATAAGTAAAACAAAAAATCAATAAAATGCATCAGTTGCGCCGATGTATAGGCAGTTGATCAAATATAATTATTCAATATAAGACAATAGTTGAAAATTATGATTGCCACAAAAATACCACATTTGTGGTCAATAGAATGAAAAACGAATAATGTTATACTGCCACCGAACGGAAGATTTTATACAGTATTTTTTAGCTGGTTTTAAATTCATACAGTGTTGTTGAAATAACTTGTATTGCCGCTATTGATGTTAATGTTGTACGAGACCACTTTCCCAACAAGTTATATTCGAATAATAAAAAAAAAATTTACTCACTTTTAATGGTGAACATTATGAACATGTTGTTGTCTTTTACTCTATAACCTAAACGTCTTGAATTCCCTTTCAATATTGCCATTGGTAATGGAAGTACATAAAATACCTGCATATTATATCAAATTATTTTAAGGTGAAATTGTTTGACCAAAACTCGTTATCTTTAAACGATGACGACGACGAAAACCATTTACCAACTCTCTTTTGTGTTAAATTAATTAGCTTTCCACAAACGTTAATATTAACTAAACTATTTTCAATCAAACCAATCAATTAATAATCCACCAATCAAACTTGATTGATTCATCAATCAATATAACAACTGTTGCAGGTATGATAAAATTTACGAAATAATGTTCATAATCTTACCCTACACAATTTAGTATCATTAAATTTATTAGATTAACTACAACATGTCCATGAAAGATTACTTTTACCGACTTAGAATTCAATAGACAGCTAACATCACGCCATAAAACACAAAACAATACATAAAGAAACATTCTAGATAAAATTTATAACCTACCACTGGAACATTCTACGAAGCTTAATAAGATTAACACAAATTGGCGCAGCTACATTTTATTAAAAAAATATTATTTTATCAATTATTAAAAGAAACTTAAAGGTCTAAGATGGTTGGCGTGCATAAAAAGAGTCATAGCTTGGCATATCTGGCCGAAACTAGACAGTCCCATCAACTGATAATTGTAAATTGTATACATATCAGCATAACTGTGAGTTTCATTAACGGACCATCTTCATCCATGATAAATTTTGACACTAAATAAACACCAAAATTAATCAAAATTTAGTATATTAGCTGCGAAAACTGAATACATCATTTAAGGATATAAGTTTCAAAACTGTTAGCATAGTTTTTATGCTTAATGAATAAAAGCTAAATGAATAATAAGCTAAATGAATAAAAACAGGATTTTTAAACATCGTTAAAACTACACCAAAAAGTTATCCTTGGTCCATCGAGCCGGATTAATAATATATATATGTACGGCAAAAAATTTGAATTTGATTCTCCATTATTTTAACTGTAGCAATTCAGTTCATACTGATCTAATAGCTCTTTAGCCTTGATTGGGTAAATTTTGCGCAAATATTACAATACATATATGGTATTATTTTATATTAATGCTTGATATTTTGTAAAATTGAGAAATATGGAGACTTCTATCTACGACCATGGATTGTATCTAATTCTTCTGCTGAAGTCAAAGTCCTGTTCTGCCTTCGAAAGGAGCTTTGACAGGTGGCGGCATAGAATAATCTGGCAGGTGTTCCTCTAAATCTGTGCATATCGTTTGATGTCTTTTCATACAGACCATGGAAGTTCAAGCAATTCGAAGCTATCCTCCTCTAAAATTTAAATGCTGGAGATGAAGCACTAATAAACCCTCTATCCTCTCCATAGACGATAAAATTTCTACCCTGAGACAATCTTTTCAAAACCAAAGATCACCTCTGAAAACATATTGTTCGTAGACTTCCCGTTTGCTAAGCGCATTACTATATGCTTGGAAGGCTTTTCTTTAAACGGGCATTTCTGATATGCAATCGATCAACCTCTATTAGAACTTTAAAAGTTGTGAAGAAGGACTGTTCGGTATAAAGCCACACATTAGCTAATTTGCCATCGTTGTGGAATAAAGATGACCCTCACGGCCTTTAAAGCCTTTGACCTGCCAAACTGAATACTATGCCAGCTGCTGCGTATTAGCATTGATTCAAATACGCCAATTTTGCCAGGAATTGTAGATTTCTAGGGCTTACAGAATTTGATAGCAAACGATAGAGTCTAGGCCATAGAGTTCTTTCTCCCAAAATGAGCCATATATCAGGACAATGCTGTTGAAGGAGTTCTGAGTATTTTTCCTCATTTGAGAGAGTGTGACTATGTTATAAAATGGTAGTGATTCTCTAGTCTCGACTAGGAACCATTTTGTAAGACATGATAAATAAAGTTCCCTCTGTGGCTAGTTTGCAATGGTTTCGGTAAACTCGCAGCATTTTTCGATCGATCTTTTCTTTAATTTACAAACTAATTAATGCAAGCCCTCTGAAGCGTACTTAATCCTCTATTCATATCGCCTCTTCTGGAGTGGGCAGTCTTAATAAAATAACTGCGTTTTAATGAAAATACTTTGACCTGACACTAAATCGAGACTGTGTCCTTATAATGTGAGTAACATCTACTTAGAATGTGACACCACAACTTGAAAGTAACTTCACACCTTGAGTGGTTTCAAGAAGCTTTCATCCGTAAAAGAATTAAGCAAGCAAACGTCACCAATATCAGAATAATAAGTTGAATCTCTTAAATGCGATATATATTTTACACTTTTTATTTTATCTTTCAGAATCGATCTGTTTCGTTAACTCTGTATGAGGGTCGTGTCGTTTTTCGTATTGATTATGGTGGAGAATCAAAACTAGAGATAAACACAACCAAAAAGTACAACACTGGACAGTGGATAAGTGTTGAAGCGTCAAGATATTTTACATCAAAAGGAAATACAGAAAACGGTCGTGTGAATGTCAATGGTGAAGAAATAAATGGTTCTCCAACCAGTCCAATTAATTCACAAATGTTACCGGATCTTTCAAAAGAAATCTTTTACTTAAGTGGAGTTCCTCCTGGCTTTAAATCAGGAACAACAAAAGCACCAGGAGCTGATAATGCTTTCTTGGGTTGTATGAGAGATATTCAAATCAATGGCCAAATTGCAGATCCATTAGAAAGTGAATTACATTTTGGAATTGAACCAATATGTCGTGAAGTAATTAAAAAAGCTGGATTCAATGGAAATGGTCATGTTGAACTTCCATCGCATTCATTACGTCAACGTGGAAATTTTGCATTCACATTCCGTTCCCTTCAAGACGACGCGCTCTTATTAATGTCAACATATCCACCAAACATAACAGATAATTTCGATTCAAAAGAATTACGTGGTGAGTATTCGGTTACATTAATTAACGGAAAAATAACATTATGGATGAATCCTGGACGAGCACAAATTGAACTAGAAACAAATAAGACATTTAGCGATGGAGAATTTCATGTTGTGAATGTGAACAAATATGGACGACGGATTGAATTACGTGTAGATGATATTATTTATGGATCAAAACTATTTCCCGTCCCACCATATCGTGTGAATATGCCTGAAGAAGATGGTGGTTTATATTTAGGAGGAATTCCAGAAATACCTGATTACGTAAATCTTGTTCCAACGACACAATTTTTAAGTGGAATGATTAGTGATCTTGTTTTTAATAATCAAACAATTTCGTTTGATAAAAGTTTAAATTTTACAAATGTACAAATGGGACGATCAGGTCCACCAATGGGATCACTAAATGGACATGATCAGTTTGGAAATAGTTTTACTAAAGCAGCAGAAGGTTGTCAAAGGGTAAGTATTATTTATTTCAAAACTTTAATTTTTTTTTATGTTTATTCTTCTTCTTCTTTAATTAACACAATTTATCATAGATTTACTAATTTTTGATGGGAAAATTTTTTTCTTCTTTTCTCTAGGATGGTATTTCTATGGAATGTAAAATCTAAATTTAAACCAAAAAAATAAAATTCTTTATTTAATGGAAATAATAGTAAAAATTGAACGAAACTAAATACATTTTTGTTTTTAAATTAATCAATTTAATTTGTAGAAAATCAATGTTTTAGAAATAATATTTTTAAAATAGTTTTTTTTGTATATTTTAAAAAAATTATTGGTATTTTAATAAAACTTTAAATATAAAACTAACAAATAGATTTTTATGTTAATTCATTTTATATAGTCGTACGATTTATAGTTAGATAGATTGGAAATAAGCTTTTATATATTGCATGCAACAAGTTGACTATTTATCAACAGGAGAGAGTTATGGCTTAGTTTTTTATTGATGTAGTTATTCAATAAAAAAACTTGTTTCGATGCTAAAGCGCAAATGGTCATTTCGTTTATAAGAAAAGTAGAGACCTTGAGTAAATTTTTTTGAATGCTAGTCGTGTGGTAAAAAGTATAGAATCTATTTTGTGGCGATATCATTTGAGAAATCCGTATTATATTTTACCTGTCTTAAAAATTTCTCGCGTATGCATATTTTAATATCATTCATATTTTAAATTTTGATTTGTTTCGAAGGGAAACAGTGCTTCTCTAGTATTTAAGTACGCTTCTTCATGGTATTAGATTTGACATGAGTTTTATTTTCTTGTACTACATTTTTGATATCGTGCATTTCCACAGATCTTCTCCATCAGGTCTGTTACGTTCTCTAGACATTAAAATAGGCGAATCACATTAATTGGTATGTTCTTACATGCAGTGTTTCGTCTACTAAACTGCATACTAGCCTGCGTTTAAAAAAACGACATTATAAGCAAAAATAAATCCAATGTTTAAAAGTCTCACAAAAGGTTTGTGGCTAGCATTTTAAATCCTCACAAATAAGTGTGTAGTCTGGTTGCTTCACAGGACGCTTATTTTAAAGCTTTAATTAGTTCATCTACATTCTACATTGTCATATACCTCTTTATTGGATACCAGTTTATTAAAATCATGTTCATCTACCTCATAGGTTTTTCAGAAATTTGATTTCGAATTCGATCTAGATATAATGATTAGTATTGTCTCTGCATTACAGGCATTACTGCATTACTCTGCAAAAATTTATTATATTGTATTGTATTGAGACACTGAACCTGCATCTCATAATGATATTTATCTACCCAATTAACTCCGATTTCTCAGGAAACATTTGAATATATAGAAGCTTATTATACAAAACTATTTTGAAATTTTTGGATGTTATGCAGCTAAGAGTCAGTAAGTTGACACGTTGCTAAATTTTGTTGTATCGCTCCATCAAAATACATTACTAGGGTGATGCATATAAACACAGAATTCCTTATCTTTCGAAGATTTTAAGATCGTTTCGTGCATTTATCGTTTCATAAGTGAAGAGACTTTATACCTGATTGTCGCCTATTGCCTTTTCTAATTATTTGCGTCTTTTTCCAATATGTTGCATTATTCGCACCTCGTTGTGTTGTTATCAGAACTCATAAGTGGATATTAGGTCTATTAAATATTTCACTATTTTTTCGATTATATCGATTATAACCCTTCCAGAAAGCCTCAAATCATTCCCAAACATGTCTAGTTATATTTGGTTCTGGAAAACAAACTTCATTCGCCAACGTACAAATTTTGATTAGATGTAAAACCTCTGAAACGGAAGTGGTGTTTAGTAAATTTTGCTCAATATCGTATACATTTACTCCGAAGCTCGAGAGGCGCAAATGTAGATTTTAATTTTAAATAAAATAAGTTATGGAATACCATCATGTAAAACTCCGGCTCGATGAACCATAAATGACTTCTATGTTGATAAAAAAATTTACATGTTCCACATAAAATATTATTTGAAATGAAAATAAAAAATTCGAATTGTAAAATGTTGTTAAAAAAGTATCCCATAGATTATTCGCTAAAATCTTTATCGCGTTGCAAGATACATTCTACCTTAGAGAGCTAGCAAACCTGTTCTGCCATTTTCTTGCGTCGTGATGCGCTCTGGCTTTCTTTTGGCTTGCCATTCTTAGAAGTTAGAAAAAACCAAGGTGTGATCAGGGAACGGTCAGTCCAGCAAGGGCAAGCCCTATTAGGACAAACTGATGTGGGTCTGTTCTGGGCTTGATTTTGAATACCCTTTTAGCGTAACTTTATTTGAATATATCCGGCCCTGATTTAGTTTTTCGAATTGGAAACCTAGTTGGGCATTCTGATCCGTACCTAATACAAAATACCTTACTAGGATGTGTCCTATTTAATTGTATCAGGCCCATATCAGATATTAAATATGATCTCCCTATAAGGGTCTGTCTTATTTAACCCGATCTTAGTCCTATTTCATTTGATAAAATTTCATTTGGTTAAAATTCACTAGAGTATTATCCATTTTAGGAATATATATAGTTAAAATAGTTTCATATATGGTTTAGTTATCGCTTCATGACTGACTATAAGACTACAATAATAGTGATTATAGTGGTATTTGTTTAACTTTTTATTTCATTTTAATCATATTTAATATATAAATATATATATCTAGTTAGCCCAATCAGGACTTGATAGGGAAAAAGCATTATACTTATTAGGCAGCTCTACCAATGCCTGATCCATATTAAAGTAAACCCGGTCCCTATATGAGCCCTGGCAAATTTCTGCTCGGGGTGAAACCTTCTTTTATCTTGAACTTTTTTTCTTTGTTGCATTCCTTTTGGTTCTATTGATGGTAACTCTGCAGTGATGAATTTCTCGCTTAACCTTTTGGTCTGGATATTGGATAGTGACCAATTTCGACCAATGAGTCCCTGTAACAAAACCTTCGTTATATATTCATAGCCTCATTGTTTGACGTCATATGCAAAAAACAAGGTACCTTTAGCCATATGCAAAAAACTGGATTAATATTTTTGATTAAATTCTTTTTTAAATTTTTGGTGTTTTGAGTTTTATATTCCAAAACAGCGCTATCGGTTTTCGATTTTTCCTGTGTTAAAAAAACAATCAGGCTTACAATATTGAAGGTTTTGCCTGTGTCCTTCTATTCTACTCCCTAGTGTGCTTGATATTTTAATGTGTGTTATGTGCTGTTCCTACTGGCTCTTTCATTAACACTTTTTCTTTTGTCAACAATTCACTTTTTGCTAACTCAAACTGAGGTACAACAACCCTTCAACCATTAGTTATTATTTTTATAGATGTTGGAATTGTTTTCATAAATGTGGTCGACAAAGTTTTGGTGAACCAACAGCTTGTTCTAAAATGTGGTTACCAGAGGTTAAAAATTGTTAAACCACATCTTACGATTAGCTGTTTTGTTACTGTTTTTATCATAAATTATAAAACATATAAAATACTGCAATGTTTAAAAAATCTTGTTTTTTAGTGCTAATGTTCCAATTACGTTGTAGATAACTTGGTCCCAGTATTCCATTGCCATTCAATGATTACCTAGCTAAACAAGTATATAAACGCAAATTAACTATAACTATAAAAACAAAGAAAAACTAAAATGGATATTTATTTTTATTTCTATTCTTCCTTCCTTTTGCTGTCTGAAAACTCCAACTATTTAAAGATTCTACCGTTGTTGTCAGGTTTTGTTTTCGTTAAACGATAACTTATTGTAAAACTGCCTAACAAATAAAACTATTGTCAGCATATTCGGTAACAGTTTTAATTAAATTTATACAACTATGTAATATTTATATGAAAGAAAGGTTTTAAGTCGGTGGTGGTTGTAAGTGCTCAAAACTGTGTAAATATTAGTTTACTAAATAACTAAATTTTATTATCAAAAACTAATATAACTCTGCTTGACTAACAATACAAATAAAAGTAAAAGTGATTCTCTAATCAAAATAATAAATTTGATAGGTCGGAAGTTATTCATATGAACCAAATGCTTTTAAATTTGGCGACGGTAATCGCAGTTTCTCCATAATAAATATATCAAAATTAAAATTTTGGCAACACAACTTTCTAATTGAATTTGATTTTCGTACATTCTATCCAAATGGAATTATATTTGTTACACCAGTAAGTAGACACCGCTTTCATTCAAATAATAAAAAAAAATATGTATAAGACATTTTTTATTACAGAATTCATCGGATAAAAACAAACATTTCCTAACGCTTTCCTTACGAGATGGAAATATTGTTTTGAGTTTTCGTGATAAACGTAAAATTGAATTTAAAATGGCAACACGATTAAATGATGGACAATGGCATCATGTTCAATTGAAGTGTATAAATCGCCAAGCATCATTAAACGTGGATAACATGCGGCGTCATCCAAATCCTAATCAAAAACAATTCATCCGTTTACCAAAACGTATTAATTTAGCTAATTTCATTTCGATCGGAAATCTACCTCCAGAAAATCGTTCCGGTCTCCCAAAACAATTGCTTAAACTAGAAGAAATGGAATTTAAAGGTTGCATTCGAAAATTCACTGTTAATAATGCAACACAAGATTTAGCGAAACCAGATCTTCATCGAAACATCGGACAATGCTTTCCACGAATTGAAAAAGGATCATATTTTCCAGGAGATGCATACGCGGTTTATAGTCGAAATTTTGACATCGGAAAACATATCGAATTCAAACTTGAGTTTAAAACATCGGAGTTGAACGGCGTTCTATTAAGCGTCACGGAAAATACATTCCTTTCTGGGTCACCATCTTTAACACTTGAAATGCATAATGGAAACATTGTTCTAGCTTGTCATCTAGGAAACGGATATCCGTTTTATGTGCAATCAACTTTACCATCGAAATTTGCATTATGTAATAATAAGTGGCATACAATATCGGGATTGTATGATTTTGGGCAAATAACATTACGTATTGATAATGAACCAGTTATTGTTGGACTAGCACGACATAAAGTACCGAATACAGTTAAAACAAACTCGCCGTTGTATATTGGTGGAATTCCAGGTTTGTTTTGTTTGCAATTTTTGTAAAATTTTTTTTTAGGATAATTGTTGTTTTCTTCCCAAAATTATTAAAAGTAATTGTGGGAGTACAAACAAAACATAAAATGACGTGCTGTGACTTAAAGGTTTACGTCATTGAAAGTGAAAGAATGCTTTAATATATTGAATGTTTGAGATGCTAGAATATTGTCATTCTGAGAAACTGAAGCACTGGGATGCTGGGAAACTGAGAGACACAGATTGATGTATAAAGAAACTGAGGTATTCAGATATTGAGATATTGAAAAATAGAGGTATTATAATAAAGTGATATTGAAAAATTGAGATATTAAGATATTGAGATATTGAGATATTTAGATATTGAGATATTTAGATATTCAGATATTAAGATATTGAGATATGGAGATATTGAAATATTGAGATATTTGAATATTTAGATATTGATTCATTTAGTTATTGAGATATTGATACATTCAGATATTGATATAATGAAATATTGAGATATTAGAATATTGAGATATTGATAAATTCAGATATTGAGATATTGAGCCATTAATACATTCAGATGTTGAGATATTGAAATTTTGCGATATTGAGGTATTACGATAATGAAATTAAATATTGATGTATTGAAATATTGAGCCATTGAGATTTTAAGGTATTATATATTTTGAGACTTATTATATTTTAAAACATTGAGATATTGCAACCTGAAACTGAAACATTGAGACGTTGAAACAATGTGATATTGAAATATAGATTTATAAACAAAAAACAATTGAAATTTTGAAACATTCAGACATTAAAACATTGGTACTGGTATATTAATACATTGAGGTATAGAGACAACTAAACAACACTATATTGATGTATTGAAATATTTAGAAATTGAAATACCGATATTTTAAGATATAGCCGTATTTTATTTGCCAAGTGTAATTTCATGTATCCAAATCCAAATCTGACAAAATAGTTGGTTTTGAAAAGTTAGAATTGTATTTTAGTTCGCGTATTTAACACGTAATTCGCTACCCATCATTTTTTATTTCTGAAAGTTATCAGAATTTCGAAATTTTGAAGTTTTGACAATTTGTCTTTAGTATTAGTATATTTATTAAAATTCGCAGTAAAAATAAAAGCATAATAAGCATAAGATTAAGTAATTAAGTATATTCACACGCAGAACTATCAAATTATAACGATAATAAAAAATTAAATAAACAAGTTTGCTGATTTTTATATTTTTTATTTACTTTCTGAACAAGTACTACCAACCTCTAGAAAACACTTGATATCCAATCGAATTCTATGGTGCATTTTATTTGAAAATCGCGTTTTGATAGTTCAATGCGAATTCCGATACCGACATTAAAATACTGTGACATTCGGAAATTTCAATCTTGATCATGTTTTTTGAATAAAATATTTTCATTCATTTTCTTTTCATTTTCTTTTATTTTTTTCAGAATCTGCACCAAACGGAATGTTAAAAACACGAGACAATTTCAAAGGATGCATTAAAAATATTATTATTGGTAACGAAATTAAAGATTGGACCGATATGGATGAACTACACAACGTATTATTAAGTGAATGTTTGTCTGTTAATTAAAACAAATTCGCCAGTAATTTAATATCACATCAACTTGAAGTTAAAATTTAACTTATATCATTCAGCTTTAATAAATATTTCTACTGTAAATTATTTAATTTTTGTAAATCAAGATTGATTGTTTTTTCGATATGTATTTTGATACATTCAAGCTAGTGTATTGAACATTTATCGGTTTTTTTTATACACATCTACAGCTCAACTCTTTTAAACCAAAGTTTTTTTTATCTCTTTGAGAACGAAATCATAACATAAAGCCTCCATATTTTGAGCAGCATCAGTATTACTAATATCATTCAACTTACAAAAAAAATGTGAGCTATTACATATGCTTGATTGACCAAAAATAAATAAAAACACAAACATTTGTAAAAATTAAATCCAAATTAAATTGAAATAATCGTAACACAAACACTGTAAAATTGTAAATAAAAATAATTTAATTTAATTATATAAAAAAAAAATTATGAAATCAATGATTTAAAAAAATTTAATATTTAAATACAAAATCTATCAAACCACCGAATTCATCAAATTCATATATATATCTCAATCACATCTGAAAGTTTAAAAATTAAGCAAAAATCGTTTTCATACAAATCTCCACTCTAAATATTCATTACATATATAAATAATTAAATAATTTTTAGTATTTATAAATATTAAACTATTTATGTGTTCAAAATATATTATTAATTAATTAATTAATTTAATATCATTAATTTTGTCAATGATGCCATATTTTTGTACTTTCCTTCATATAAATATAATTGTTGTAAGAATAGTAAGTTATTTTTTTATAATTATAAAATTATTATTATTATTATTGTAAAATGGCTATGCTTAATTATTTATAAATTAAATTAAAATGAAATTAAAAATTATGTATTAATTTACAAAATAAGCTATAAGATTCACAGATTATTTAAATTTCCTATACTTTTATGGTATAAGAACCTATGACGAGCACCGAAACTCCGCGATACGCATTTCTTTTTTCAGTTCATTGTTTTTTATTTCTCACGAAAAACAGTCAATCCACATAATCCGTTTTAAATTCAAGCAGTCAGACAAATTTCGCACATGTCAAATTGGAAATCAACAAAAGTATTGTGTCTCCAAAGAACGATTACGTTACATTCATACGCAAGGAGGTTTGCTAGCTTCTCCAGTTCCGTTGTACAATTGAGACTGATACAGATGAAGATGATAAATCCAGATGAGTTGATTTATAATATAGTAATCTTAGTAATAATATAGTTATATACTAAGCTGCACAAAATTCAGAAAATCAAACGCAAGATATAATTATGTCTAAGCTGGAGATCTTCCTTATGTTATACAAGTGAGTAAATTATTAGTAACATATTTGTTTAGCACTTGTTTTATACGCACGTTAATATAAATTTAAAAAAATAAAAGATTTAATTTTATTTCTATTTTCCTAAAAAGACGAAATATATTGAGTGATCATAGAAATAAAATTAAATCTATTTTTTTAAATTTGTATTTTGTATTAACGTGCGTATAAAACAAGTGCTAAACAAATATGTTATTCAACGAATTATGCCAAGAGCATACGGCAAAAAGTGTAAACTATAAATTATTATTTTTTAAAGTTTATATAATTTATTTACATAAAAATTTATTTTGCAGCAAAAGTTTTTTATATAATGAAAAATCTTAAGTACATTGACATTTCTATAAACTAGCAATGGTATAGTTAAACCATAACCAACCTGAAGCAAGTTGCATTTTATTGTATCAAATTTTTAGTTAGAGCTGAAAGTTATCACCAAATACTCCCCTCCTAGTTTCATCGAAGATGAAACCACATAAAGAGAGAATTATCGTGCCAAAGCACGAAAGAAATGAGCGGGAGTACGATTGTTTTTATCTGTTCAAGTAATTGTGGATGCTGGGTGGAATAGTTTTACGTATTAAATCCGTACGTAAGAAGACATGCGAGCAAGACTCGAGAAACGATGAAACGATAACTTTAGGGGAAGTATATCTTGAAGCAATTGAAGGTGATAAAAATTTTGTTTCAATTGTGAAACGAAATCGGATAGAAAGTCGTAGTTAGAATTTTGACTAAAGAATTCTCCAGGAAAACTTATGTTAGTACCGTAAACGAAGATCTGCCAATGAAGATTGAAAGTCTTTACGGAAAGTGTTTCGTAAGCCGAGTAATATTGACGGTAAAATACGCGTCCAGTCGGTTCGGTCAAAGGTCATGACAGCAGTTTCCAGACTTCGGTGCAAACGTTCGATGAGTTCATTACATTTAGTATTGTAACTAGTAGTTCGATTACGTTTGAAACCGATAAGTTTTGGCAACTCACTGAAATAATTGGCTTCGAATTGGGCGCCCTCGATTACTGAAGTTACTAAAGCATTACTGAAGGATCAGTGACGATAACGAGCAATCCAATTCAACGATATCAGAGATAGACATTGCTTCGGGCCAGCGAATATAGCAGTCACTAATTGTGACACAGTATTGCTTGTCCTCGAAAGTAAGTAGTAGATCAATAATGTCTAAATGTATCTCGGAAAATCTTTGAGAAGTTGAGGAATAATTACCCAAAGGAGATTGAGTATGACGAGAATTTTGGCATTTTGGCATGCCAGGCATTTCTGTTCCATTTGTCGTACATCCTTCTTAATGAATGGCCAAATGACTTTATCACTAAGAATTTTGATAGAAATGTTAACTCCTGGGTAGGATATGTTATGAAAACTGTCAAAGACAACTTGGCGCACTTTCTTCGAATAAATGGCTGAATATTACCTGTCGAAGTATCACAAAAAAGTTTTAGTAGATTGCCGTAGTGATACTAGCATTGTTCAGAAGAGTGGGTGTCCATTAGTGTCCACTAATTCCTTCAGTTCAAGATCATTGAACTGAGCATCAGCAATTTCGTCCTAGGGAATATTCTTTGGAATTGATATTTGATCAACACAAATTGATATTTGATCAAGTGTATTGGCAACTACATTATCGATTCTAGAGATGTGGCTAATACCAGTCGTGAATTGAATGATGATGTCTAAATGCCTGAATTGGTTAGGACTTGATTTGGAAGGGTTTTGTGAAAAAGCATAGAAAAGGGGCTTATGATCTGTGAAGAGAGCAAAGGTTCCATCTTCATGAGGATAACGGAAATGTTTGGTAGTAAACTCAACTGCTAGGAGCTCACGATCATAATCGCTGTATTTCTGTTGTAACTTGACAAGTGTCTCGTCAGAAGTGTCGACCATTATGGCAAGTTGAGCAGAATGTGAGGGATGTGTCAGAGTTTTCGCTTTTCTGAGTTGCTGCTTGCATCTGTCTAAGGGTTAAATAGGGTCTTTAAACCATATAACGACACGCTTGTCATTCTTTTTAGACCCTTTTAGAAGGCCATTAGAATGGCTTGGTTGCCACTAGCGTGAGGCATGAATCTACGGTAGAAGTTTATCATTTCTATAAAATGCAGAGTTGCATAACTGTTTCAGGACGTTCGTAATGATTAAAAGCATCGACACAAAAGCAACACTCAAAAACAGTATTAAGATGCTTGACGTGCTTCTCAAAGGTTACAGAAGCAATAATCTCTGTAGATCTAATAATCTATGTATCTATGTAGATGAAATAGAAATTTAGGTTTCAAAAAGCGAATGCATAAGGCATTGGAAGGAATGCGCAGCGTTTTGCAACCCGAATACCATTCGCACGAATTCAAAAAATCTCAACGGAGTGGAAATTGCAGGTTTTGTAATATTGCACTCATCAATACAAATTTGATGATATGCGAGGACGAGATCGATTGTGGAGAAACATTTGTGTCCATGTAGTTGATGCAAAAATCCTGAATGTGTGGAATAGGATATTTGTCAGGAATGATGATATTGTTAAAAGCACGGTAATCACCACACGATCTCCACTAGCCGTTCTTCTTTTAACAAAATGGAAAGGTAAGGACCAATGGCTATTAGATGGTCAGCAAATACATTGGACAATATTAAGTTAAATTACGTTTTTCTTTGCCCAGTTTTTCTGGAGCTAGTCGACGATATTCACATGAAACAAGACGCCCTTGTGTGTCAATAACGTGAATCACGTTAAGCTTGACAGGTTTAACCACATGTTAAGTCCTTGCAGTTTTAGATAACTAAATTCAATAAATTGAATCGTTGAGTTTAAACAAAGTGAATAGTGAAGTTAGTTGATGTACAAGACGTCGGTTTTAATGTCCAATAAAAGGCCGTATTTATTTAAAAAACCAGCTGCAAGAATGCAAATGGTAGCATCACCGAAAACAAAGGTCTAACAGAACTCTTATCTGAGACTAATGTTTAGGCTTAAAGACCGTTTACTATAAGTGCTAGCTTTAGTCACGGTTAGCTACGTAGAGAAAGAAGACTGATTTCCTAAAGAGTTTTTCCTCCACAATTGGGGGAATAACTGACACTTCTGCACCTGTAGCAACGAGAAAGTTGATTCGAGAAGAAATATCGAGAACTAGTAGATGGTGTTGGGCATGAATGTCATTACACGCCTTCACATGTGAACCGTTTAGTCTTTTTATGAAAACATTGCGGCAGAGGAGTTAGAGTACTTGGAATAATGTTTGCACTCAGGGGTGGCATTTTTTTGCATCTCCGCTAAAGTAAGTAGCAAATACCATCAACATTTGAACGCGAGACCTGGGTCGTTGTCGCATGGGAGAGCAGTTTGATCGATTGAAATTTGGATTGCAAATATCGTTTCGATCCTTGGGTCTACTTTGATAAGGTTGAAAAAGTCTTTTGAGATTAATAAATGCTATTATTTCATTTTAAGTGGAATAAGAAGAAACGGTACTGATAGGAATAGCATGAATTTGAGATCCTTTTAGGGAAATGAGACCTTTATCTGCTATCTCAGCCGTTGACTCTAACTCAGAATCGACCACTGCGATAGCAGTGCGAACCTTCTAAAGTAATGAACCATATGTTCGTTCTCGCGCACCAGAAAGGGGAACTTTTTGGTGCTACATGATACATTTGTGACGTAGTCGCCGAAGTAATTGTAGCCGGAGGTGGTGAAGGAGACGGCGCAAAAGATGGAAATGATGGAAAATTTGAAGGACCTGTTGTACCTCCAGCATTAATATGGGCAAGAGCGTCTTCAACCTGCTTTGAAACCAGTATCTCAAGCTGATCTAGCGTAACCGTAATGTTTTTGATGTCGGCAGTTGTAGCAGTTTCCTCAGGTTCCGGTGCTCCAGCAGACGTTGCTGGAAATCTGCATCATAGGCGGAGAGTTCTGGTTTTAACGGCAACTAGATAGAGGAGTGTTGCGGCACACAACACTCCCATGGCGTGTTGGTTCACGATTACTAAACCGCAGGTTGCGACCAACAAGGATCCTAAAATAATAGCCATTTATTTTACTACATGCACTGTTGATGAGAAGAAAAAATTATTTGCAATAACAAAAAAATATATACAACAACAAACAAAAATAGATTTCCGGCTGCTCTACTAACGTTGTCCAATTGAGGCTGGCACAGATGAAGATGATAAATTCCTTTAAATTGATTTTTAATATGTTCAAACAAATGCTACTCGTTGATCCTAAAAGCATTAAAGCACAATTTCTTAACTTATCTGCACAAACTACAGCAAATCAAACGCAAGATATACTTATGTCCAAGCTTGATAAACGAAGAAAAGATCAACATGGATCACAGTTGATGAAAAATCTTTTGATGATGTTCGTATCGCTAAACTGCAGAATGAATTATTAAGAATGATGCTAGATCAATAGATGTGGTATAACATCAAAGAGTTGTGCCAAAATAGTTGATTGATCTGCAGGCTTATAATGTAGCATTTAGATACCAAGGTAGCTCCAATTTTGTTTACGATATAAAACCAAATCTCCACTATTTATTTATTTTAAGAGATTTTCTTCATGTTATGCAAATGAGTAAGTTATTGTTTTTTAAAGTTTAATTTATTTACATAGAAATTTATTTGAAGCAAGTTACATTTTATTATATCCATTTTTTTAAAACTTTTTTCTTTTTCCACCAGGAGTAAAACTCTATTTCGTTAGATGGAATTACAATAATGGAAGATAAAATATCTATAGCTCAATGCAGAGTGTAAGTAAACTTTTTTCTATTTATTATTTTTTGGAACTGGGCGTCACAC
>OY856186.1:195207358-195293132 GCA_963693315.1 Diogma glabrata | reverse complement strand
TTTTTTTAACGCATACCCTTTAATTTTTTTTCTTTTATGTCAAAACAACTGTAAAAAAAATTTCATGCAATTTAAATAACAGTAACCCGTGCCGACTTGGACCTAAACATCTCAATACTTGATTGTGTACTTTAGCGCGCATACCTGTTTTGATGTGCTTATAATTTCTAAATGTCTTGTCGGTTATACGAATTTTTCTTGAAAAATAAATATGTCCGTCGAACTAGGTAGTTCTAAACAAAAAATATACATAAAAGGTAACCCAAAACTTCCTTCAAATGGACAAGCTCTCGTATAGTATTGTTGTATAATATATTGTTTTTTAATATAATACATTTCATACGAAAACAAAGAACAATTGTTGTGCCAAAACTGAATAATTCTATAGACACGTTTGGAATGTTATTTTAGATTGAAAACTCAAGACAAAGTGCAAATTCTCTGCTGTGATACTATAACTGCTTCGAAAACACATCGTATGTGTGCGCGTTGAAAAAAATCAATATAGAAAAACTTGTTTTCGCTTGCAACCATCGAATGTACGAGCTGGTGTAAAAAAGTCTTTTTGAAGTGAAAATAAAACAAGTGCCTATAATAAGCCCGGACATTCCACTTTTTCAAAAAATTAGAGATCATTGGCAAAAAGTTGATCTTCATAAAATAGAATGCTATAGAGAAAAGGTAGAATGGTGCCTGTTTCCAAAATTGATAAATTGAAAGTAGATTAAATAATAATAGAAATAATAATTAAAAAGGAGATATCAATTCTTAAAGCATTTCAGCTGTATCGTTCAGATACAGCTGAAAGAGTGGTCTAATTAATGCAGGACTTTCATTGTTTAATTACAATGGCAATATTTGTTATGTTGCGTACAAAAGCACAAGATGTTATATCCGGACTGTAAACAGCAAACATTGACAAGAAAATATACTTAGTAATAGTTGTTGTAATGAAAATAGTACATTGTATATTAAGAGCAGAAAGTACGACATTGCTGCTCGTGCATGAAAGTTGCTGGTTGAGGCGTAGCCGAAACCAGCAATCATGTCAGAGCAGCAATGTTACTTTCTGCTCAAAGTATACATACTATTTTTTTAACGACTGCCGACATATTTGTTTATTATTAAAAAAGCTTAAATCATAATTTTAATTTTTAAAAAACAATATTTTTTTAAGTAAGATATGCGTTGCTAAGGAGGCATTTATATTATTTAGTTTTTGTTTAAAAAACATATCGAACGAACGTCAAGCTAAAAATTTAAATTAATAAATTATCTATTTTTAAATAAAAAATAATTCATAATATGTTATAAATTATTTAATATTATGTCTTTGTCTATTATGTCTTTTGTTTTACTTTCTGCATTAGAGCAGAAAAAATTAAAAAATGCACGCTAAACAGCAAAAGCCAACTTTCTGTTTTAAAATGATAGATAGAAAACATTATTTTCTATGACAGTCGTTAAAAAATAATATTAAAATATGGAGGGACTGAAATCTCAAGCTCTGAGATATCAAGACTTCGGTCTGGATTAAGGATTTTGATATAGTTTTCGGCAAAAAACTTTTATGAGGACATTGCTTTTAGTTTTGGGCAGCGATAACATAAAACTCTTTGTTAAAGCATAAATATTTTTTTATTTCTGTTTAGAAATTTATTACAAAACTAACACGAAATATTAATAAGTGCCGGAAAATTATAACAGATCATAAATTAATATAACTTAGTGAAAAGATGAAACACCCAGCCAACTACTCAAAAACCTCTCCATTTAGCGTTTCAAGAAAATATTACACAACCAAATATTCATGGTTCTTTCAAATTCAAAAAATATTCTAAAAATTAAAATAAAATAAAAAATTTAAACTTTTTTTTAAAGTTCTAAAAACATTCCAAAAATTATTACAAAATCAAAAATTTAAACTATTTTCAAAAATTCAAAAATTTTTAAAATATTCCAAAAATTATAACAAAATCAAAAATTTCCATGTCCAATTTCATGTTCGATAACATTTCATGTCAAACAAATAATTAATTTCATATTGTTCCAAAAAATTAAGTAAAATAAAAATCATTCTTTTGACACACTTGACAACATTTTTTTGACAAACGCCATAATCTTGATTTTGGTTTCACATACCAATACAAAATTTCTCCAAATTCAATGTTCCTATTCGCAATCACTTAAAATGAACGTTTTTAAGCAAAAAATAGGCATATTTCCTTGTTTTGACATACTTGACGATTTTTTTTGACACACTTCCCGTACAGTTATCGAACACATCGTCATTTTGGCTGTTACAATTGAGTAATTCTATTTTTAGAAACAAAATTTTTTGAGATCCCTTCCAGCGGCTTTCTAGATTTCGTCGGTTGTGACGGCAGACAGAATACAGTTTTTTTTAGAATCAGTAAGTCCTAAAACGTCGATAAATGGGGTAAGAATTTCATTTTTGGCTCGAGAATGTAATACTTGGGACTTTCAGACCGAAGTATTATCTTTTTCTAATATATTGGCGTTTTATTTAATGAGAGTAAAATAATTTCTCAAATAATTGCACAGTAATCGCAGTAAAAGCTCGTATGTTAAAGTTCAACTTCAAGTCGGCACGGGTTATCGTCATCCAATCGCAGTAAAACTTTTAATTTAAGTTTTTACGGTTAATTGGAAAAAATTTAGCGGGTATGCGTATAAAATTTTGCAAAAAAATTTTTTTGCTCTATGTCTTGGGACACCCTAATATATATATATATATATATATATATATATATATATATATATATATATATATATATATATATATATATATATATATATATATATATATATATATATATATACATATATATATATTAGGGTGGCCCTTAAAAACAAAAATTTTTATTTTTTGTACGGCACCCTCCCATTTCGTGTGAATACCCATAAAAATATTATTTGCAAAATCTGATATCAATCGGACAATTCTAAGACGTGCCTCCGACCACTTAAAGTTGAGAAATTTTGTTCTGGACCCTAAAAAAAATTTTTTTTTTTTTTGTGCGACACCCTCTCATTTCGTGTCAATACCCATAAAAAAATTATGTGTAAAAATTGAAATCAATAGTTCAACTCTAAGGGGTGCCCCCGGCCACTTAAAGTTAAGAGGTTTGTTTGTGGCCATTATAAAGAAAAATTTAAATTTTTTGTACGGCACCCACCCATTTGGCGTCGATACCCATAAAAATATTATGCGTAAAATTTGAAATCAATCGGTCAACTCTAAGGGGTGCCCCCGGCCACTTGAAGTTAAGAGGTTTTGTTGTGGCCATTATAAAAAAAATTTTAATTTTTTGTACGACACCCTCCGATTTGGTGTCGATACCCATAAAAATTCTATGTGTAAAATTTGAAATCCATCGGTCAACTCTAAGGGGTTCCCCCGGCCACTTAAAGTTGAAAGGTTTGGTTGTGGCTATTACAAAGAAAAATTAAATTTTTTGTACGACACCCTTCCATTTGGTGTCGATACCCATAAAAATATTATTTGTAAAATTTGAAATCAATCGGTCAACTCTAAGGGGTGCCTCCGGCACCTTAAAGTTGAGGGGTTTTGTTGTGGCCATTATAAAGAAAAATTTAAATTTTTTGTACGACACCCTCCAATTTGATGTCGATACCCATAAAAATATTATGTTTAAAATAAGAAATCCATCGGTCAACTCTAAGGGGTGCCCCTGGCCACTTAAAGTTGAGAGGTTTGGTTGTGGCCATTACAAAGAAAAATTCGAATTTTTTGTACGACACCCTTCCATTTGGTGTCGATACCTATAAAAATATTATTTGTAAAATTTGAAATCAATCGGTCAACTCTAAGGGGTGCCTCCGGCCACTTAAAGTTGAGGGGTTTTGTTGTGGCCATACTGACAAAAATTATGGACGAGATTAGAGCAAAGTCCCCTAATTGTGAAGTTATCGTTACCGGTGACTTCAATGTCCACAACAAATCATGGTTGGAATTCTCCAAATCGACCGACGATGTTGACAATAGTGGAAAACTGGCAGAAATTTTTGCCGCGTTTCAGGGCCTATTCCAAATTGTTAAAAGCCCGACTTTCACTCCCCGTAATGGCGGTGATAATAGTTTTCTTTTAGATCTCTATCTTACCACAATGCCAGATATTACGAGTGTCGATGTCGCGAAAGGTAGTATTGGAAATTCTGATCATTATTTAATCTCATCAGTTATCAAAACTGATTTACTTAAAACTACAGCTCCCAAACCCCGTAAAATATTTCACTACTCAAAAATGGATAAGAGTGGTCTTCAAAATTTTTTCCATGGTTTCCCTTTCGACCGTCATTGTTTTTACACTGACAATGTAAATGTTTCTGCTCAAAACTTTACAGAAACCATCCAATTTGCTATCAATAAATTTGTCCCTTTCTCCATAGTAAAACCCAAACAAAAATACTTGTATTCGAAAGCTGCCAAAACGGCACTTAGAAACAAACGTAGATCATTTAATATTTGGATTCATAACAAAACTCCCACTAATCGATCCCAATATCTAAAGGCCAACAAAATATCTAATCAGATTATCTCAAACGAAAAGTCCGAAATTGACAAAGCGAAAGCCTCAAAACTTACGTCTATGTCTGTTTCTGACAAGAGTTTCTACAGTGCCATTAATTCTTTAAATTCTGGTACAAAATTTTCTATTCCCCCTATTATTGATGGTGATTTAATCGTCAATGATCCCGCAAGAAAAGCTAACTTGTTCGCTGAACGCTTTGCTCTGAACTCCACTGTTTTGGAAACTCCTAAAGAACTACCCCAAATCCAGTCTTCAGGAGTTAATATGAATGAACTTCACTTCCAACCCAAAATAGTCGCTAAACTTTTAAAGGGGTTAAACATCAACAAAGCATCAGGAATGGACAATATTCCACCCATTATTTTAAAAACCTTTTCCAAAGAACTTGCACCAACTTTGACTAAAATATTCCACCAATCCTACAAATCTGGTATATTTCCCTCGTGCTGGAAGTTGGCAAATGTCCAGCCCGTCCCCAAAAAGGGACCAAAATCCGATATCTCAAATTATAGGCCAATAGCTTTACTATCGGTCCTATCCAAAGTCTATGAGCATTATATTAATACACATATTTCAAAATTTCTGGAAGAAAATCATTTAATATCCGACAGCCAATACGGTTTTCGAAACAAAAGATCAACTACCGATCTATTAAACTATGTAGCGTATTGTTGGAACAGCATACTTGATAAAGGTGGTGAAACATACGTTATCGCTTTAGACATTTCCAAGGCATTCGATCGAGTCTGGCATGCCAACTTAATCAACAAGCTCGTTGCGTACGGTTTTCATCCCAATGTTGTGAAGCTGATTCAAAATTTTCTATCCAACCGATACATTTCGGTAACCTTAGACGGATTTTCTTCTGAGTCTAAACTAATTAACGCTGGTGTACCCCAAGGCTCAGTATTGTCCCCAACCCTATTTTTGATTTATATCAACGAATTGTTGAAAATCACCAGTAACCCAATAAATAGTTTTGCAGATGATAGTACTCTGCACAAGTCGTTCGAGCCCCTTCCTTCAAAAGGTAAAATGTACGAACGAATTAACCCTGCCCGGAGAGACGCTGCCATAAACGTGAACCAAGACCTGAATAAAGTCGCCGACTGGGGTGACCAAAACCTTGTCAATTTCAACTCCACCAAAACACAGCTGTTGATTGTTTCCAGATTAAAGACCAAGTTCCCCAAAGATATTTTATTTAGTATGTTGATGAACCAATAGGTGAATGTAAAAACATTCGTTTGTTGGGTGTCACAGTTTCAAATGACCTACTCTGGAACGATCATGTAATGGCGATGACAAAAAGCGCGTCTAAAAGACTCGGCCTCCTAAATAGATGCAAAAAATTTTTCACTCCATACCAATTGCTTCATGTTTATAAGTCCTATATTCGTCCCTGTATGGAGTACTGCTGTCAAGTTTGGGGTGCTGCGTCTGTTTCCATCTTGGCCCTCTTGGACTCTGTTCAAAAGCGAGCTATACGAATTGTAGGTGATCGAACTTTGACATCAAAACTTGATTCCCTACAACATCGTCGCACTGTTGCTGACCTCGTTGTTTTTTACAAATATCGTCATCAGCAGTGCTCAGATGAAATCAGCGGCATCATGCCTCAAACTTATTCTTACCCCCGTTCCACTCGGCAATCGGCTGCCGCAACTAGTGAAACGGTAAAGATCCCGCGCTGTCATACTGGCAGATCGCAGAGAGACTTCTTTGTCCGAACTGCGTACAAATGGAATAGTTTGCCGGAACACTTAGTCTCAGGTGGCTTCACCCCACAGATGTTTAAAAAAAGCGTTAATCTACACCTCAGAACGCCAGTTGTTATGGGACCCAGGTCTAGACCTAGGTCTTAAAAGGTATTTATGTGTTGTTGTGACACATATTCTAAACCCTATTACACAACACATTTTATTAAAAAAAAAAAAAATTATAAAGGAAAATTTAAATTTTTTGTACGACATCCTCCCATTTCATGTCAATACCCGTAAAAATATTATGTGCAAAATTTGAAATCAATCGGTCAATTCTAAGACGTGCCTCCGGCATCTTAATGGCCAGAACAAAACCTTTCAAGTTTAAGTGGCCGGGGGCACGCCTTAGAGTTGAACGATTGATTTCAAATTTTGCAAATAACATTTTAAAGGGTATTCACACGCAATATGGGGGTGTCGTACAAAAAATTAAATTTTTCTTTGTAATGGCCAGAACAAAACCTTTCAAGCTTAAGTGGCCGGGGCACGCCTTAGAGTTGAACGATTGAATTCAAATTTTACACATAATATTTTTATGGGTATTGACACGAAATGGGAGGGTGTTGCGCAAAAAATTAAAATTTTTTTTTAAGGTCCAGAACAAAATTTCTCAACTTTAAGTGGCCGGAGGCACCCCTTAGAGTTGACCGATTGATATCAAATTTGGCAAATAATATTTTTACGGGCATTGACATGAAATGGGAGGGTGTCGTACAAAAACTTTAAATTTTTCTTTGTAATGGCCAGAACAAAACCTTCCAAGTTTAAGTGGCCGGGGGCACGCCTTAGAGTTGAACGATTGATTTTAAATTTTACAAATAATTTTTTTATGGATATTGAAACGAAATGGGAGGGTGTCGCACAAAAAATTTAAATTTTTTTTTTAAGGTCCAGAACAAAATTATTCAACTTTAAGTGGCCGGAGGCACGTCTTAGAATTGACCAATTGATTTAAAATTTTGCAAATAATATTTTTACGGGTATTGACATGAAATAGGAGAGTGTCGTACAAAAAATTTAAATTTTTCTTTGTAATGGCCAGAACAAAACCTCTCAACTCTAAGTGGCTGGGGGCACGCCTTAAAAATGACCGATTGATTTCAAATTTTGCAAATAACATTTTAAAGGGTATTCACACGTAATGGGAGGGTGCCGTACAAAAAATTTGAATTTTTCTTTGTAATAGCCAGAACAAAACTTTTCAAGTTTAAGAGGCTGGGGGCACGCCTTAGAGTTGAACGATTGATTTCAAATTTTACACATAATTTTTTCAATACCCATATTGACATGAAATGGGAAGGTGTCGCACAAAAAATAAAAAAATTTTTTTTAAGGTCCAGAAAAAAATTTCTCAACTTTAAGTGGCCGGAGGCACTTCTTAGAATTGACCGATGGATTTCAAATTTTGCACATAATATTTTTACGGGTATTGACATGAAATGGGAGGGTGTCGTACAAAAAATTTAAATTTTTCTTTATAATGGCCACAACAAAACCCCTCAACTTTAAGTGGCCGGAGGCACCCCTTAGAGTTGACCGATTGATTTCAAATTTTACAAATAATATTTTTATGGGTATCGACACCAAATGGAAGGGTGTCGTACAAAAAATTTAAATTTTTCTTTGTAATGGCCACAACCAAACCTCTGAACTTTAAGTGGCCAGGGGCACCCCTTAGAGTTGACCGATGGATTTCTAATTTT
This sequence comes from Diogma glabrata, assembly GCA_963693315.1. NCBI lineage: Eukaryota > Metazoa > Arthropoda > Insecta > Diptera > Cylindrotomidae > Diogma > Diogma glabrata. The sequence goes on along the minus strand of OY856186.1, from coordinate 195,285,089 downwards.
AAACGCAATATTTTTATGGGTATCGACATCAAATTGGAGGGTGTCGTACAAAAAATTTAAATTTTTCTTTATAGTGGCCGCAACAAAACCCCTCAACTTTAAGGTGCCGGAGGCACCCCTTAGAGTTGACCGATTGATTTCAAATTTTACAAATAATATTTTTTTGGTTATCGACACCAAATGGAAGGGTGTCGTACAAAAAATTTAAATTTTTCTTTGTAATAGCCACAACCAAACCTTTCAACTTTAAGTGGCCGTGGGAACCCCTTAGTGTTGATCGATGGATTTCAAATTTTACACATAGAATTTTTATGGGTATCGACACCAAATGGGAGGGTGTCGTACAAAAATTTAAATTTTTCTTTATAATGGTCACAACCAAACCTCTTAACTTTAAGTGGCCGGGGGCACCCCTTAGAGTTGAACGATTGATTTCAATTTTTACACATAATATTTTTATGGGTATTGAAACGAAATGAGAGGGTGTCGCACAAAAAAAAATAAAAATTTTTTTAGGGTCCAGAACAAAATTTCTCAACTTTAAGTGGTCGGACGCACGTCTGAGAATTGACCGTTTGATATCAGATTTTGCAACTAATATTTTTATGAGTATTCACACGAAATGGGAGGGTGCCGCAAACTGTATAATGAAAAAAAAAATTCTAGTGTAATCTAAGGGCCACCCTAATATATATACATATATATATATACATATATATATATACATATATATATATATATATATACATACATATATACATATACATATATACATATATATATACATACATACATACATATATACACATACATATATACATATATATACACATACATATATATATACATATACATACATATATACATATATATATATATATATATATATATATATATATATATATATATATATATATATATATATATATATATATATATATATATATATATATATATATATATATATATATATATATATATATATATATATATATATATATATATATATATATATATATATATATATATATATATATATATATATATATATATATATATATATATGAGCTTGCTTAAAATTTTTTTAAAAAAGGGTGCGCACTCATGTCACTGATTTGGACGCTAATTTTTTTTCTTAAAGACCTCTTTAAAAAATAACGTTTCCCAAAATGTTGCCCCTCCCTGACCCCCCTTAACGAGTTATGATTTTTTGAATTAATAAAATTATGTAAAATTAAGCTATTTTTAAAAAATAATTGCTCCGTATGTGTTTATTCGATTTTATCGTAATTAGTCTTATTTTCTTTGTTTTTTATTCAACTTTAATATCACGGAAATTTAAATGTCTAATATTAAAAATTGACCAAACGCAACATCAAAATGTACAGTAGTTTTTTTAAATTCGTGATTTTATTAAGAGTTTAGCAATGGATCTAACCATTATGTAGTTTACAATTCTAAGACACTAGAAATGAATGTATTCAATTGAAAAGAATGAAAAATTGCTTTAATAAGTGAAAGATCCGTAACAAAAGTTTTATCTCAATTCCGGTCGGTTCGGGAACCGAACCGGCGTCCCTCTGATCAAAGTTTATATGATTAACCATTTAACCCAGAGTTGTGCCGTATACAAAATAGATTACATATATAGATTACGCATAGATTACGTGTAAATTACGCGAGATATTTTCGTGTAATCTATAATGTAAACTATTATGTAATCTATTTATGCACTCTAAACTTTTTTAGCAATTAAAATAATTTTTTCAAGATCGCAAGATCTTGTTTTTAACAATATTATTGATCATGTCTTTTGCGAAAAAATCGAAAAAAATTTCAGTAGGGATGATACAATAATTCCACATATTTCTTCTTAAATCAAAATTAATAGATTACACCAAATTTACAAAGATGACATACATTACATTACATAGATTGCATGTGATGTAATCTATTTTAGATTACGCGTAAAGGAACAACCCTGATTTAACCAACTCGACCAGCGACGAGATAAAAATTTGTTTTTGGACGATCGACTTAACATCACAATTATTTAATTCATTTTTCACAGTTCGGTCCGACTTGTCGAACAGACAAGTCGTAAAAAAAAAAGTTAAAAAAGTTTAAAACTAAAAATATAAACGCTGTATTCAAATTAAATATTTAAATTAAATATATTTAATATTAAATATATTTAAATTAAATAATAAAAGTGAATTTAAATTAAAACTAAAATATTCTCTTCTGTCCGGTCTACCGTAATGTGATAATAATTGTAATATTGGATGCTATCAAAATGATATAGATTGTCAACAATTGTTAAAAATGAGTTCTGATGCAATTTATTGAGATCGTGAAAAAGAAAGCAAGATGAACGAGATTTTCTTCAATTACTATTACACATGGTTTTATGAAACACATCAACTTGCTGAAAACAATAAATAAAAACAAATGTCGGATCTTCATCATCAAGAATTTTATCACGTGATAGCTTTAATTTTTTAAACGTCATATACCTTCACCTTACATATGGAGAATTTAGGTGTAATTCATCCAGTGGCGTAGCGACATACGGGTTTGTTCGGGTTCAAACCCCCCCCCCCCATTGAAATTTTAAAATTTCTGTAATCTAGAAGAATTGCTCTAATATTCTAATATTAAGATTTTTCCCTGGTATCTTACGAATGAATTGAACAGTTGCTTTCTTTTCGTTCCTCAGAACCCCCTCCTTCCCTCTTCCTGTCAGACCTGACGCCGAGGGGGGTTTTGGGGGTTGTGACACCCTCCTAAGAATTTTCCCATTCGACAAATTCGGCATTTTTACGAAAAGAATTTTCCAATTCGGCAATTTTACGATTTTATTAAAGTTAAGTTAAGTTTATTAAAGTTATTTAAGCGAACATTTAAATTTTCGCAGCGATTCCCACTTTTTGCTCAGTATCACTTATTTATTTTCTTTGTCATTCGGCAAATTACGATTTTAAAATCTTTACGGCAACTCGACTTAAAATAGCCGAAGCAGAAAAATCTGGATGAATGACTAATACATTTTTAAATAAAATCAATAATTTATATAAATAAATTATTGTAATTATAATCAACGGAACAAACTTTTTTGGTATATATTTATTATAACATGTTTCGAATGTAAACATTCATCGTCAGATTACCAAAATAAGTGGCGTAGCGACATACGGGTTTATTCGGGTTTAAACCCCCCATTGAAATTTTAAAGTTTCTGTCTTCTAGAAGAATTGCTCTAATATTCTAATATTAAGATTTTTTCCCTGGAATCTTACGAATGAATTGAACAGTTGCTTTCTTTTCGTTCCACAGAACCCCACCCTCCACTATGTTGTCATAGTAATAGCACACATACTCACTAGCACACATACTCAAAAAGTTGACTGCCAGCTGCATGCCACGATGCGTACTATAAGTAGTACTATCAGAACCACTCCTTAACCTTGGCCCTGTGTTAAGCAATATCGCTCCACCTGCACTCAGACGCTCGCATGCTCTCATGCGTGAACATAAAAAGGTAACCAACAACATCACGTTACCCTTGCACGAAGATAACGGTGACCACACTCGTTGTCGATTGAAGTCAAGAAAGCCTCCACATAAAACTGCCAGCAATCTGCTGGCAACTAATTTTAATATCTTGGATGTCTGGGACACCTCCTGGCATCATCAATACAACTGGCCTTTCTATTACTAACCCGACTTCTACCCAACCTGGTTTCGATCTGCCACGTCATACCTGGACTACACTAAACCGAATAAGAACGAATCATGGACGTTGTGCTGATTCTTTCTACATGTGGGGCATTTCAGAGTCCCCTGAGTGTGACTGCGGCGCTCCACAATAAACCATAAAACACATTGCAACTGTGTGTCCAATTCGACGGTACAATGGCGACATCTCAGACATCCATTTGGCAACTCCCGATGTAGTAGCATGGATAGACTCGCTCGATGTCAACATCTAATATTCAAATGTACTGCCCAATGTTTAAATATTTTACTTTTTACTTTTTTACTAAAAGACGCGCAATCAAATTGAATGTAAGCTCATTTAATGTGTATCCATGCTTTGTTTTAGGTAGATTTCATAGAAGAGTCTACTTATTTTAAGTTTAATTTTTAATGTGTCACAAAAAAACCATACGCTAAATAAAAAAAAAATAGGATACAATAATTTGGAAAAAATAACAAATATTATGTCAAAGGTAACTTGTTCCACATATTTTTATTTCAAAATTTATGCAAATTTGTAATTTCAATTTAGAACAAACATTTTTTTTAAATATTTTACTTGCGGCGAATAAAAAATAGTATATGATGCACGGACATAAGCTATTTTGGACTTAATGTGGATGCAACTAGTATTCCGTGCCGGAAATAACAAATAACAATTTCGTAGATCGGACAATAGATAAGATCGGACAAAACAAAGTGTCCTGGAAGTTGTTCTAAATACAAAACAAAATTAATTGTGTTAGAATAGTTAAAATGATATCTAACGCCTTGATATTTTAAGGAATTTGATTAATCAGGAAAATAATTTTTCATCCCTTCCTAGACACAGGTTTGAGGCGAACCAATAGGCAAAGTGTCATTCAGTTTCAAATAAGTTTAAATTTCAAAATCACTAGCACAAAAATTTCTATTTAAAAATAAAGAAATATCATTTTTTAAAGTTAATAAAAAATTATTCGAAATTTGCTTTTTTAAAGTTAATTAAAAATTATTCGAAATTTGTTTTATGTAAGTTAATTAAAATTATTCGATATTTTTGTTTTATATTGCACTAACTCTCACCAAAATATTTTATAAATCCTATAAATCTAGTATTTTTCCATCCTGCTGGAAGTTGGCCAATGTCCAGCCTATCCAAAAAAAGGAACGAAATGTGATATTTCGAATTACAGACTAATAGCCTTACTCCCAGTCCTGTTTAAAATATACGAGCAATATATTAATTCACACATGTCCAAATTTTTGGAGGACAACCATTTGATATCATGACAGCCAATACGGTTTTAGAAACAAAAGATCAACAACCGATCCATTGAACTATGTAGCACATCTTTGGAATAGCATACTTGAGAAAGGTGGTGAAAAGTACGTAATCGCATTAGACATCTCAACAGCATTTGATCGAATCTGGCATGCCAACTTGATCAACAAGCTCGTTTCGTACGGTTTTCATCCCGCAGTTGTGAAGTTGATTCAAAATTTTCTGTCTATCCGATACATCTCGGTATCTATAGATGGCTTTATTTCTGAGTCCAAATTAATTAACGCTGATGTACCAAAGGCTCAGTTTTATCTCCCACTTTATTTTTAATTTATATCAACGAACTGTTGCAAATCACCAATAGCCCAATAAATAGTTTTGCAGATGATAGTACACTGCACAAGTCATTCGTCCCCCTATCTTCAAAGGGTAAAATGCATGAAGAAATAAATCCCGCCCGGAGAGACGCTGCCATAAATGTAAACGAGGACCTGAAAAAAGTCGCCGATTGGGGTGACAAAAATTTGGTCATTTTTAATTCCACCAAAACACAGCTATTGATTGTTTCCAGATCAAAGACCAAGTTTCCCAATGATATTTCAATTAATATGTGTAACGACCAAATAGACGGATGTGAAAACATTCGTTTATTGGGAGTCACAATTTCCAATGACTTACTCTGGAACGATCATATCATGGCCATGGCAAAGAGCGCATCAAGAAAACTCGGGGTCCTCAATAGATGTAAAAATTATTTTTCTCCGCATCAATTACTCCACATTTATAAGTCCTATATTCGTCCCTGCATGGAGTATTGTTGTCAAGTTTGGGGCGCTGCATCTGTTACCATCTTGGGCCTTTTGGACTCTGTTGAAAAGCGTGCTATACGAATTGTTGGTGATCGAAATTTAACATTAAATCTTGATTCCCTACAGCATCGTCGCACTGTTGCTGATCTCGTTGTTTTTTATAAATATCGTCACCAGCTGTGCTCGGATGAAACTAGATCTATAATGCCTCAGACATCTTCTTTTCCTTGTTCAACTCGTCAATCTGTTTGTGCAAATAGTCAAACTGTCGGGATACTCACTGCCGCAGTAACAAAATGCAAAGGGATTTCTTTGTGTGTACATCGTACAAATGGAATGCTTTGCCTGAATCAATAGTCTCGAGTGCCCTCAATCCACAAAGATTTAAATAAAACGTCCACCAACACCTCAAGATGCATGTTGTTGCGGGACCTATAAGGTCTTAAAAGGTATCTATGTGTTGTTGTGACATATTTTGTAATTCCTACTACACAACACTTTTTACTAAAAAAAAAAAATATTGTAAAAATATTTTTGTTTTGAAATAAAAATTATTCGATATTTGTTTTCTTAAAGTTAATTAAAAATAATTTAAAATAGTTAAAAAAAATCATTAATTCATTTTTTAAAAAATTATTAATTAAAAAAATTAAAATTAAGGAAACATTAAAATGAAGCATCTATTATTGTAATGAACTATTGATAAAACAAATTAATTGGTTTATTAGGTTAAACTATTAAGTCTTATAAAATAATCCATGACCCCCCCCAATGGAAAATTCTGGCTACGCCACTGAATTCATCATAACTTTGGATTGATTTTGTTTTCTGAATTTTTGACAATGAAATGAATATAGGACCACTTCTGTTCGGTCTACCGTAATGATGATATCAGAACAATGATAGATTGGAGATTTGATGTAATTTGTTGAGATCGTAAAAAAATGTGAGATGAACAAGACAATTACACATAGTTTTTATGAAACATATCAACATGCTGAAAACATTAAAAAAAATAAAAAAGTCGGATCTTCATCATCATAATTTTATCACTTGTCATCTTTAATTTTATAAACATCATATACCTTCATTTTACATATCGTCGCTTTAATAATGAAATGACGTATACGCAAAAGTATAGTTTCGAGATATTTGAGTTTAAAGTTTAATGTGCGCATGCATTTGCATGGACGTTAATTTATAATTTATTAATTCTTACCCCCAGTCATAAAATAATTCGAAAATTTAAAAACGCCAATTCAAAGATGCCCTTATGGGGAATGCTGCTTATTTTCTTCAGAACAAAATTGTACATGTGATTTGATAATTAGTTATTTAGTGACCATAGTATATATAAATATACAGTGTAGATTATTCAGGATCGTTTGCAATCATAGCTTTGTTATTAGATTAATTTAATTAACTAACATTTATAAAAAATTGGATTTGTAATCATCTATTATATATTGATTTACAGATTGTCAATGATCACTTATCTCATAATAGTGTCATTGTAATTAAAATCATTATAATTCTAATATCTCACTGTAGATTTCATATTGTAATCATTATAAAACGTTTATTCATTTTATGAAAGTATACCTTACTTAGTTGTATAAGGAACTATAGTCCTATTAGGACAATATATCATATAATTTTCATTAACTTTTAATTTTAAATGTACTTGCAATTGTCAATTACCATTGTTGGAATAATTTTCCATAGGTAGCATCACGAGGTGCTTCGGGAAGTGAGGAATTGTCCGGCTTTGTCCGTGCGACAGATATAATGCATTTATGCATTAGTCTTGCGCGTAACGACACTGCCGGAAATGTTTCTTAGTTCCCGGAGCAGGTCATCGTGATGCTGCCTAATACGTCCTACCAAGACGTTAAAAGGGTTTAATCTGAATATATCAATACCATATAGTAATAAATGTATAATTCAATAACTTTAAGTCAAAGCCTTATTATGGGAGGTTACATGCAGATCGTTTTTAGTGTATCAATAAAAGACCAATAACCAATTGGATTCTTAACTGACCACAAAGATACGATCTGCATGTTCCACCCCATAGATCAGGGAATACATTGTAATTAATTTTTGGTGATATGAGCCTCCGCCTAATCCAATAAAATAATAAAATTTAAAAAAAAAAAAAAAATAATTTTTAGTGTCAATATTTTGTCTTATTTATTTATTCTACGAACACGTTTTACCGTTCTTCATACCTCAACTAAGTTGACATTGAATGAAGAACATTATGGATCTACGAATATGGGAGACATATGGGGGACTAATTTTAGTGTGCCACGAAATGTAAGCAAAACATAAAAAATTCTCAGTTCGATCTAAAATATATACCGCTCTGCATATAGGATAAGAAGAGCAATGGAATCTCTTTATAGATATAAGTAAGATGTTCAGCACACGATCTTGCCACAATACTGCTGATGAAGTTCCCGTCTTCCGAAATCACTATAATTCTCACTATCATCACTATAAAATCATCATCACTATAAAATATTTAAATTTCATTTTCGTGGTGAAGCTGATAAAAAGCTGAGTAGTATTCCAAAGAAAATATACATAACATTAAATGTAGTCAAAAAGGTTTGCACAGGATGAAAGCCACAAGAATAATCCAAGGACGGGCATCACAAAATTCATTAAGCTTACAGCAAATAAGATGGATAGTTCAATACAATACCCCATCAAGATTTCGTTGAAGTAAATTTGGTAACCACTAGTTAACCACTCGTCCGGCACCAACTGCACAATTGCTAATATGGAAGACTACAAGAAACATATTTAGTATAGCAAAAATTGCCATGGCTTAGATTAACTTCGTAAGCTCTCAAATACAGCTAAGTTTGAGAAATTAGGATGACTGTGTAGCTGGTACTTTAAATACGCATAGCACTGTCGACATGATTAAGAGGATCCAGAGTAAAGGAGAAAAATCATCAAAATTAGATGTCAAATAATAAAATAACATGACGAGCGGTTGATCTTTACTTTAAAAGGTAAGAAGAATGTCTCAGAAAAGGTCCAACCGTATATACCAACGGGTATATACCAATTGGCTTAACATCTTTTTTCTGAAAACAATGAAATTACAATCACATCCAGAAAAGTACTTCAGCGATCGCCGCTCCAGACTGAGACAAGAATCAAAACAAAAACATACAATAAGAATAAATTTCAGATTGAGTGCAGCGCAGCATAGCCTCTAATTTTCAATTGTATACTGAATGTACAAAAAAGCAACAACGTAAATAATAAAATGAATCATTTTCACATTCAAACCATAAAATTCAATTCTTGTGTAAATAAAACCAAAATTATATAAATTTAGTTTTTGTTTTGACTCTAAATCCAATTAGTTACAATTACTCACAATTACTGGTATTGATTTTTTAATTATATGTATTTGTAATTATGGTTTCCCATTTTCCCGGCTTAATTCAATCAAACGGCAAGTGACTTTCAGTCAGTGCTGTAGATTTAAGTTGCAAGAAAAAAACTGTGATTTTATTGGGTAATTTCTCTTTATTTTAAGTGATAAATTTTGTTAAGTGAAGTTAGTGAATTAATATACATACGTGATTGCCTATTTTGTTTAATTTTTGTTTTACCTAAGAAAATTCGGACAAAATTAAATACCCGGATCAAATCAATAAATTAAATAAATACTAACAAAACATTTAATTTTAAAAAGGGAAACATGTTGATATTACTTGATTCTCTTAAACAATTAAAACTAGACCACTATAGTGAATGCCCTTATATCGGTATAATCTAGCTACTGAGCATAAACTGACCTTAAGAATTATTCACAAAAAATATGGAAAACTTAAATCGCAAACAAAGGAGTGATTTTATATCCACACAACTTACACAATTTGTGCAAGGTAAAACACAATTTGTGTCTGTCAATTTTAAAATTTGTGCAATTTGTGTAAGGGTTATAAACTTCTAAAAACAGCATTTGTGCTAGCAAAACTTCAAATTAAATTTGACACATTATACATGTACAAAATTAAATAAATTTAAACTAATTTCAAACTAACTTAAATAAAATATATCGAAATTGTTAAAAAAATTATATTAGCTCTTAATTATAAATAAATTAACGATATTTAGCGCCAATTTTAATTTGTTTTTGTTTACATAACCTTACATAACCCATTTGACATAAGTCAAAATAAACCTGCACAAATAATTTTTTTTTCTGCCACAAGAAATATTTTTGTGTAATTTGTGTTGCACAAATCGCACAAATTGTGATTTTAAGAACAGCAATTGTGTACGCAACACTTGCCGCATTTAATATAAAAACAGCAATTTGTGTAAGTTGTGTGGATATAAGATCACTACCAAGCTGTCTATAGCTTTTATAAAAAGATGGTATGAGTTCTATTGTTTTCTTTTGCGTATCTTAAATTTTTTTTTTATTTTAAGTAGAGGGATAACAAGAAATTAATCGGATTACGATTTCGAAAATCAATAACGATAAAAAAGAAACGTGTTTTGTAAAGAATTACAAAAGTTGTATACAAGGACGCAAAAATAAAAGCAACTAAAATTACTTTCTTTTAGCCATTTATCGTTATTTTTACAAATAGCAGCTTTTAATTGCGTTTTACCGTTTTGTAATTTTTTTAATTCTCCGCGTTATTTAATTCAAATTTTATTGATAGGTAATGAGTTGTTTTTGACACACCGTCGATGTTTGTCCACTGAAAAAAAACAATCAAATTGTTTTTTTATCTTAATATCAATAAACGGAGATTGTTGATTGTCTTTCGGTGACTCAATGAACAGTTTCATTGATTCAATTACTCAATAATTAATATCACGTTATTCATTGAGTCAACAAAACGTAGTTTATAAATAGCTGTTTATTTGAACACCGACCAATTTTATTGGATTTTGTTTTCAGTTTGTCACTCGATATTTCAAAATAGGATAGAGTAGCTAAAATACTATTTAATTAAATTAAAGCAAAAACTGATGCTATACTAAATGTTAAATTCTTGAAAAATATACTTTACGGGCTTAGGACCCAAAATTACAATAATAAAGTAACACTTTTGTAAGCGAATAAAAAATATATTATTTATTGTTAAATATCTGTATATTTCGGGTTAGGGCCATCTTCAGGATAATAAAACTAACAATAATAATTTTAATGTTTTTGTAAGTTTTGTTATCTTAAAGATACGCTTAGCCCGAAATATATAGATATTTAACAATAAGTGCTGGGGACGCATTTTCATGTTTGAACAGGAATCAAAAATGTCTTGCAACGGCTTGGAGGCTCCATTTGTTTAAGAATAGGATAAAGATGAGATTCAGTACTGCGCTGATCTTTGCTAATTACTCTATCGACTTACTGGACCGTTCGAATTAGTCATTTCTCTGACTTCGGTCTTGTTTTTATGTTTTGCACCTGCTGATTCTCTAGCTAAACGTTTAAAAACGCCCTTGCTAAACACCAAACTCACTCGTTCAACTTCGCTCAGTTGATTTGTGGTCCTAGTTATGTTCGGCAGCCATATATCCCTTTTTTGTGGTCGAAAAATTTGCATTTGTCGAATACGCTAAAACCGCCGCTGAAACACAGTAACAATAGTAACGCCCTTTCATATTGTTACGATTCTACAATATTTGAAAAGTAATATTAACGTCACATGACACATCGTTCCCTAGAAAAGAGGATAGCAAAACCGTTAAATAAATTTCTTGAATTTTCTTTGTTTAAACATTTTGGATTTACCTAGAATATTTGAGAAATTAAGCAAAGTTATACATAAGGAATTCCTTTTGTAGAATGAGAATTAGTTTTAAATTAGACTGTAATAGTGTAGTTTAAGTGGAATGCGGTCATTGAAATTAGATGTAAATGAAACATTGTATCGTAAACATAAAACCGTATAAATAGAAGTAGTCTATTTTTTATTGTGAATAAAGTTTTAAGTGTTAGTTAAGAGAAATTTTGTGTATTATTTTGAAAATTCTGAAAAATTCTGTATCAACCGTTGTAGTTTTTGAAACTGTATTCTTGTTAAAAAATATTGTTTGCAGAATTGTTTTCCTGTTGTTGTGAAACAATATCGGTGTTAAATACTTAATAAAACCGGGTGGTTTTTACTCACTAATCAGTGATCAAAACGAAGAAGATATTTTGGAATTACATTTATCGAATTCAGAGTGAGGTAGGTCGTAAGAAGGTTATTAAAACGTGACTACATTATACCCTACTTGAATCGGTAAACAAAATAACTTGTATAAAGGCCTTTGATCGCAACTCTGTAAAACAAACGAAAACAACTTTATTTATTTTTTGCATAATTCAAATTAAGTTGACATAAGATTTATTTTGTTCAAGATAATCGATATAATAAGCAAAACACATCCTACTCTCGCCAATAGTGTTCCATATAGAAACGAAACCATAAAAATAGATAATAGTGACATCGACGGAAATTTTTATCCAGGAAGGGAGAGGAGAGCAAGGTCAGAATTATTTTTTGATACACTTTTTAGGAATAAGCATTCTCGCCACGAAACGGAAAGTGCAAGTTCAGTTTTTTTTGTAATAAATACAAGTCTTTTTTAAAACCTAATAATTTTAAAAAATCATTTTTATTTTTTATTTTTCTGTTAATTTTTTAATTCGATTCATATTTTTATTTTAAATAAATATGTATTTAATTGCAGTTTTGCGATTTTCGGGAGTGTTTTTTTAGGGTTCCGTTTTTTATATGAAACACTATTGGTGAGAGCAAAACGAGTTTTTCACATTATATCGAATATCTCGTAAACTATAAATGCTATGGACCTGAAATTTGAGGTGCGTATAAACTAATCAGTCCACATAAGATGATTGATACAAATAAAACTAAAGTTGTTTTCGTTTGGTTTACAGGGTTACGATGTGAGACCTTTGATTTAATAGATTTAAGTAGGGTATCATATGAAAGGGCTTCATTTCAGTATTTCTTAAAAATTTATTTTGGAATTTTACACCTCATCATTTTTTGTATAATTTTGAATAATGAAGTTTTCTTCGTGTTTTCTTACCTCGATTAGCTCCGAACCTAACTGATCGAAGATCTTCAAATGTAGTGGGAATGATAGAAAAATTAGTAAGTTTTTTATGGAAAATATAGGAAATTATCACATACTCATAATTATATTTATTAAGGGGGTGGAAATGAGGTGGGGTAAAAACATTATTTAAAACGTGGTCAAGTGGAATGTCATTTGGAAGAACACCTAATTTAGAAATCATTGCAATTTTTTTAGAATTTGGCGGTGCACAGTTTTTGAGTTATTGTCAAAAAAGTGCGACTTTCAGAACGTTCCCCCCACCCCCTATGTTTCAACACAGATTGACAGAAAAATTTGAAAAAATTCACAGAGTTAGAAAATTCGGTAAATTTTGTATGAAAATTATAGCGAAGTCTTAAATAATTATATTTTTAGGTGTTTAGGGGACGGGGGTGGAGAGGGTAAAAAAAACCTTTTTTGAACCATGCGAGTGGGGTGTCATTTGAAAGAGCACCAACTTTAGAAATCATTGCAATTTTTTTAGAATTTTGCGGAAAGATTAAATGAAAACTATAGCGGTCAGCTCACCATTTAAAATACAATTTGCAGAGGATTGAGAGTGGAAATTTTGGAAAAAAACAATTATTTTTAACCTTGACGAGTGGGGTGCTCTATGAAAGGTGATTTTTTTACCTGTTCAAAACAATTATTTTTTATAATTTGCGAAGGTACTATTTTCGAATTATTTCTAAAATTGCGTTTTTGATAAGAACTATCCTCGTAAAATATTATATGCAAAGAACAAGAACAAAGTCCTTGGTCCCTGGTACAAAACTCATCTGTGTATTTAGAAAAAATTTGATGACGTAATAAAAACTTTAAATCGATAATTTAAACCTTGCACTCGCACTGTGAAAACCTTGTCATCACACAACGTTAAAACGTTATATGAACATTTCTCCGTTGTACTCTTATCTTGAAAGTATTAAGTTGCAGTTGACATAACTATTATTCGGAATCCAAGGTTTACCTTCATTTAATTCTATGCTTTTGACGACGCCATTTTAATAAACTTGACTTTACACTTTACTATTTTAAAAAAATACTTAACTGATGTTTGAGAACGACTGAACTTGAAAAATGTTATTTACGATGCGGCATAAAAAGAAGAGAAAAAATACATAAACGCGGTTGAAAAATAAAATATTCTAAATAACTAGCAGTTTTCATTCGAAAATCTATATAACAACTCATAAATAAACCAATTATGTTGCAGAATTTAAATTATTCTTAGTAAAAAATTTTCAAAATTTTGAGTTTTGTCTTTTTTTGCGAAAACTTGAATAACTTGATGCAAACTACACCAATATTCGTGTTTTTTAACTTAAGAGAAAGGAAGTTGAATTAACTATAGACACCAAGAAATTAAAAAAATTTGCAATCTTTGTTTGTTCAAAATTTATGGCGTTGAATATGGAAAAATTAAAAAAAATCGCGAATTTCTCTAGTTTCATCTTTTTTCGAGTGCAGCAGCCAAATTCTGTAATTGTGAAGCGGTGAAGTGATAAGTTTTTTAATGAAAAGGAACGAAGAAATTTTTATCACTTCACCGCTTCACAGTTACAGAATTTGGCTGCTGCTTCGCTTGCATCAGTGACAATTTTTTATACTAAATCTTTCCTCTAACACGACCTCTTATATAAACTACACGAAACAATAGCGCTATTTCTATAAAATTCTAGATCTTTATCCTTATTTTGTAGTGACACATAAACGTAGAGAGATCAATTCATTTTGATTTGTTTATTTGCCTACTTTTTAGGAGTTTTTATTTTCTATTCTTATTAGATAACGAAATATTTCCGGTGTTTTTATATTCTTTAGTGTAACTATCTTTTCTAAACAGTTTTTTCTTGAACGATGTTCTATAATGTTGTATTCCTTCTTGCTCCTGAACCGTCAAAATCTATAATAGATTACATATCTTGTGATTTAATTGAAAATAAAAAATATTTTTCAAATAACGTTACTATTCAAATTTTCGAAAAAAAAAATGTATTTGCATTCAAAAACATACAAAAATTGATTAAGAAGATACTCATTCCTTCTTAAACAAAAATTAAATTAATTAATTAAAATTAAATAAATTAAAAAATTCAAGAAAATATGATAAATGTCGTAAAAACCTCCTGAATGCTTTCTAAATTTTACATTTTCAATTTCGAACTTAATATATATTGTACATCATTTATAGAATTATTTTTCTGTTCAGGTGTTCACCGCAAAAGCGACAAATGGAGATTAAAAGAAAAACTCAATCAAATTTTATATGGAAATCTATAAAAACACAACTTGAATAATTTTAAAAACTATTAAGCAAATTTTTCATTTTACTAAAATTAAACAATTTTAATTTGTTTATAAAGTATTATTAACTATTATATTATTTTAAGCATAATATATGAAATGCTGCCCTTAAGAAGCAGATAAAAAACACGAAATTTTCCGTAGACGTATGTTCTGCATTGCTTTAACAAAATTTCATCAAGATTGGTAACGTAGTTTATCGGTGACAAACATCGTGACACGTGAATGTTATATATATATATATATGGATATATACGGAATCCTCATAGAGCGAGTTATATTCGCACTTGATCGACTTTTTTAGTAATTTTGTTTTTTTTTCGTTTTCTTTTCATTTATGTTCTATCTATGGAACATATTTTTGGACAATGCAAATAAATCATATTAGCAAGCATTGCAGCCTTAAAATAGGCTGTTAAGTACGTTTGGTGTGTCAGTATCCGGTATCCCTTGAGTCTTAACCAGTAGTCTTAGCAAATCGTTAGTTTTTACCTTTAAGGGAAGTTCTTGGCGTAAGGTCAGACCTCCATCCCACTATCTTATTTATGTTTTTTAAAGAACACGACGTTCTACTTTGAGATGTAAATAGTAAAAAAAAATTAAACGCAAGCATATATAGAAGAAATAAAGTTAAATCGGAATCAAAACCTTTCTTTCCAATAATAATGACCGTCGTAGCAGATTTATTTCAACCCCACATCAGTATGAAAAAAGGAAGCAACGTCAAACAATATTGATGGATATGGGATTCGTTAATTTAAATATTTTTATTCAATTTAATCTAAAAATTATTGATTTTATTTCCATCTACAAATGTCATATCTTGTTAACTTTGATTGGTAATTGTTGAAACAGAAATTATATTCCTTTAGTTTCTTTTAGCTTTGTATTTTGTGTTGGACTCAGAAATAGTATATTGTATATTAAGAGCAGAAAGGACTACATAGCTGCTCGTGCATGAAAATTCAAAATTCAATCATGCCAGAGCAATGTTACTTTCTGCCCAAAGTATACATACTATTTTTTTAACGACTGCCGACAAATACGATTAAAGTTGCCTAGGAGGCATTTATTTGTTGTTTAAAAAACGAATCGGACCTCAAGCAAAAATTTTAAATTAATAAATTTAAAATTTATACAGAATTTATATCTATTTTTAAATAAAAATAATTTAAAATGAGCAGTCGTAATGAAAGTGATATAATTAGTACTTCACCTCATATAAAAAAACCATCCAACAATTTAACTTTAGATCTGTTGCCTGAAAAATCTAAAGTCCGGTATGAAAAAGCTTACCTATTATTTATCAATTGGTGAAAGACAAAAAAACAGGAAATTTTTATTCTAAAAATGTGTTTTCCGCATATTTTGGTGAACTATCAAAGACAGAAAAGTCAGACAAAAAAGTCTTCAACAATGTGGTCAAAATCAAATTATTTAATGTTAAAATCAACATTTATCGTTAAAGAAAATTTGGATATTAGTAAATATAAAAGATTAATGCCTTTGTTAAAAAAGAAGTCCTCGGGTTATAGAGCCAAAAAATCAAAAGTGTTTTGGAGAGAAAAAATTAAAAAATTTTAATAATTTGTTTTTGTCCATTATGTCTTTTGTTTTACTTGTGTTTTTACTTCCCGCTTAACAGCCGAAAAAAATAAAATATGCTCGATAAACAGCAAAAGCCAACTTTCTCTTTTAACCTGACAGATATAATAGTATATTTTCCTACAAGAGATGAAAACATTGTTTTTTTCGTGAGTTCGTGAGCTCGCGCTAGCGTCGAGTGAGACATGTTTACGAACGAAAAACGTTTTTATCTCGCGTAGGAAATGCAATTTTTTCTATGATAGTAATATATAATCGATATTTACTATAAATTATAAAGTTATAAATCGACAACAAAACATTCAAAATTCATATTCTATTTTTTCATGGTTTTATATTATAATTATATGAAAAACCATAGCACCTATACTTTGTTATTTTTTTACACTAGTGAGTTTACTTTTCTCATAGAAAAAACATTATTTTCTATGACAGTCGCTAAAAAAAATTTGTATTTATTTTATTGAATAAATAAATAGTAGATTTTTATACAAGTGGTGAAAACGACTCTTTTTGCGTGACTGAACGGTTTGTCCACACGAGACGCGATAGCGTCGAGTGGAATAAGTTCAGGAACGCAAAAACGTTTTTACCACGCGTAGAAAACGCTATTTTTTCTACGCTTGTAAATATAAATGATAATATTTACAAATGCATCTACCAAAAACTTACAAAACGACATATCTAAATTTGACTGTGTAAAAAATAATCAAGATTGTATTTATTTATAGCATTTTTACCAGTGTAAAATAAAATAATGTTATTATTGTGTTCGCCTACAGATGGAATAATAACAGGCGAACACAATAATAACATTATTTTACCCTGGTAAAAATGCTATATATAAATACAATCTTGTTTATTTTTTACCCAGTCAAATTTAGATATGTTGATACAGGCGGATAGGGCTAAAACTAAATTAGATTTTGAACTGAAAAAATATCCGATGTATCTGAAAAAAAAAAAGAAATCGAAGGACAACTTTGAGGCAGCAGTCTCTTGCTCCAGTCTTAACCTCTCGGCCTGGGTCGTGATTTGCCTCGTTGTGCCTTTGATATAGGGGGACTGATTTTTATGAAATTAAATGAGAACACGATTAGACCATTAGAAATTAAATGAAAACACTATTAATAGGGGGACAGCCATTTAAAATCCCAAACAACGCGGTATATGGAAGTTAGTAAGGAATCCCAGAGAATTGGCACATCTCACTCATACCATTTATAAAACAAACTAACAAATTTTAAACTATCTATATTCTACAACACTCGTCCAACAAAACCAAAACCCGACACATACATACTTAAATACGGTTGACGTTTATCTTAAAAAAAAAACATTCATAATAATTATGTAGAATTTACCTTTTTAACAACTGCTGTTCTTCGATCCCGGCTGATAAATATCTTCAAAACGCAGCTAGAAAATGTACTCGGCCAATTGGAATGATACAATAACTAACAATAACTAACAATAACAATAACAATAACTAAGATCACAATAACTAACATTATTTAGTTCAAATTTTGGTTTTAAGTAAGGGTTTTTATTTGTTTATAAATTATTTATAAAAGTTGTTGTTTTGATCAATATTATCTTTATTCAATATTATATTTAAATATATATATATATATATATATTTTTCAATTCGAAATCAGTTTTTGGGGCAGTTGACAGCGTGTCTACCAAAAGATTCAAACTTAGTTGGTACTGATGAGGTTCTAAGTTCGAATCCCAACCGAAACACGTTCAGAGATAAAAGTTGTTTTTATTAACAAATAACTATAAGGTTTATTCAGATAAACCCAAAAACTGATTTCGAATTGAAAAATTCATACGATTCACTAATTTACTTGACATTTATGTCGTAAAATTGATTTCATATTGATTGGCAACATTCAATAATAACTGCACACGTGACTTAGGATAGTATGGAATATACCTACTAACTTTCGAAAATCACAAACAGTGAGGTTAAGGAAATTAATTATCTCTTTCAATATATATATATATATATATATATATATATATATATATATATATATATATATATATATATATATATATATATATATACATATTTTTTTTTGTGTTTATTTTAAGACAAACATTTTAAACTGCCGTGCAAAACACAGAGGTGTTAAGTAACATAATCTTTTTGTCATAAATAAGCTGTGAATCTTTAGTAATTCTGATTCAAACCAAACTGAAAAATGTTTTATTCCTTTTTGACTTTACTTATAATTTGTATTGACAATAAATTGTTTAATTACTGATTAAAAAAAAATAAAGTCAAACAAATTCTTTAATTGTTTCTTAAATTAATTAACAACAAAAATCATCACAATTTTCACAAAACCGAATTACAAAAATAAAACCATAAAAAAAACACAATAAAACTTCTCCACACAAACTAACTTAAACGCACCAAAAAACAAAGAACAAACAAAAATGGAATTTGGAATGGAAGCATACGTCCACTTCAAAATTCCTAACCAGACTCCTCGATTGAAATTTTTCACCCGTTTGTCTAATTAATGAAGAAAATCATGTGACGATTATATCTAGCCAATCATAATCATCACATCAGGCTTGGTATCACATATCATTTAGAAAATGTACTTACATGTATTATCAAACGCAAGCAAAAAAATGCTGTTTTACAGTAAATGTAATTGTAATCCATTAATTTCGCAAACTTAAAGTTAATGAATTATAATACATGAACCAGTATGTCAAGGTTTTCTTCATTTCTCGTAATATGGTGATATTAAAGAAATTAAAGAAAACATGATAAAGCATTTTTGCCCTCGCTTGATCTTAAAAGCAGCAAATCCAATAAATCAAATATTTGGGATATTGTAGAAAAGAATTTATCCACGACTACTACAGAATATATACTTCATTCCAATTTATATAAAAAATTCTCTTTTATTTATTTCATTCCACTTCATTTATAAAAAATTCCTCTAACAAATTAAAAACATGATTTGTTGGTAAAGTAATATAATAGCTATTTATGTACCTAGGGCGTTATGTAGGTTATTGCGCCCGGAAAGCGACGTAATCTAGCCCGAGGGATGGATGTCGCTTGATGGGCGTAATACCCAGTAACGCCAGTGGTGCATACAAGATTTTATGCTTCACTTAATAAGCTAAAAACTAAGAAAGAATTTAATTTGTTAATCTATATTGATATGCAAACATATACAAATGTATCGTAGTATGCCAAGAAAATAACTATTTTGAAGTTTAAGATAAATATTTGTTGTTTGAACGTTGCTATGTCAACAAATTCTCCTAAATTTTGTAGCGTATGACAAAAACATTGTTTGACGTTTAAAATAATTTGATAGTTTTGGAAAACTATATGAACAATTAATAACTAAAATGTTGCTAAACATTTTTAAGCAAATGTCAAAATCTTTTACTGGCTTAAATTGAATAAGAATTATTTACATTGTGTAGACAAAACCACAGTAAAAGTAGTTTTATTTTGTTTTTTAGCGTCTTAATAGCGGGCGTTATAAATTCATAATGCCCTCGCATAACGCGTTATAAATTCATAACGCCCTCGCTCTTTGATAAATTAATTTCAATATAGCGATATAAAGTTTTAAATGAAAACTTTATATTATTTCAAATATTTTTAAAGTGGTTGATAAAATAGCATCTTGTTTTCGCTTAGGATGAAGCCAATTCTCCAAGCCACTCGCTACGCTCGTTTCGGGAAACTTCATCCTCGTGAAGAATTGCCTTCATTCTAAGCTCATACAGGAATCTACTATTAGATTTAGAAATTTAGAATAATTTAAATTTAGGAAAATTGTTCCGAATTAAGTTTAAGGTGATTAATTATTGGAAAGGTTCAAATTTCAATCTGTTGTGGCTTGTGACGAAGAAAACGAGAAGGATTTCTTTTTTGCCGCCATAATGTCGTTTTGTCAGTTCTTAGTAGATGAATTTGACAGTATGAATAATGAAAATAGTTTATATATTTTCTCTAAAAACTTTTACAGATATTACAGATATTTTTTTTACTGACTGGAAGTCGTCGTTTAAAGTATAAATTTAAAAAATTGTAGGTAAAGTTTCAATTAAAAACAAATAAAAATAAATTTTTTAATAAAATTTATTTATTTATTTAATAAATTTTTTTTTATTTTTTTGGCGGAAAGAACTTAGAGAATATATTTTATATCTGACAGTTAATTATATCGGAGAAAAAAATTATACGATATATGTATATGATACAAATTTTATTTTATCGCTCCGATATCTCCGATATAGAAAAAAAACACATTCATTATTAGTTTAATTAATTAATTACACACAATTGATATAATGATTAGTTTCGATTCGATTCGTTCAAAATATTCAAAATATTGATATCAGATCCATTAAATTAACAGTCTTAAGAAATTTAAAAAGGAATGTTTTAAAATATTTGCTCTGTATTCTAAATAAATTTAACACTATCAATTTTAGTATTGTAAGTTATAACATTTTTTATATTAAGCTTGTAAAATTATTACATTCTACCGTAATTTGCTATTTTTGGCTAACGGTCCGGCATGAATTATTTAAACTGTACACTCTTCTAGTAAATAAATAAAAGTAATATCATTTCATATGTCTTTGAGATGAATACGGCCTTGGCTCTCGCTCTATAACTAAAACTAAAATAAATTAATTTTGAGATCTTTACTGAATAAATTATAATAAGCTACGAGCTCAATAAATATGTTAGCCACCTATTCATGTAACTTACAAGGCTCGTCCTTAATCATGTATTAATAAATTGAAATAATAAATAAATAAATAAATAAATATTCAATACCTTCAAAATACTTCTATATTGACAGAAATAAACACAGCAACCGAAACAACAACATAAACAGTAAATCAAATTCAATCTCAAATATTCGGTCTCGTGATAAAATATCACATGAAAAAATCCCACACAAAATAATATCACGTCGAAAATATCACAGCGAAAAAATCACACTATACGAAAATATCACACCACAAAAATATCACATCACGAAAATATCACATCCTAAAATCACACGCGAAAAAATAACACATCCTAAAATCACACGCGAGAAAATATCACATCCTAAAATCACACGCGAAAAAATATCACATCCTAAAATCACACGGGAAAAATATCATATCCTAAAATCACACGCGTAAAAATATCACTTTCTTAAGGCTCGTCTCCACTAGCAGCGCTGAACGTTTGCTAAAACAGGGCATTCACATGCAACAGAAACAGAATTTCATACAAATTTGACTGTAAAAAATTCTATTGCTGTAAAATTTGTATGAAATTTGTATGAAATTCTTGTATGAGCACGAACAAACATTTGCTAACAATTGATGTTAAAAAACATGATGTTTTTGCATGTTTGTGCTTCATAATATGAAGTGCAGACAAAAATCTGTCTCCACTTCATATTATTTAGGAACTAGATCTGCCATGCATATATTGTCTGCCATTGATAATTAAATTTGATTTTGGTTTTAAGTGAAAATTTAGAATAAAACAAAAAATACATTTTGTTAAAATATTAAAAAATTGTGTATTTGGTTTTAATGATGATTTTATCAATTTGTTTGGCAAGTAAAAGCTGTCTAAGTTTTTATTTTAACATTTTCGGCACTTCAACAAATGTTAGCAAGCATTTGTTTTCAGAAAGGTAGTTTGGTTCATAGACATGTTGTTAGCAAACGTTAGTAAACATTAGCAAACGTTTGTTGTTTGTATTCGTGCAGTGGAGAGTAGATCTACTAGATCTCAGTGGAGATTAACTTAAAATCGCACGCGAAAAAAAGCGCATCCTAAAATCACAGGCGTAAAAATATCACACCCTAAAATCACACGCGAAAACATATTATGGAAAACATTTAATTGTAAAAAAACAGAAGTCGGTATATAATATATAAATTTAAACGAATTCTGTGCTAACAATTGTAACAACCATTGAGATTTGAGACACAATCTTTCATATGAAACCGTATTTGACCTAGTAAAAACGTTTTGAACGATTTCACGTCATAGCCCTATCAAACAAATGATTCCCACTTAATTTATTTTGGATCCCAAATGATTTAAGCAATACTCATCTCAAATTTTAGATCGAAAAGATTTATAGTTTACAAGATAGCGAACGGTAACAGACAGACACGCAGTATTAAAGGAATCCTAAAATAAATTGATTGCATTTTTTCACAATTATGTATTTTTATTATTTTGATTTCTTATATGCACCATATACATGAGCAATTCTTCGATCACGACTGTAATTTGTAAAAATATTTGCTATTCTTCTGCCGCAGTGATATCTCCAAAACTAGAGATCGAAACTACGCATTTCTGCAATACTCAAAAATTGTAATATTTCTGTATTTTTTTTGTGTTATTATTTTTTCGCGTGTGATTTTAGGATGTGATATTTTTTCGCGTGGGATTTTAGGATGTGATATTTTTTCGCGTGTGATTTTAGGATGTGATATTTTCGAGATGTGATATTTTCGTGATGTGATATTTTCGTATAGTGTGATTTTTTCGCTGTGATATTTTCGACGTGATATTCTTTCGTGTGGGATTTTTTCGTGTGATATTTTATCATAGAACCAAATATTCAATCCTTTAGATAACCACCACCTGTAGGCGACCACCGAAACTTATTTTCTTTCAGTCCTAGTGACTGAAAACATTTTCAGTCACTACTTAGAAAAAGTTTCCATTTCCCATAGGTTTTACTATATATTAAAATGACATTTTCGTAGCTTGAAGTAGAAAAATAATATTTATTGAATTATACTTTTATGCTTTATCAACAAATTTTCACTTTCGATATTCAAATAACTTTCGCCTAAATGACGAAAAATCTCCAAAGCTCTTATACCAAGAAATCTTATAACGATGAAAAAATCAAATCAATTCTAAAATTCACTATAAAGCGTCTTAATCATTTCGTTTTGTTATTGTTTGTTTAATTCAATTATTTTTTTGTTGTTTCCTAATCAATTTACTGGTTTTTATTTTTGATTCTTTTAAACAAATTTATTTAAACGTCTTTTCAGCTTTTAGTCTTGAAAATCAAATCGATTAATAAAGAAGTAAAAGTTAATAATTTCTTCACAAACGGTTGGTATAGGTAGCGTAGTTATTAAAAGTGATAATCTGATCTAATTCTTTGAACAACTTTGATAATAGATAAAAGTGAAATAATTTATAACTTTTGTTGTTGTTGAAAATGGTGTCGTCGTCGCGCTTGATTAGTTTTGTTGTGGTGCAGATAAGATAAGAGTATCGTAACTAAAGTGAAATAAATTTTGTGATTAAATTATAATTTAATAAAATTTGACTAACGAAAGAAAAATAAATAGTTCAATTGCATTTAAAAATAAAATCAAAAAGAAAAAAATAATAAAGTTAATCGCAAGACAACTGTAAATTAAAATAGTAAAATTTAAAAGAAAAAAAAATTAATTATGCTTCAAGTTCAGGTAAGATATTATAGCTTTTTAATTTGTTTTCTTATAATTTAATCAATTTGTGGTTTTTTATTGCATAAAAATGTGTGTCAGGTTAGTGCTGCAGGTTTTTGTTTTCATGATGATGGAATTACAGGTTGGAGTCATGATAGTTTAAGATCAAAGAATCTATTTTGTTTTATGGTTTACCGGAAGTTTTAACTGAATTAAAAATATTTTAATAGTTTTAGATTAAATTAATGTAAATTAAAATTGCTTCAAGTTATGTTAGTTATTTTTTGTTTTTTTTTTCTAAGCAGTTCTGTTTAAAATGGTATGTTATCCTTTCTGATCAGAATGCGTTTTTTATTGGTGGTGATGATCTGTTTGATATTTAGTGTTTAGGGTTAAAGGGTTGAAGGGTTTAAGTCAGTTTTGGTGTGATCTAGCTTTTTTATCGACAATAGTAGGCTGTAAGCGGCCGAGTGCTAATACGTTAAAGTATTTTTCGTTAAAACAATAAACACTACAAATACGCCGTTGTTCCAATTAACCGATAGTCAGTCTCATCACCCATACAAATAATAATAGATAATGTTAATTCTTCAAATGAAACTCAATCCGAAAATAGATAGAATTTTGTATTTTTTATTAAAGTTCTTGTGTATCTCAAATTATTTTTGGTACGATGCATGGGTTGAATATGTTTAAAAAGCTTAGAAAGCTCATAATATACCGCGTAAACACAGTAAGGTGAGAAAAATCAAAAACCCAAGCCGCGTGCAACAATAGTAAAGTTTGCAGCTTTCACTCTGTAAAGCACTCTTAGTGCTGCTTTTTCTTTCCCGATTATCTTATTGCTAAGATGCTCGACAAAACATTAATCGAGTAGAATGAGTAATAATGGAACCATAATGGAAAATTTAATCTATTCTATGGCTACCACAACCGCTGAAAATCTATGCATTTGTTATTACGCATAACTACCGATAAGTCTTAAAGCTTGCTAAGTCTTTTAAAATTATACACAATAAATCATTAAACAATAGCATATTTTAGATAATTATAAAACAATAACGAATTGAAACATTCTTAAATTAGGTCAGATAACAATCTAATCTTTAAATAAAAACGATTTCCAATTATACATCCATGAAAGACGAGGTAAGAATTTATGACGTAATGGGCCTTAACCTCGAATAACGCCACGGGCTTGATGCAGCCATGAAAAGTAATTGAAGTTGTTCAATCAAAAGAGAACACTAATGTGCTCTCGGCTGAAAAGGACTCTTACAGGACTCTGCAGATTAGGAAAACACCTAAAGAATATAGAAGTGAAGGAGAAAGAGATGAATCTAAATTATGTCATGGTTTTAAATGGTTTTAATGGTTTTAAAGTAATTGGAAGATGAAACTACAAGTTTGTGGCAATATAACATACATAATAACTAATACTATACTGTTACGATTCTAAATAATCGCTACGAAATACAAAACAAGATTGTATTCAATATCAATTTCCCCTATTCAATATTTCAAAGTTAACGTCACATTGTTTCCAAGAAAAAGGGTCAAGGCAAAAACTTTAAATAAAAATATTGCAAAAGTATGTCGTCGATTATTTAGGATTTCTCGAGTTTTATTTGTTAAAAAATTTTGAATTCACCTTGAATACTCGAGAAACTAAGCAGAATTATGTTTAATGAATTTCTCTTGCAAAATGAGAGTTTGATTAAGTAAAGCTTTAATTTTAATTATACTGCGATACTGTAAACAGTTTAAGCGAAATACGATTATGTTAAGTGATATTAATTGTAAATGAAATGCTGTATCGTGAACATAACTGTGTAAATAGAAAGTAAAGTAATTTTTTAATTGTGAATAAAGTCTTAAGTGTTATTTAATAGAAATATTTTGCGTGTTATTTTGGACGGTGTGAACTGAAATTTCTAAAATCAAAAGTTGGTATTTTTGAATTCCTATTTAATGTTCTTATTTACGAATATTATTTGCAGAATTGTTTTCTTTGTGCTGTGCAATAATAACGGTGCATAACAGATAAAACAAGGTGTTTGAGATTACTAATCAGTGATCGAATTCAAGACTTAGTTGAGAATAACGTTTATTGAACTGAGAATAAGGCCAATTTGAAATAAGGTTGAACAACGTGACATGACAATACATATCCTACATCCCTACCTGCAAGGTTAGCAGTAAATCTGGCCCAGTCTAACTCTGCAGCGTTCCAAAAACAGTGATCCTTGAGGAGGTGCGATATCAGTTCGTTGATATAGTCACCAGGCCCTCGCCACTTTTATTTATACTTCATGAGACAGGCCTTGACGAATTCGACAACTTTCTTCTCTGCAATTTTGCACGATTCGGCCGCCTTTTTGTTCGGCAACTCCTAATTATATGGCAATTGATCGTGATCTTGTTAATTTACTACCACAATTTTGTTTTTTTGTGGGGGTTGGGGAAGGTGGTGTTATTTTTTTTTAGAAAACGAGTGCAAACCTGTCCTACAAAAGTTTGTCTGCTATTATCGATTCTGACCACTCACACATGCCAAAATGTCAATTTTTGAGTTCGAGAAAAGCAGATAAGTTTTTGTCGGACGAGGCTACCCTTAAGGCTCAGAATGGGTTAAGTTGTGCGTGGAAGATCCGTTGTATAGCAACAGACCTATACTGGTCTTAGTATTTCTGTGTGGCTGTTTTTTGATGACAATCACTGCAACATACGCTATGAGCATTTGATGTTGGTACATATTTAACGTGTATGTGTAAAATTATAAATATAATTATTATTATAAATAATTATTATTAAATAATAATTATTATAAATAAAATTATAAATAAATAAAGGTCCAATATCCCTTGACTAGCGTTTGACCTTCTAACTTCCCATTTATATATCTGCCTTTGAATCCATGCGGTTATAACAACCGGAACAACCATCAAACAAACGATTGTCTCTAACGGTGGTAATAGCTTCGATCACTGTTATCCTTGCTATTCATACTTTCGATAACATCAGTGGATACTTTATCTTCATGTACTGCCACAATTTATAAAGCAGATTTAAGAATTAATGACAACAATTATCCTTAAAAACACAAATCACTGTAAACTACTTAGCGGGGTGTAATCTTCCATTGTAATTACAGCCAATAAATAATGCTTTCACAAAAAAGTTATTAAAATTAGAAATCAATTTTAACAATTAAACAAAACGACCTTGGAATTTTTCTTTGTTTACACTTCTTTTTTATTTGCTTGATTGCAATTAAATACATCACTTTTGAATTACAAATTTATTGATTTATCACATCAAGGTTAAATAATACTATCAATTAATTAAAAGAGATTATTGGATGTTGTAATCCTTTTGAAAAGCAAAAATGGAATTGATGAAATAATTTAATTATTACAAACTTATATTAAATTAAATCCACGTTTAAATATAATATAAAAAATAGGAATAATCTTCCTAACAAACAATTGACCAATTCTTTTGAATCACAAAAATGGAATGAATGATAATTTTTTTCCAAATTAAAAATTGCAAAAATGTGTTTTTGCTTTTGACCTCTTCTAATCAATCGTGTAATATTCGAAATTCAGCAAATGATTAACAACGACAACGACATCTGTTCGCCAGAATTGGAAATAAAATTGGGTACGTTCGGTTGCTTTTTATAGTATATTCGAAATTTAACTAGCAGTTAAGTTTTAGAAAATTTTAAAATTATTATTAATGTAAAAATGAACGGAAACTAATGAAATGCATTTTTATTGAATTGAAAACGAAGATGAATTTGGTTTTACTATTGTTTTGCGATTATTGCGATCGTTACAAAATCTAAGGATCCTAAATGGCTGTTGCTGGTGAAGTTCTAACAGCTCTAAGAGGCTCAAATAACAGTATTTTTGTGAACATTGTCTGAGATACTAGGCTTGTTTTACGTAGCCAATTCAAAACTGCATATGATCGAATGAACTTTAAAATGATTTGATGCAACCGCACAGTATAGTTGTGCGACTAAGTCTGCATGTCAAGAAAGCTTTTCTTGTTGTGCCTAATGTTTTAGGTGGGAGTTTTGTATGAGCTTAATATGCCAGGCACCTAACTTAAATACTTACTCTCATTAGTTGTTTAAATACACTCGTTTCTAATAACAGGAAGAGCGAAAGCAAAGGATTGACAATTAGCCCCCAATATTGTAGTAATTAAGCAAAAGGTCTAAAAGGTTTAACACTACCTGAGATCGTTCACAGTATAGTCATGTTTGCCTCTCACCATTACTACTATATATCATAGGCGTAGCTATCAAAAGTCAATTCTGACTGCATTGATGAGCTTATTTGAAGCATCATAAACATGTATCAACCAAATACACGAAGAGTTAACTCTCCCTAAAAGAGAGTCTCTAGATGTCATGACAGTCTCCGATATGTTTTCTAATGCGGCCGGAATTTGCAGACTCTGTGTATTATTAATCCACGCGATAAGATGTGTGTTTAGATTTTTCTTTGTGGCTAACACAAAGATTTTTCTGACTTCGACTTACAGAGTTAGCTGTTGTGGTATACTACATATGATCATATGATCAGGCTTTCAAGGTCAAACTTTGGAACATCCACAGACTATGGTGATTCCCTCTTAAGAAATATCTTTCTCATTTTTTATGAATGACTAAAATATTTCGATGGAATTTCGGATAGAGTGACATCCGGTATCAGATCGTTGACTTTGGCTGGGTTTGACATGTGGATATTGATGACCTTGGAGTGTATCTCAAACATGATAGTTTCTATCGATGTATCAGATTTGTTGCCGGATTCTAATATGTCACTCACATTCTTCTTTAACCATTATATCTTGTATACCAGATTAGTAGCGGGAAACAAATATCGATATATCCATATATAACGTAACATATCGCTATATCGAATAACGATATCAAAGTGATATCGTTATTTGACGTTATCGTTATCGTGTATCGATTCTTATCGATACTTATTATAACATATCGATATATCAACACATATCGATTATATTAATTATTCTATTTTTCTTGTACAATTTAAATTTGACTAAACGTTCACTTTCACTCATAAGTTTGACTAAATTTGAAATTCCAATTAAAATGACAATTTATTTAACCTATCTATACCTCACACTACAAATTTGACTTTGATTTGATTTAACTTAACAACACAGTTTTTTTTTGTAAATAAAAGGTGTTGTGTTATAGGGCTTACAATATGTGTCACAACAACAAATAAATACCTTTTAAGACCTAGGTCCCACAACAACTTGCATTCTAAGGTGTTGATGAACGCTTTTTTAAACCTCTGCGGATTGAAGCCACCTGAGACTATGGATTCCGGCAAACCATTTGTATGCCATTCGGACAAAGAAGTCTTTCTGCCAGTATGACAGTGCGGGATCTCGACCGTTTGAATGGTTGCGGTAGCCGATTGCCGAGTGGAACGGGGGTAAGAATAAGTTTGAGGCATGATGCTGCTGATTTCATCTGAGCACTGTTGATGACGATATTTGTAAAAAACAACGAGGTCAGCTATAGTGCGACGATGTTGAAGGGAATCAAGTTTTTATGTCATAGCTCGATCACCCACAATTCGTATAGCCCGCTTTTGAACAGAGTCCAAGAGGGCCAAGATGGAAATAGAAGCAGCACTCCAAACTTGACAACAGTACTCCATACAGGGACGAATATAGGACTTATAAACGGTATGGAGTGAACAATGTTTTGCATCTATTTAGGAGGCCGAGTTTTTTAGACACGCTTTTTGCCATCGCCATTACATGATCGTTCCAGAGTAGGTCATTTGAAACTGTGACACCCAATAAACGAATGTTTTTACATTCACCTATTGGTTGATCATACATACTGAATAAAATATCTTTGGGGAACTCGGTCTTTGATCTGGAAACAATCAACAGCTGTGTTTCGGTAGAGTTGAAATTGGCCAGGTATTGGTCACCCCAATCGGCGACTTTTTTAGGTCTTTATTCACGTATATGGCTGCGTCTCTCCGGGCGGGATTAATTCGTTCGTGCATTTTACCTTTTGAAGGAAGGGGCACGAACGACTTGTGCAGAGTACTATCATCTGCAAAACTATTTATTGGGTTGCTGGTGATTTTTAACAATTCGTTGATATAAATCAAAAATAGGGTTGGGGACAATACTGAGCCTTGAGGTACACCAGCGTTAATTATTTTAGACTCAGAAGAAAATCCGTCTAAGAAGACCGAAATGTAT
Source organism: Diogma glabrata (assembly GCA_963693315.1). Classification (NCBI taxonomy): domain Eukaryota; kingdom Metazoa; phylum Arthropoda; class Insecta; order Diptera; family Cylindrotomidae; genus Diogma; species Diogma glabrata. The sequence continues at coordinate 195,254,447 of OY856186.1, read as the reverse complement.
CGGTTGGATATAGAAAGTTTTGAACATTGGGATGAAAACCATATGCAACAAGCTTGTTGATTAAGTTGGCATGCCAGACTCGATCGAATGCCTTGGAGATGTCTAAAGCGATAACCTATGTTTCCCCACCTTTATCAATTAAATTCTTAATTTACTTTAACTAATTAATTAAATTAGTTAAATTCTTCTAATTTACATATAAATTTAACTACAATTTGGTTAACAAAAAAATATATAAAATTTTCAAAAAATCAATTGTTCTAATCTTTTAATTAAGCTGAAAAAATAATTTGATAACACTTGTTTGTTAGAACTACATTACCACCAAGTGTTTTCGCCTTGAGAAATATAATAGAAAAAAACTGAGAATTACTGTCGTTTAATAATTTTCATCGACTGTCTTTCAACCAAATTTTAACGTATATATAACATAACAACAAAACAAAATTATTCCAACAGGGTTGAGAAAGATATGAATAAAAAGACGATGAGGTGTATTGATCGCGTTGATTCATTGCAAAAGAAAGGTTTCCGGACAAATAAATTTTTGCGGAGACAACAGTTTCGTAACAGTATTTTGTTGTTGCTACTAGGGCTGGGCGACAAAACTCTCAATATTCATTACCTGATTGATTGACACCATATGCAAAAACCAATGAACCTGGCCATATGCAAAAAATTTAGTGTTTCATTAATTTTTTTTATATTTCAAGATGGCGTTAAATATTCGTGAATTTCAAAATGGAGCTATACGTTCACGATTTTTCCTGTGCTAAAAACCAAGCAAGCTTGCAATATTGGAGGGTTTGCTGGGCGATGTTAAAAAAATTATAGAAAATATCGATATCAAAAAATACCGATATATCAAGTATCGATATCTTCCACCAATATATCGATTCTTATCTATATATCATTTTTACAAGTGAATGCTTTAACACTTACCTGTGTTAAAACAAGTGGATTTGTAAAAGTAGGTTTTTCGTCTCGCCGCTATTCTTTTTTTTTTTTTTTTTTTTTAATAAAATGTGTTGTGTAATAGGGTTTAGAATATGTGTCACAACAACACATAAATACCTTTTAAGACCTAGGTCTAGACCTGGGTCCCACAACAACTGGCGTTCTGAGGTGTAGATTAACGCTTTTTTTAAACATCTGTGGGTTGAAGCCACCTGAGACTAAGTGTTCCGGCAAACTATTCCATTTGTACGCAGTTCGGACAAAGAAGTCTCTCTGCGATCTGCCAGTATGACAGCGCGGGATCTTTACCGTTTCACTGGTTGCGGCAGCCGATTGCCGAGTGGAACGGGGGTAAGAATAAGTTTGAGGCATGATGCCGCTGATTTCATCTGAGCACTGCTGATGACGATATTTGTAAAAAACAACGAGGTCAGCAACAGTGCGACGATGTTGTAGGGAATCAAGTTGTGATGTCAAAGTTCGATCACCTACAATTCGTATAGCTCGCTTTTGAACAGAGTCCAAGAGGGCCAAGATGGAAACAGAGGCAGCACCCCAAACTTGACAGCAGTACTCCATACAGGGACGAATATAGGACTTATAAACATGGAGCAATTGGTATGGAGTGAAAAATTTTTTGCATCTATTTAAGAGGCCGAGTTTTTTAGACGCGCTTTTTGCCATCGCCATTACATGATCGTTCCAGAGTAGGTCATTTGAAACTGTGACACCCAATAAACGAATGTTTTTACATTCACCTATTGGTTCATCACACATACTAAATAAAATATCTTTGGGGAACTCTGTCTTTAATCTGGAAACAATCAACAGCTGTGTTTTGGTGGAGTTGAAATTGACAAGGTTTTGGTCACCCCAGTCGGCGACTTTATTCAGGTCTTTGTTCACGTTTATGGCAGCGTCTCTCCGGGCAGGATTAATTCGTTCGTGCATTTTACCTTTTGAAGGAAGGGGCTCGAACGACTTGTGCAGAGTACTATCATCTGCAAAACTATTTATTGGGTTGCTGGTGATTTTCAACAATTCGTTGATATAAATCAAAAATAGGGTTGGGGACAATACTGAGCCTTGGGGTACACCAGCGTTAATTAGTTTAGACTCAGAAGAATATCCGTCTAAGGTTACCGAAATGTATCGGCCGGATAGAAAATTTTGAATCAGCTTCACAACATTGGGATGAAAACCGTACGCAACGAGCTTGTTGATTAAGTTGGCATGCCAGACTCGATCGAATGCCTTGGAGATGTCTAAAGCGATAACGTATGTTTCACCACCTTTATCAAGTATGCTGTTCCAACAATGCGCTACATAGTTTAATAGATCGGTAGTTGATCTTTTGTTTCGAAAACCGTATTGGCTGTCGGATATTAAATGATTTTCTTCCAGAAATTTTGAAATATGTGTATTAATATAATGCTCATAGACTTTGGATAGGACCGATAGTAAAGCTATTGGCCTATAATTTGAGATATCGGATTTTGGTCCCTTTTTGGGGACGGGCTGGACATTTGCCAACTTCCAGCACGAGGGAAATATACCAGATTTGTAGGATTGGTAGAATATTTTAGTTAAAGTTGGTGCAAGTTCTTTGGAAAAGGTTTTTAAAATAATGGGTGGAATATTGTCCATTCCTGATGCTTTGTTGATGTTTAACCCCTTTAAAAGTTTAGCGACTATTTTGGGTTTGAAGTGAAGTTCATTCATATTAACTCCTGAAGACTGGATTTGGGGTATTTCTTTAGGAGTTTCCAAAACAGTGGAGTTCAGAGCAAAGCGTTCAGCGAACAAGTTAGCTTTTCTTGCGGGATCATTGACGATTAAATCACCATCAATAATAGGGGGAATAGAAAATTTTGTACCAGAATTTAAAGAATTAATGGCACTGTAGAAACTCTTGTCAGAAACAGACATAGACGTATATAGACATATCAAGTAGAAACGCTGTTCCCAACTGTCCCTTTTGATTATCTAAATTCTTTTTGTACTTGGCTAAAAAGTTTAGTTTTCTAGCAATTTTTTAGTTCTTTTTTGTCTGCTGAGTGGTTAAGAAAATTGAATCTTATTGAATCCAAGTTCGCAGTGTGTATTTCTGTTTCTTTTTATATTAGTAGTTGAAGAGTTCAGACACCAAGAGTTCACAAATACATTAATAGAAAATATGTTTTAAAATGGTTTCAGCCGGTTTTGGTGAAGTTTTCTTGGGTGGATAGTGTTAAGGGGTTGAAAAGATTATCTGCCGACGGTCATCTTCGTCTTGGGTAAACCTGCTGTTATAGCTCCTGATTGCACCGAATCACCTACGTCTTACCATTAAGCTAAAGTAACAGTTAGTCCAAAGGGATAGTTTTCAATTGAAAACACATATTTAAATTTTTTCGGCAACACTTAGTAACACACATATAGATTATTCCTAATTTGCTTGAAATTTTGTAACATATGTGTTTCTTTAAAATTTCTGTTCTTTATTACCAAAGCCATTTAAATATTATTCAGCTTCAAATACGTAACATTATGTCATTTACAACAGTTACGAATAATTTATTATTATTATTTTGAATTACTGACTTAACGATGATATTGCATCTAATTCCTCTGAACAATATTTATTTTTCTTATGAAACTCTTACGAACTTTTTGTTGTTTGTTGATTCATTTCAATATTTAGGAAATGAAAGCGATTAGTTTTATATTTACTTACTTTTACTGGTTTTAAATAATTACAAGTAAAATAGGTTAAATTTTTTATCAGTTTTCGGTTTACTTTAATTTGATTCTCACACCTATCTTACGTTCACAAAATTTAATCCGTTTAATTTTAATCAATCAAAACAACTGATAAAACAATAAATAAGTGCAACAGGCGCAATATTGTAGGTATTTCGAATGGCAAGTAGTTGAATCACGTTGAGTTGGTTATAGAAAAAAGGAATTGATTCTTTATCTTCCAGGAACTTCATAGAGTTGATCTTAGTTAGACGCATGTTTCTTAGTGAAACTAAGATTATTCAAAAATATCGCCGAAAAATTTGATTAATCGATTCAATTTGATGACTGATGATATTTTAATTCAATGTACGCATGGAGGGATCAGTTTTTATTAATTTGTTAATTTTTTTCTATTTTTTGATCCACGGGTGTGACAACCCCGCGTACTCCAGTCCCTGCTATTGGCATATGAGTTAATGTGAGATATCACATACCACTGGCAATAGCAGTGAGATATCACTAGCCAAGGTGATATCTTAGGGGTGCTGGCGGATGAACTGTATTCAGTCAACGGTAGCACTCTCAATCTTAGCTAATGAATATTCCTTGATGCTGGAACGCTGTAGCTTGCTCGAAGAAACGAGCCTCCATATAACTATATATCTGAGCTTTAATCATTGAAAAATATACTGCGTCCCATAATCAAGGATTATGCCATTAGCTGGACTATTGGCAAACCAATTTTAGTTTTGTTCCTGCAAATTTTTAAAACAAATTTGCTTTTTACCTCTTTTATTTTATTTTTATTTTCCCTATCCTATCACGAAATATTGGCCTATGTCATATTTTATATGTGATAGGATTTATGGTTTAGTTATCCATTATTTAACAAAAAAAACAAAAAAACAGATTTGCGTCCATTAACATCCTTAGAACGCATGTTGTTGTGGGACCTTGGTCTTAAAAGGTTTTTATGTGTTGTTGTGACACATATTGTAATGCCTACTACACATCACATTTTATTTAAAAAAAAAAAAAAAAAAATTCCTCAAAAAAAAATTTCTAAATCATTTTGATTTATTTCTTCACATTTCATCTCAAGCAAATCACCTTCATTAATAATAATAAAAAACTTCTTACAACAAACATTTAAACTTTGACAGTCAATAATGAAAAAAAAATTCATCTCGCTGAATAATTGGCGCCTATTGTCTGCATAACTGTTTCCTATATTACAGAGAGAGAAAATTATACGTAATTATAGGGTAATGATGTTGTTTGTATAAAAAAATCGATAAAATTGAAATTAAGATCAGATACAATTTTTTGGATAAAAACGTCACATTCGACGAACTCATTTAAGTGTTCTAATTTTTTCTCAGGGGGAATGTGAGAGATTGGGGTGAAACCTTATTCATATTTATCAAAAACGAAAACATCCAAATATAAAGATGATTGATGGAGAATATATTCATTTTGTTTTGTTGTCGTAATACGCTTTTCCAATTTTTCGAATGATTCACTGTTACGAAGAATTTTTCTTATTTATTTATTCTACGAACGTAAATTAAAGTGTTGAATAAAACATAAACCTTATGTGGCTATGATATGGCGTATCGTGGCTCGGTATGGGTAATGAATGATCAAACATCCACGATTACCTTTAAACGATTTACTTTTCAACCAGCTACCTTATATAATGTTGTTTTAAAATAGATGATAATTAAGTTTTGCAAATTAAGAGAAAATATTGATTTGTATGGATTTAGAAACGATATAGCTGACAGAAAGCTTAACTATGATAAATAACATAAGTTATTGTAACAAATTTGTTTGACTAAAAACTCAATCGCTTGCAACAAATTTATTCAGAGGTTACTTTATATAACATTTTTTTATTCGCCAAAAACAGAAAATTTCATGTGCTTAGCAATCGATTACCTAAGGTAACTATTAGATGATGGTGACCCAACACTCTCCAGATCAGTGAACATAAATACGTGATATGCGCGATTGGCACGTTTAATAATATTCCTGGCCGCTGACGATTGTTTTGTCCAAAAATGTATCGGTTTTTCTGGTTCACAAGTGTTGGGTTTTCTTGGTTAAATTGATTCCAATAGATGATTCTGAAAGTCAAATAATAAAGTTTCAGTTTACTGTATGTGAAACGTTAACGGATGTCTAGAATAAACGTATTAAGTGTTTAACAATGCGTACCTAATCGGTACTCATATCTAACACTATTTGCTCCAATATATTAGGTATTTTGTAAACCTAGTTTTTCATATGAAAATGAAAATGAAAATGAATTTTTAATTTTCAATAAAAACTAGGAGCAGAAGAGTCGGAAATAATTCTGAAACCAGTATTCAACTTATACTTTCAACCTCCTAATTCAAGTCAAAGTTGATAGCCACTAGTCCTCCACAACATATTTGTGGCTTCAAATTCAGTAATTATAAACAAACAATAAACAAATGTTTACTTGAACTTGGTTACACATTTATGATAATTTCCTTTTACCATAGAAAATAACAAAACTGAAAGGCATAAGAGTATTTTACACAACCACTACCCATACAAGGTTGTACAACTGGTCCAGTAATGGTCCATTACTGGCAGCCAGTAATGCAGCAATGGGCGAGTACTGGCAACCACGACTGGTCCATTAACATAATTTTACTGGATGATAACTTCGGACAATAAATGGTTACCATTCTTGGGCCAAATACTGGCAACCATGACTAGGCCGTTAAAAAAAATATACATTATTATCATATGTAAATTTAAATAAATTAAATACAAACTAATTTAAAATAAAATAAAAATGACGGAAAAAATTCAAAACTCCCCATACAACTGGTTCAGTTGCAGGAATGGCTGAGTAATGGCAAACTCCGCCCTGACTCCGCCATTAAAAAAAATATAAAATAATATTTTTTATACATAAATTTAAATAAATTATTTACAAAATAATTAAAATAAAATGGAAATGAAAATAAATTAAAACATATACCAACCTTTTCTATACTACCATAGTCTTCCAACCGACAAGGCGATAACTAAACTATATGTGAAATTTTTCAAATTATGTATTTCTAAAAGGGATAATACTCTAGTGAAATTTAAAAAAAATGACAGATCGGCAAATTCATGGCTACAGTACTGGCCCAATAACAATAGCCAAGTAATATTTACCATTCATGGGCCAGTGCTTGGCCATTCAAAGGTAACAATATACTGGCTATTTTCTGTAAACCATAGATCGGCCGATGATTGGTTCTAGTATTGGCCCAGTAACAATAGCCAAGTACTGTTAACCATTAATGGACCAGTGCTTGGCCGTATGTCAATGTCTGGCAAAACCTACTTGGGTAATTGGTTAATCCAGTCAGCCAGGCTTGATGAGAAGCGATTAACTTATTTAGAGCTTAAAATTCTTATTGGTTTGAAAATAAAAAATGGGCACCAATTGTTATGTGTTTGGCATTGATTCCAACCGACAGTCTCTAACATGATGGGGAAAAATAATAAATTGCACACACTGAAAGAAAAAAGTACTTGAATAGAACGACATAAAACATTATATTAAAGACTTCAACATTGTTATTCAGCCGAAGAAACATGTCATTGTATTAACGAAATGCCAATAGTTAAATTATGAAATTTTCATTAAACAACGTCATACGACATTGTTTCATAAAATTTTTTTTTCATAATTCTATGAATCGTTGCGTAACTTTATGAAAGATATTCATTAATAAACATGATGGGTATTAATGAAATATTATCATCAAATCAATGAAAAAACTTCATAATTTAATGAACATTGTTAGAATGACAGCAGACATTATAATCATGACTTTGGCATAATTTTTTTTCTGATATTTGACATTATTTTAAAGTTAAAACAACATTAAATTATGAATAAGTCATTAAATAATAAATCTCACTTCAGGGCCTTAATCAGAACTTAATATTAAGGTCATACTAGAATTAAAATTTTGGAGCCGTTCTTAACAAAACCACTGGGCTTTTGAGTTGTTAATATATCAAAACACATTTTTATTTAATTTATTTTACATACTGTCATCTGTCATCAGAACTTGATATTAAGGTCATATTAGAATTAAAATTTTGGAGCCGTTCTTAACAAAAACACAGGGCTTTTGAGTTGTTAATATATCAAAACACATTTTTATTTTATTTATTTTACATACTGTCATCTGTGTGTATGTGTCCCTATCCCACTGAAAAAAGTTAAAGAGAAGATTGAAAAATGAAAAACAAATTAAATTTTGAAATTCACACTTTTTATTTGTTTTTTAAAAATTCAGATAAAATATACATTTTCGAACATTTTGGTTTTTACTGTTTAAATTAAAAAAGTGATATCCAACAAATCTCCAAAACATTTCTGCAGGAGACGGAAATTTCAAATTAAAGACATAAAACATTTTGAAGCATACGTCGACTGCTCTAATGAGGCTATTGAATGAATACTTGATAGTATCAAAATAAACAAAAGTTTCTTGTATATCTTAAATACTATCGCCTATGCATAGTTTTATGGGTTGGACATGCAAATCGCATTTCTTCAAGAAGTTGAGGTGGTCTTCTACTGGTGGTGTGTTTGTATTCCAAGTGGATGGCAATTTGGTAGAATTATTCACATGATGGTAGAAAAATCCATATCAATCTATAAATAATTAAGGAAAGATATAGCAAAGATATTGGAATAATTCTTATTATAAGACTACTAATAATTCTCAAATTGAAAGGTACTATTCCAATGAAAGTTACTGTTCTCACATTGAAAGTAACAATTCTCAGTTTGAAAGAAAAATGGTATAGTAACAAGTTTCAGGTTGGTCTTAAATTTGACATTTATCGAAATTTACTGGAATTGTATGTATTATGTATTTATATACGAAAAGCAGATGATGTTTACCAATCTGAAGCCTGATGGTAATGTATAATACGGCCATTTTTTTAATATAACTTTGGTAGTGTTGTCCTTTATTTCGTATAATCTATATTTTGCGCAGGCTTTCCACACATGATCAAACTCCAAATTGTGTTGTGCTCTTAAGTTTTTTATGCATTAGGGATAGTGAAATAATTAAAATTGCATAAAAATATGGAAATTAAATGAACCTTCATTTCTGAAAATACTTTAGTTTAGTGTAAAATAACAATAATAAACTGTAAAATAATAATAAAAAAAGTTCAGAGACAATATTATATAAAATTGATAATTGTTTCCGTCCAATATCTAGTTTAGGGAACCTAAAAAACTTCACTAAATCTTTTCCACTTCTCATTCCACATTGAAATACGCAACAGGTTATTACCATGTTTCCCAGGCACCAAAAACTGTTCCTGTTAACAAAATCGAAAATTATAATTTCCACTATATGTGCATATATGTGCATATATGCATAATTTTATTAGAATTTACCAATTTTATTTAATTACCAATTTTATATAATATTGTCTCTGAACTTTTTTTATTATTATTTTACATATTATTATTGGTATTTTACACTAAACTAAAGTATATGATATTGTTAGTTTTTTGTAAATAAACCGAAATAAAAATATGGAAATTAAATGAAACTTCATTTCTGAAGAAATAAAAGGGATTTTAATTATTTCAGTATCCCTAATGCATTAAAAACTTAAGAACACAACACAATTAACAATTTAATTAATTATTGTTTTCAAAAATTCACTTTAAAACACTTTTATTACAATCAAAATAACCAAATTTGCAAGGAAAATCAAGTCCCAAAATTTTTAATTTTTAATCCTAAAAATTCGCGTCACATTTTGTTGTTTTCGCAACATTTAAAATACCGTAAAGTGCCAATCTTAGTACCCGGGGGCCGGGTATACTGATTAAAAATTATAACAATTGATCGTATTTTAAAAAAGTAATACTTAACCCGGTTTTTATTAAGCAAGACTAATATAGTACCCAGCCGGTTCTTCTGATTGACAATAAACTATTGAATTTTTAATGCTACAAATTCTACTTCACATCAAAAACCGATTTGGATGAACCTACATCTATCTGCAATTATATGGAAATTAAAAATGGGTCACGAAAGTCTGGCATATTTTCAGTGCTTATAATTCATAGCAAATTAATGGTAGAATAATAAAGATGATACACACCTTGTGTAGTCAGATTCATGTGAGCCACAATTTAAAGCATACTAAAGTTTAGTTTTACGTCATCAATTGTAGATGACTTTGCTATTGTTTCCTCTTAAAGTTTGATTTAAAATCGAATGCATAGTTTGTTAACTGTATTTGTATTATTATAACAGACCCAATGAGACAAAGCAAGTTTACCGACTGGCAATACATTAAAATACCGGCTAGTTTGTCTTGTGTATTTGCTATTATTTTTTTCTCCAACCGGACTAAAAATTGCACTCTATGTTGGATATATTTTAGGAAAATATGGCATTTGTATATTGCATCTAGTTGTCATAGTAGCAGTCCCAAAAACTATCATTTTTGTCCTAGGACAAAAAATAAACAAATATATTATATTTCTTTGCAAAACAAAAATCAAAGTTTGAATAGGAAAATGTGGAGGGGCTGAAATCTCAAACTCTGGAATACCAAGACTTCGGTCTTGGTTAAGGATTTTGATATAGTTTTCAGTAACAAACTATTATGAGGACATTGTTTTTAGTTTTGGGCAGCGATGTATATATCAATAATAAAATTCTTTATCAGTATTTTATCTCTGTTTAGAAATTTATTACAAAACTAACGCGAAACATCAATTCGTTGCCGGAAAACTAAAAAAAATCATCATATATTAATATAATTTTGTGAAAAGATGATACACCTACAAACTACTCAAAAACCTCTCCATTTAGCGTTTCGAGATATATTATAAAATCAAATTTTTCTTTGAAAATACCAAACATATTCCAAAAGTTATTACAAAATCAAAGACTGGCACTTTTTTTAAATTGCAAAAATAATAACAAAATCAAAAATACAAACATTTTTCAAATTCCAAAAATATTTAAAAAAATTATTATAAAATCAAATTTAAACTCTTCGCAAAATTCATAAAATTATTGCAAAAATTATAACAAAATCAAAAATACAATCGTTTTTTCATAATTCCAAAAATATTTCAAAAATTATAATAAAATCAAAAATTTTCATGTTCAATTACATTTCATGTCATACCGATAATTAATTTTATTTTTTTCCAAAAAATAGAGTAAAAAGTAAATGAAAATCATTCTTTTGACACACTTGACATAATGTTTTTGACAAACTTATTATAGGTACGATCCATTGAAGATCAAACTTACTCAAGTTTGCTTTGATCTATGCTCTACCTTGAACAAGTTTTGTAGTTGAAAAACGGTTTATTTTGCGAGTTTATTTAGATCGGTTATAAGCTTGTTCTGGTATTTTTAAAAATAAAATGGACTAGTCAGATCTAAATATCAGCCCAAAATAAAAAAATTTGATAATAATAAATTTGTGTGGCTACATTTGAAAAATTTTCAAATTTTCAGCGTTCCATTGGTGATCTACTCTTTCAGACCGAAGTAATTTATTATTATTTGACAAAAAATTAAAACGGTTGCTTGGATTTTGTTTGAGATGTAAATTAAATATAATATAAATGTTGAATATTTTCAAATTTTATTAAATAGATTAAATAACGGTTGGAGAAAAAATTTAATGTTTTACTGGGACTAAAAATGGATTTTGGAAAATTCTTCATAAATCATTTTTTGTTCTAGTGAAACAAATGACTATTTTAGACAATAGTTAAACTTGTATTATATTATTGCGATACAAATAAGTTTATTACATACGGAAAAATAATGGTAGTCAAATTTACAAAACAGTGTAATGCACTTAAAAAACAATTGTTGAAGTACAATTGATTACAAAATACAACTATTATTACTGGTGGTAGTACTTTTGTAGTAGAAATAAGTAAACATTTTTGATATGGTTACTTCCGTAGTCGATTTTACTTCAAATTTAAGCAATTTGAACTATCTAAAGTAATTGATTTTTGCTTAATTTTTATAGTCAAATAAACAGCACTTGTGTTGGATTTAATTACAATTATATTTGATTATACTTTCAATACATGTTACTGCGTTGTTTAGTATATTAGATAGCAGATGTAATTGATTTTACTACACAAACAATAAACTAATTATGTTATGTCAAAAAACACCATAAGTATAAGTTACACTACATTAATCAAGATTATTATTTTGTACCTACATATTAGCCTATATATTATTTTGTACCTACATATTTTAAAATCAAATTAAAATTTATTTTTTTAGAAATTCTTGTAAGCAGTTTCTAAATAAATTATGTAAATCGGTGAATTTAGTATGAATGAAGTAAGCAGATTAGTAAGTACTAAGAAAGAAAAACAGTTACTAAAAATACTACAAAAAACTGTTTTTTTAAATTAACCATTGCATCGACTATTATCCTTTAAAACTAAAATTTTTTTTAAAAACTAGCGTTCTGCACTATTATCATATAAAAATAAAAAAAACAGTTTTTAAAACTAACCAGTCGCCTCCACTTTTATCTTTTAAAACTAAGAAAAACAATTTTTTTTTTTTTTTTAATAAAATGTGTTGTGTAATAGGGTTTAGAATATGTGTCACAACAACACATAAATACCTTTTAAGACCTAGGTCTAAACCTGGGTCCCACAACAACTGGCGTTCTGAGGTGTAGATTAACGCTTTTTTTAAACATCTGTGGGTTGAAGCCACCTGAGACTAAGTGTTCCGGCAAACTATTCCATTTGTACGCAGTTCGGACAAAGAAGTCTTTCTGCGATCTGCCAGTATGACAGCGCGGGATCTTTACCGTTTCACTGGTTGCGGTAGCCGATTGCCGAGTAGAACGGGGGTAAGAATAAGTTTGAGGCATGATGCCGCTGATTTCATCTGAGCACTGCTGATGACGATATTTGTAAAAAACAACGAGGTCAGCAACAGTGCGACGATGTTGTAGGGAATCAAGTTTTGATGTCAAAGTTCGATCACCTACAATTCGTATAGCTCGCTTTTGAACAGAGTCCAAGAGGGCCAAGATGGAAACAGAGGCAGCCCCCCAAACTTGACAGCAGTACTCCATACAGGGACGAATATAGGACTTATAAACATGGAGCAATTGGTATGGAGTGAAAAATTTTTTGCATCTATTTAAGAGGCCGAGTTTTTTAGACGCGCTTTTTGCCATCGCCATTACATGATCGTTCCAGAGTAGGTCATTTGAAACTGTGACACCCAATAAACGAATGTTTTTACATTCACCTATTGGTTCATCACACATACTAAATAAAATATCTTTGGGGAACTCGGTCTTTAATCTGGAAACAATCAACAGCTGTGTTTTGTTGGAGTTGAAATTGACAAGGTTTTGGTCACCCCAGTCGGCGACTTTATTCAGGTCTTTGTTCACGTTTATGGCAGCGTCTCTCCGGGCAGGATTAATTCGTTCGTGCATTTTACCTTTTGAAGGAAGGGGCTCGAACGACTTGTGCAGAGTACTATCATCTGCAAAACTATTTATTGGGTTACTGGTGATTTTCAACAAATCGTTGATATAAATCAAAAATAGGGTTGGGGACAATACTGAGCCTTGGGGTACACCAGCGTTAATTAGTTTAGACTCAGAAGAATATCCGTCTAAGGTTACCGAAATGTATCGGTCGGATAAAATATTTTGAATCAGCTTCACAACATTGGGATGAAAACCGTACGCAACGAGCTTGTTGATTAAGTTGGCATGCCAGACTCGATCGAATGCCTTGGAGATGTCTAAAGCGATAACGTATGTTTCACCACCTTTATCAAGTATGCTGTTCCAACAATGCGCTACATAGTTTAATAGATCGGTAGTTGATCTTTTGTTTCGAAAACCGTATTGGCTGTCGGATATTAAATGATTTTCTTCCAGAAATTTTGAAATATGTGTATTAATATAATGCTCATAGACTTTGGATAGAACCGATAGTAAAGCTATTGGCCTATAATTTGAGATATCGGATTTTGGTCCCTTTTTGGGGACGGGCTGGACATTTGCCAACTTCCAGCACGAGGGAAATATACCAGATTTGTAGGATTGGTAGAATATTTTAGTTAAAGTTGGTGCAAGTTCTTTGGAAAAGGTTTTTAAAATAATGGGTGGAATATTGTCCATTCCTGATGCTTTGTTGATGTTTAACCCCTTTAAAAGTTTAGCGACTATTTTGGGTCTGAAGTTAAGTTCATTCATATTAACTCCTGAAGACTGGATTTGGGGTATTTCTTTAGGAGTTTCCAAAACAGTGGAGTTCAGAGCAAAGCGTTCAGCGAGCAAGTTAGCTTTTCTTGCGGGATCATTGACGATTAAATCACCATCAATAATAGGGGGAATAGAAAATTTTGTACCAGAATTTAAAGAATTAATGGCACTGTAGAAACTCTTGTCAGAAACAGACATAGACGTAAGTTTTGAGGCTTTCGCTCTGTCAATTTCGGACTTTTCGTTTGAGATAATCTGATTAGATATTTTGTTTTCCTTTAGATATTGGGATCGATTAGTGGGAGTTTTGTTATGAATCCAAATATTAAATGATCTACGTTTGTTTCTAAGTGCCATTTTGGCAGCTTTCGAATACAAGTATTTTTGTTTGGGTTTTACTATGGAGAAAGGGACAAATTTATTGATAGCATATTGGATGGTTTCTGTAAAGTTTTGAGCAGAAACATTTACATTGTCGGTGTAAAAACAATGACGGTTGAAAGGGAAACCATGGAAAAAATTTTGAAGACCACTCTTATCCATTTTTGTGTAGTGAAATATTTTACGGGGTTTGGGAGCTGTAGTTTTAAGTAAATCAGTTTTGATAACTGATGAGATTAAATAATGATCAGAATTTCCAATACTACCTTTCGCAACATCGACACTCGTAATATCTGGCATTGTGGTAAGATAGAGATCTAGTAGAAAACTATTATCACCGCCATTACGGGGAGTAATGGTAAAAAAAAATCAGCCACCCCCATCATTTAAATGTAACAAAAACAGTTTTAAAAGTAACCAGCCGTCTCCACTATTATCATTTAAAAATAAGAAAAGCAGTTTTTAAAATTAACCAGCTGCATCCATTATTATTATTTAAAACTAAGGAAAATAGTTTTAAAAAGACACCAGCCGTCTCCACTATTTTTATATTAAATAGGAACAACATTTTTTAAAAGAATTCAGCCGCCTCCATTAAATTTAAAACACTTTTTTTCTTATAACTAACAAAACAACGATATCCAAGTATTCTATGTTACAATGAAAAACTATACTCAATATTGTTGTTTAATTGAATTTCGTCCAAAAGTTTTTAGCATGAACTTAAATCTGGATGCCGATTATGGAATGCGATTTAACCAAAATCGCAATCGCTTTTATAATTGTATTAATAATTAAAGTAAAAAATAATAAAATGAAAGTAGACCAATTTTTTGTGGATATTTTTATTTAGGCAATAATTTTCACTGTACCCTGTCAAATAAACATTACCTCTTGAGGTAGTATTACTTCGGTCTGAAAGACCTAAGTATTACATTCATGAGCTCAAAGTGAAATTCTTACCCCCACTTTTTTTTGACATTTCTCGACGTTTTAGGACCTCCTGATTCTAAAAAAGCAAAAAAAAAAATGTATGTCTGTCGGCCGGCCGGCCGTCCGGCCGTCATTGTCTACACTGCAGGGAAAACCGCTGGAGGGATTTCAAAAATTTTTTTTTCTAAAAATAGGTATACTCAAGGGACAGGTCCGAAAGGACGCTGTGTTCGATAACTGTACCGGAAGTGTGTCAAAAAAATCCTTATGTGTGTCAAAAATAGCAAATTTTCATATTTTTGGCTTAAAAAACGTTCATTTTAAGTGATTACGAATAGGAACATTAAATTTGGAGAAATCTTGATTGTCGGGATTGGTATGTGAAATAAAACACTAGATTATTGCTTTATAAGTTTGTCAAAAAAATGTTGTCAAGTGTGTCAAAAGAAAGATTTTTATTTATTTTTTTACCTAATTTTTTGGAAAAAAAATAAAATTAATTGTTTGTTCGAAATGAAATTTTATTATTATTATTGAGAATTATGGCATTATAAGTTTGTCAAAAAAATGTTGTCAAGTGTGTCAAAAGAAACATTTTTATTTATTTTTTACCCAATTTTTTAGGAAAAATATAAAATTGTTTGTTTGAAATGAAATTTTATTATTATTATGGAGAATTATGGCATTATAAGTTTGCCAAAAAAATGTTGTCAAGTGTGTCAAAAGATTTTTATTTAGTTTTTTACCCAATTTTTTGGAAAAAAAATAAAATTGTTTGTTTGAAATGAATTTTTATTATTATTATTGAGAATTATGGCATCATAAGTTTGTCAAAAAATATTGTCAAGTGTGTCAAAAGAAAGGTTTTTATTTATTTTTTACCCAATTTTTTTAGAAAAAATAAAATTAATAGTTTGTATGACATGATATTTTATTATTATTATAGAGAATTATGGCATTATGAGTTTGTCAAAAAAGTAATGTCAAGTGTGTCAAAAAATGATTTCATTTACTTTGTTAGCCAATTTTTTGGAAAAAAAATGTAGCTGTTTTTACGACGTAAATGTAATTTAAAATAAAACTGGACATGGACATTTTTGATTTTGTTATAGTTTTTGAAATATTTTTGGAATTTTGAAAAAGTTTGTATTATTGATTTTGTAATAATTTTTGCAATATTTTTAGAATTATGGAAAAAGTTTTAATTTTTGATTTTGTAAGAATTTTTTGAATATATTTAGAATTTTGAAAAATTTTTAATTTTTGATTTTATTATAATTTTTGGAATTTTGAAAAAATTTTCAAATTTTGATTTTGTAATAATTTTTGCAATATTTTTAGAATTATGGAAAAAGTTTGAATTTTTAAGAATTTTTGGAATATTATTGGAATTTAGAAAAAGTTTAAATATTTGATTTTATTCTAATTTTTAGAACTTTGTAAAAAAGTTTGATTTTATTTAATTTTTAGAATTTTTTTGGAATTTTGAAAGAAATATAAATTTGTGATATTGTAATATTTTCTCGAAACGCTAAATGAAGAGGTTTTTGATTAGTTTGCTGAGTGTATCATCTTTTCACTAAATTATGTTAATTTATGATCTGTTATAATTTTCCGACAACGTATTGATGTTTCGTGTTAGTTTTGTAATTAATTTCTAAACAGAGATAAAAAAATACTTGTACTTTAACAAGGAGTTATGTTTGATATACATCGCTGCCCAAAACTAAAAACCATGTCCACATAAAAGTTGTTTGCCGAAAACTATATCAAAATCCTTAACCCAGACCGAAGTCTTGATATCTCAGAGCTGTGAGATTTCAGCCCCTCCATATTTTTCATATTGCTTATGTGAGAAAAGTGCATAAGATGTTACAAATCTTGAAGGATTTGAGCATTTATTGTAGTTATATAACTTTTAGGTTAAAAAAATTAAGAGAACAAATTTAAAAAACTTATATATTTATTTTAATTTATTTGTTGATTGTTCCATAATCAGTTTGGAAATTGTTCAGACTGTAAATGATATCGTAGATGTAGAATATGCTCATAGTATGGTTAGTGGGTAGGGTTACTACTTAAAAAGAGATTAATTCATTGTTTTGGCTAATGAAATAAGTGAAGTCTTATTTAGTTTTGAGAGCATAAAAGTTTTTTACGCTAAAAATGTTTGAAGAAATGGGTTTGAAAATTTGGAATAGAAATATGGACAAATTGTACACTAGAGTACTTAAGTAGGATACGATGGGTCTTATCGGTATTTTAGATGCGTGTATTTTAGGGAGACCGTTCGACTGGCTACTATTATATGTTTTTAGTTCGGACGCTGATTTTTCTTTTAGTTCTTTTATAATACTGAATTGTTTTTAGTTTGTAGTGATTTTGTTAAGTCACGTTTTAGAAATGTGCGTGCTAGAGTTCCTGAGTAAGAGGTTTAATTTTTGAATATACTCAGTTTTTGACATGGCTATTTGTGGACTCGACTGGTATCATTTGTGGACTTGACAGGTAGAATGATCACATTGGGATGGTTTTCAGGAAACTTAAAGTTACTATTAAATATTGGTTATGAGAATCTTAGCTGTGGATTGATGGTTACAGTGGAAGAGTTGGTGGTCATTGATAAAGATTCCTATTCTAAAATAATTGATATCTATTTTTTAGTTAAGTTTGCCGATATGAATTGCTTGTTCCGTGATGGCTATAGATCAAAACATAGAAGATGAATAGAAAATAGAAAAGTAAGTAAGTAACTTACGACTTGTCATACTTGATTGCTTCGTTTAAACGAACGATTAAAAAATAATATCGCTAGATTTTTCAGCCTTCTGCTGATTTGCTGCTTAGTATGTTACTCTGCAATAAATTTAAAGTTTTTCTATATTGAATACATGATTTAGTTTGGCAGAATTTCACGCTATGGTAATATTTATAGATGCAATTTGTAAATGTGTTCATGAGTTTAGCATTAATTACATCGAGTTGCCACACATTTTTGAATTGGTTTATATTTTTTACTGTTGAAGAGAGAATAAACCGCGAGTGGTTCTCTCTTTATATCTCGGAGAAGTTTTGAAAAACCACGGGTTTCGTATAAGTTCAATTCAATGTGTCTTATAAACTACTTGACAGATTTAATTTTTTTTTGTGTTTAAAGGTAAAAGCAGGCCTTTTTTGGTAAAAATAGTAATTTGGTAAAATAATATCTTTCGATAATTTATTATACAATTATAATAGGGGCTTGAATAGTTGATATTCCCCTTGTTTTTTATATTTTTCCCCATAGTTTTATAATATCATTATTTTTCCACATAACGCCAAATAATTGGGGACTATGGCAGTTTTTTGAAAAAGCAGAGAAATTTAAAAAAAAATTCACCTTACAAAATTTATTAAAATATTGCTATAATATATATATATATATATATATATATATATATATATATATATATATATATATATATATATATATATATATATATATATATATATATATATATATATATATATATATATATATATATATATATATATATATATATATATATATATATATATATATATATATATATATATATATATATATATATATATATATATATATATATATATATATGACCAGGCAAAACTTTTAGATAACCCCAAGGCGGGTTTTGAGCCTGAATATTTCATGACCACTCCAGCCTTAGGAAGTTAATCCGTTTTTATGTTGCCTGAAATGCCATTATAGCTTGAAACCCACCGCAGTGTGATGTTATTGAGTTGCGCTATCTTACAAAGATTTTTCCAATACTCATTGTAGCGGTTGGAAGTAGTCGCTAGGTATGCAAACAGATGCCATTCTTTTTCTTTACATATGCAAGCTAGTTATTACATGCGTGCATTCATTGATAGCATATACCTCATTGGAGTTATACACCAAACAACTCTATACCACACATACAAAGCCTCGGTGGTATAATGGATTGCATATTTGCCAAAGACTTCGATAAACTTCGAATAGAATAATGGCTTTGATGATGACGGTCCTAATCCAGTCTGAAACATACATAAAAGAAATGCAGTTTTTCTCTGAGAAAAATCCAAAACATGCTGGCACATTTTTCTATCATTTATCGAATTGGTCTTATTCTCAATTCAAGAAACATAATTCATTCAATCTCTTGTATTCACTGATGAGTACACGCCAACACGAGGTTTTATAAAGTATTTACTTAAACACCGTTATTGTTTCCCAAAAGCTGGAAAGCAAGTATGAAACAGTATTCCTTAATAAGAAATACTACAAGGACCAAAAATTACTACCCAGCTCACCATATTGACAAATACATCAACAAATTTACCATGGGGGAACAAAATCTTTTGTCCTAACTCCAAAAAGCGTCCCAAATCCATCGTCTCCCCATTACCATATCCAGTTCCGATCTACTAACGTCTAAAACCCCCTTAGTATATACCTTCCTAATCTTCGTGGATAACCTATCAATTATTCGATTCACTCCTGCAGACAAAATGAAAATTACATTCTTTAATTTATTCAAAATTACCAGGAAACCTATATTACCAAAACATGTTTACTGAGCTTAAAGATTTAACACCAAAGAACAAAAACTGCAAGACACAAAAAACAATCTATAAAATAAATTGCAGCCTTAAAAATATGGAGGGGCTGAAATCTTACAGCTCTGAGATATCAAGACTTCAGTCTGAGTAAAGGATTTTGATATAGTTTTCGGCAAAAAACTTTCACGGAGACATGGTTTTTAGTTTTGGGTAGCGATGTATATCAAACATAACTCTTTGTTAAAGTACAAGTATTTTTTATATCTGTTTAAAAATTTATTACAAAACTAATACGAAACATCAATACGTTGCCGGAAAATTATAATCAAAATTCCAAAAATATTGTTAAATTAAATAAAATCAAACTTTTTCAAAATTCCAAAAATATTCCAAAAACTAGAATGAAATCAAATATTTAAACTTTTTCTGAATTCCGATAATATTCCAAAAATTCTTAAAAATTCAAACTTTTCCAAAATTCAAAAATATTGCAAAAATTATTACAAAATCAAAAATCGAAACTTTTTTCAAAATTCCAAAAATTATAATAAAATCAAAAATTTTAAATTTTTCAAACTTCTAAAAAATTCCAAAAATTCTTACAAAATCTAAAATTAAAACTTTTTCCGAAATTCTAAAAATATTGCAAAAATTATTACAAAATCAAAAATACAAACTTTTTTAAAATTCCAAAAATATTTCAAAAACTATAACAAATTCAAAAATGTCCATGTTCAATTTTTTTTCAATTACATTTACGTCATAAAAACAGCTACATTTTTTTCTAAAAAAATGGCTAAAAAAATAAATGAAATCATTTTTTGACACACTTGACAACATTTTTTTGACAAACTTATAATGCAATAATCTAGTTTTTGATCTCACATACCAATCTCTACCAACAAGATTTCTCCAAATTTAATGTTCCTACTCGTAATCACTTAAAATGAACGTTTTTTAAGCCAAAAATACGAAAATTTGCTATTTTTGACACACATAATGATTTTTTTGACACACTTCCGGTACAGTTATCGAACACAGCGTCCTTTCGGACCTGTCCATTGAGTATACCTATTTTTAGAAAAAAAATTTTTGAAATCCCCCAGCGGTTTTCCCTGCAGCGTAGGTAATGACGGCCGGCAGGCTGGCCTACAGACAGACATACATTTTTTTTTTGCTTTTTTAGAAGCAGGAGGTACTAAAACGTCGAGAAATGTCAAAAAAAGTGGGGGTAAGAATTTCACTTTGAGCTCATGAATGTAATACTTAGGTATTTCAGACCGAAGTAATAAATAATCCACTAATTCCTATGTAAGCGAATTCTGCCAGTCTTTAAATAAAAAGCTGTATCAAAACTTCGTTGACTCGAAAAGAATGATGAACTCTCCAGAAACTACAACAGATAGATATCAACAAATCACCAATATTTCATTTGCACACATCATTTGTGCTTCAAACTAGTCCTAACTTCAATTTACGCCAACCTTCTCTTAATTTCTCTAAAGCAAGCTACAGACCTACAATCAAATTGACAATCAATCGAAAACGAAAAAAAATTTTAATGTAAAAATCCCCTAAATTTTATTTCGTTTATTTTCGTTTTCGATTGATTGTCAATTTGATTGTCGGTCTGTAGCTGGCTTAATTTATCACCAAACTGCTTTTTCATCCCCAATATAAAGATTACACGACGATTTTTATAACAACAAACAATTCTGTTGAAACGTCAAACGAATTTTTGTTTAAAAATAATTTATAAAAACGTTTTACAAAAAATGTAATTGATTTTAGATCAGAATCGGTACTAATACATATACACAAAATATTAAGCAAAATCGCTTTCAAAACGAATCGCATTCCATAATCGGCATCCAGATAAGCAACGAAAACACTATCAGTATTACAACACGAAATTTGCCAGTTAAACCATCATTAGTGATGGTATTCATATACACAACGAGGTCAGCAAGATTGTAACGGGTGATGCCAATACTCGATTACCAACATATCATACATCAGGTTGTGAGACAAATCCCAACAGGGACAAACGTGTTAAGTCGTGCACAGCGTTTTGTTCGTTGCATATTTAATTTAAAATGTCATATTTTTAAGTTTCAATCGATATTATTGTTCACAAACATTTCAAAAATATGCTGGAAGGACCAACTTATCAGCCAATAGTACTCATATTCATAAGATTATCGTATACAACTGGCGTGTCGATATTAAAATGGTTAAAACGACTACTTGTATTCTGAATTGGTATAATTGCTTCAGATCAAAATTCTATGTCAATTTATTATATGTCAATCTAGATGACTAGCAATGGCATAAGGTGTCAGAAATTACCTGTTTTTTTAAATAACGGCTTAAATAAAGAAAGCGAGGTTAAAACAATCTCAAAAAAAAAGTGTGTTAAAACAGCTTAAGATCTAAAATATAACATTGTAAACTGAATTGAAAAATATGGAGGGGCTGAAATATCATAGCTCTGAGAAATCAAGACTTCGGTCTGGGTTAAGGATTTTGATATAGTTTTCGGCAAACAACTTTTATGAGGACATGGTTTTTAGTTTTGGGCAGCGATGTATATCAAACATAACTCTTTGTTAAAGTACAAGTATTTTTTTATCTCTGTTTAGAAATTTATTACAAAACTAACACGAAACATCAATACGATGCCGGAATATTATAACAGATCATAAATTAACATAATTTAGTGAAAAGATGATACACTCAGCAAACTACTCAAAAACCTCTCCATTTACCGTTTCGAGAAAATATTACAAAATCACAAATTCATATTTCTTTCAAAATTCCAAAAATATTGTTAAATTAAATGAAATCAAACTTTTTTCAAAATTCCAAAAATATTCCAAAAACTAGAATAAAATCAAAAATTTAAAATTTTTCTAAATTCCAATAATATTCCAAAAATTCTTAAAAATTCAAAAATTCTAAAAATATTGCAAAAATCATTACAAGATCAAAAATTGAAACTTTTTTCAAAATTCCAAAAATTATAATAAAATCAAAAATTTTAAGTGTTTCAAAATTCTAAAAATATTCCAAAAATTCTTACAAAATCTAAAATTAAAACTTTTGCCAAAATTCTAAAAATATTGCAAAAATTATTACAAAATCAAAAAAAATACAAACTTTTTTGAAAATTCAAACAATATTTCAAAAACTATAACAAATTCAAAAATGTTCATGTGCAATTTCATTTTCAATTACATTTACATGATAAAAACAGCATTTTTTTTTTTTTTCAAAAATTGGCCAAAGAAATAAATGAAATCATTTTTTGATACACTTGACATTATTTTTTTGACAAACTTATAATGCCATAATTTTCTATAATAATAATAAAATTTCATGTCATAGAAATAATTAGTTTTGTTTTTCCAAAAAATTAAGAACAAAAATAATTAAAAAATCTTTCTTTCGACACACTTGACAACATTTTTTTGACAAAATTATAATGCCATAATTCTCAACAATAATAAAAATATTTCATTTCAAACAAATAATTAATTTAATTTTATTCTAAAAAATTGGGTAAAAAAATAAATAAAAATCTTTCTTTTGACACACTTGACAACATTTTTTTGACAAACATATAATGTCATAATTCTCAATAATAATAATAAAAATTCATTTCAAACAAATAATTAATTTAATTTTTTTTTTTTTCAAAAATTTGGGTAAAAAAATAAATAAAAATCTTTCTTTTGAAGCACTTGACAAACTTATAATGCAATAAGCTAGTTTTAGGTCTCACATACCAATCCCTACCATCAAGATTTCTCCAAATTTAATGTTCCTACTAGTAATCACTTAAAATGAACGTTTTTAAGCCAAAAATATGGATATTTGCTGTTTTTAACACACTTAATGATTTTTGACACACTTCCGGTATAGTTATCGAACACAGCGCGTCCTTTCGGACCTGTCTCTTGAGTATACCTATTTTTAGAAAAAAAAAATTTTTGAAATCCCTCCAGCGGTTTTACCAGCAGTGTAATGACGTACGGCCGGTAATGACGGTGGTAATGACGTACGGCCGGCCGGCAGACACTTGCATTTTTTTTTTGATTTTTCAGAATCAGTAGGTCCTAAAACGTCGAGAAATGTCAAAAAAAGTGGGGGTAAGAATTTCGCTTTGAGCTCATGAATGTAATACTTAGGTCTTTTAGACCGAAGTAATTTCAAAATTCAAAAAATATTGTAAAAATTAAATAAAATCAAAAATTCAAAATTTTTTCAAAGTTCTAAAAACACTAAAAAATATAATATATAATATAAGAAAATCAAAGATTAAAAACTTGTTCAAAAATTCTAAAAATATTGCAAAAATTATAACAAATTCAAAAATTGTAACTTTTTCAAAATTCCAAAAATATTCCAAATATTAGAATAAATCAAATATTTAAACTCTTTCTAAATTCTAATAATATTCCAAAAATTCAAACCATTTGCAAAATTCTAAAATTATTGCAAATTATAACAATATAAACATTGAAACTTTTTTCAAAATTTCAAAAATTATAATAAAATCAAAAATTTTAAATTTTGCTAAATTCTAAATATATTCCGATAGTTCTTAAAAAATCAAAAACTGAAACTTTTTCCAAAATTCTAAAAATATATATAAATCCTATTTTTTTCAAAATTCTAAAAATATAGCAAAAATTATAACAAAATCAAAAATTAAAACTTATCCCAAAATTCTAAAAATATATATTAATTTTCTTTTTTTTTTAAATTCTAAAAATATTGCAAAAATTATAACAAAACCAAAAATTAAAACTTTTTCCAAAATTCTATAAGCAAAAAATATTGCAAAAATTGTAACTTTTTTCAAAATTCCAAAAATTATAATAAAATCAAAAATTTAAAATTTTCCAAAACTCTAAACATATACCAAAAATTCTTACAAAATCGGAAATTGAAACTTTTGCCAAAATTCTAAATTATATATAATTCTATTTTTTTTTTTCAAAATTCTAAAAATATTGCAAAAATTATAATAAAAACAAAAATTAAAACTTTTTCCAAAATTCTAAAACTATTGCAAAAATTATTACAAAATCAAAAATATAAACTTTTTTCAAAATTCCAAAAGTATTTCAAAAACTATTACAAATTCCAAAATTTCTGTGTCCAATTACATTTACGTCATAAAAACAGCAAATTTCTTTTCCCAAAAAATTGGCTCAAAAATAAATGTCATTTGTGTCATTTTTTGACACACTTGACATTATTTTTTTGGCAAACTTATAATGCCATAATTTTCTATAATAATAATAAAATTTCATGTCATATAAACAATTAATTTCATGTTTTTCCAAAAAATTGTGTAACAAAATAAACAAAAATCTTTTTTTGACACACTTGACAACATTTTTTTGACAAAAATGCCATAATTCTCAATAATAATGATAAAATTCATTTCAAACAAATTTTATTAATTTTATTTTTATTCGAAAAATTGGGTAAAAAAATAAATAAAAATGTTTCTTTTGACACACTTAACAATATTTTTTTGACAAACTTATTGTAATAGTTTAGATTTTGGTCTCACATACCAATCCCGACCATCAAGATTTCTCCAAATTCAATGTTCCTACTCGTAATCACTTAAAATGAACGTTTTTAAGCAAAAATATGCAAATTTCCTTGTTTTGACACACTTGACGATTTTTTGACACACTTCTGGTACAGTTATCGAACACATCGTCCTTTCGGCTCTTTCCATTGAGTAAACCTATTTTTAGAAAAAACCGGTCGGTTGGCAGACAGACATACATTTTTTTGCTTCTTTAGAATCAGTAGGTCCTAAAACGTCGAGAAATGTCAAAAAAGTGGGGGTAAGAATTTCACTTTGAGCTCATGAATGTAATACTTAGGTCTTTCAGACCGAAGTAATTGAGTGTCTTTCTGTATATTCTGTGTTTATTTTTAGTTTGCATGTTGACATCTAGTACTGAAATAGGACAATAATCTGTTTTTATAGAGTTGCTTTTCAGATGGTTTTCATTCGTAGATTAGAGCAATAATCGAAATATCACCGTTCGTTACATGTATTTGAATCTTATTTTAAAAAATGGGTACTTAGTGGTATTTATAGTTTTGCAAATGATTTAAATTTTCCTTAATTACTTTTAAGGCTATTATTTCGATTCAAGATAAATTAAATGATAATATTATTTAAAACTTTAAAATTGCTAAAGTATAATGTTTGAATAAAAGTTAAAAAAAGTTGTGCGTGAAGTCCCTCCGCGCGGAAGAAGTGAAACTTCGTAATGTGGAAATCAAAACACATTACATTCTATTCTTTTAAAAGTCATTAATTATTAGTAACTCATACTGTTCATATTCTTTAAGACAAACTTTATTAACATTGCTTACAATTCACAATTGATCGCATCTTTTAATTATCATTTTCGAGTGGAGAAATATCAAAATCTATGACATTTACAATGGGATTATGATAACTAAAGTAAGATACGAAATGTTTGAGTTCTATTTTTTCAATATTTCTTGCAAAAACTGCATTTTTTTTCTCGTTTAAAATATTTCAACTTAAAATGATAAGAATATAAATCTTCTATCAGGAGTCTTCTATCAAAATAAGTTGAAATGGGTTTTTTTTATAGAAGACTCCTGATATTGTCAGATGTCAGGTTATTGTTTAAATATCATAAAGTTATATGAAAAAAGGAAGCATTAAATGTTTTTAACGCAACATTTTTTGGAAGTCGTCTTAGAAGTTTTACTTCAATAAAATTAATAGTGTTATAATTCCAATTGTTTACGAATTATTTTATTTGGGCCCAGTTTTATTGAAGTTGTTTACTTTACTACAACTGCAAACTACTAATGCATGTAAATTCTATTTCAAATGAAGTCTAATTTACTACAAATTTGATTGTATTGTTACTACACTAAAGTCACTTTACTTCGTATGTTGTACGCTACAACAATTTATTACAAATTTAATAAATTGTATTACTTTGTGCGATATTTTACCACAAATTTGGTAATTGATTATAAAAATTTGTGATGTATTTTGCTACATTTATAATTAGTTCTACTACAACATTTTAGTATTAAGTTTTACGACATGTTAGAAATTTGATTACATTTATTATGGGTTGGGATTTCGCTGCATCTGTAATGAATTTGATTACAATTCATTGCAATTTCTTATGTGTGAGATCGGTCTGACAGACCTAAGTATTACATTCTCGAGTCAACAGCGAAATTCTTACCGCTACTGGCATTTTCTCAACGTTTTAGGTCAACGATTCTAAAAAATTAAAAAAAAATATGTCTGTCTGACGGCCGGCCGTCACAACCGACGAAATCTAGAAGAACTGCTGGAGGGATTTAAAAAATTTTAATTCTAAAAATAGATATACTCAATGGAAAGAGTCGAAAGGACGATGTGCTCGATAACTATAACGTAAGTGTGTCAACAAAATCGTAAAGTGTGTCAAAACAAGGAAATATGCACATTTTTTGCTTAAAAAACGATCATTTTAAGTGATAATGAGCAGTAACCTTCAATGTGGAGAAATCATGATGGTCAAGATTGGTATGTGACACCAAAAACTAGATTATTGCATTATAAGTTTGTCAACAAAATGTTGTTATGTGTGTCAAAAGAATGATTTTCATTTATTTTTTACCCTATTTTTTGGGTAAAAAATAAAATTAATTATTTGTGTGACATGAAATGTAACTGAACATAAAATTAGACATGGAAATTTTTGAATTTGTTATAATTTTTGAACTATTTTTGAAATTTTGAAAAAAGTTTTGTATGTTTGATCTTATTTAAAATTTTTGCAATATTTTTAGAATTTTGGAAAAAGTTGGAATTTTTGCAATTTTTTTGAAGTTTTGAAAAAAGTTTCACTTTTTGATTTTGTGAGAATTTTCGGAATATTTTTAGAATTTTGAAAAAGTTTAAGTTTTTGTTTTTATTATAATTTTTGGAATTTTGAAAAGGTTTGTATTTTTTGATTTTGTACTAATTTTTGGAATATTTTTAAAATTTTGAAAAAGTTTATGAAACTTTTTTCATGAAATTTTCAAGACACGAAATTTTTTTTATGGCATTATTTAAAAATTTTTAAACGAAATTTTTACGCAATTTTGATTGATCGCATTGATTTGATACAGTTCTGTATTTAAACTGCAGGTTTGTCACGCTCGGTAAAAAAATTTTCACTTGTTTTATTCGCACAACAGAATTTATGTCTGTTGAGATGCTCGGTTTATTTTAATGATCTAGTTCTGATGAAACTTTAGAAAAGATGGAGATTTATATAAGATGGAACTGAGAAGCTTTTATACATAACGGCCAAAGTGGTGGGGGCCTCTGGAGCACCTGTTTTTGATAATTAGAGCTTAGCGAAATTTATAATAATACGTTAGCCATTAATTGAAGTATTTCATATGGATATAAACTGACTACATATCCAGAACCATTTGGTTTCAGAGCTGTAGTGAAGTCAGCCTATTAAACACCGACGTGTTTCATTCGTCATTCATCACCGTCGCTAATATTTTTTTCATGCTTTAACAGCATTTTTGCTTTTTCGATAATAAAATATGTCATAAATGTTGTTTTCACTTTCCATATTTGAAATGGCACAAATTAAACTTTTTCACAAGCAAGTCTTACTATAGCAGCTGTCAAAATTTTTAATGATTATGTGGCTTAATAGTCCCTGGGCCTTCACCTACATAATTTTGTGATGACCACATATTTTATACTTCGTGATGCGCTTGTCCTTAACGAGCCTGAAAACATTTGTTCTACGATTTTTCTCAAATCGGCCGCTTTTGCGTTCGGCAAGCTCCGAAAAATGCCGATTGTCCGCGATCTTGTAAATTTGCTACCACATTTATTTCTTTTGACTGTGGAGGCTGGAAATTTGTTTTAGAATACGAGGGTAAGCTTGTCCGACTAAAATGTGTTTGCTATTGTCGAGTCCGACAACTGACATTTTGGATGTTTGGGTTGTCGGACTAGACAATAGCAGACAAATTTTTGTCGGACAAGGTTACCCTTGTGTTCTACATCAAATTTCCAACCCCCATAGTTAAAAAAAAACAAAAATTTACAAAATCCCGGGCAATCGGCATTTTTCGGAGCTTGCCGAAAGCAAAAGCGGCCGATTTGAAAAAAATCGCAGAACAAATGTTTTCGGGCTCGTCAAGGACAGGCGTATCACGAAGTGTAAAATATGTGGTAGTCACAAAATTATGTAGGTGAAGGCCCAGGGACTATAAGTTTGAAGTTTGCTGTGAAAAATACAATAAAATCTTCTCTTGGAAAAAAACGAACTAGCTTTCCGAACAACCTTATATATTATAATAACTTTTTTCTATGCGAAAAGTAAACTCACTAGTGAAAAAAATAACAAATTATAGTTGCTATGGTTTTTCATATAATTTTACAAAGTATTTTAAACAAAGTAACCATGAAAAAATAGAATATGAATTTTGAATGTTTTGTTGTCGATTTCTAACTTTATAATTTATAGTAAATATCGATTATATATTACTATCATAGAAAAAATTGCATTTCCTACGCGAGATAAAAACGTTTTTCGTTCGTAAACATGTCTCACTCGACGCTAGCGCGTCTCGTGAACAAATGTCTACTCACGAAAAAAACAATGTTTTCATCTCTTGTAGGAAAATATACTATTTTATCCACGACTACTAAAGAATATATGCTTTCCATGCGTATGTCTTCCATTGTAATTGTATTCATTCCACAGCAAGTGATTATGATTAAATTCTTCAACAGTTCTATTAGACTAAGAGCCCGCGACGGCCAGACCTTCGTTATTTTATAAAAGCTGAAAGTTTCTCTGCGCATACCCCCACTCAGGTAGGAACAATTAACGACATATGAAGTTTGGATCATAGTGGCTTTGCCACGGAGCAGGTTCCAAAGGGGCCTCCAAAGTTTCGTGAAAGTATAAAAGCTAATTTTTTTATATATTACTCGGGATAGTATTAGAAGTCACGTCACCCAATGCCAGACACCTACTATCGTGGAAACCCCCTGCCAGACACCCTTAAACTTTAAAGTTTAAGGGTGTCTGGCAGGGGGTTTCCACGATAGTAAGTGTCTGGCATTGGGTGACGTGACTTCTAATACTATCCCGAATAATATATAAAAAAATTAGCTTTTATACTTTCACGAAACTTTGGAGGCCCCTTTGGAACCTGCTCCGTGGCAAAGCCACTATGATCCAAACTTCATATGTCGCTTATCGTTCCTACCTGAGTAGGGGGTATTCGCAGAGAAACTTTCAGCTTTTATAAAATAACGAAGGTCTGGCCGTCGCGGGCTCTCAGTCTATATAGTTTATTAAATATTTCCCTAACAAATTAAAAACTTCATTTGTTGGTATAGTAATATCAAAAGCTTAAAACGAGAACAATACATATATAAAATATAAAATAAAAAAGTTTTTCTATGCTATCTATGATGCATGTTTTTCATTATGGTGATAAAAACTTTAACAGGCAAACTGGAAATTATTCGAAATATTTTGAAGTCGTGGATAAAATAGCATCTGGTATTCGCATAAGATGATAGCAATTCTTCACTCGGCTGATTCCCTCCACTCGCTACGCTCGTTTCGGGAAACTTCATCCTCGTGAAGAATTGCCATCATTCTCAACTCATACAAGAATCTAATATTATTATATTTATTTTTTTATTTGATTATTTTATTTATTTTAATTTTTTAAAATTCACCCTGCTATTTAAAAATTTTGAAAATTTATTAACTCAAATGTTTGCCAAAGATCAAGTATTTTTCAATTTTTTTCCCACAGTATAAAAGTTTTAACCTTACCCCAAAATAAAGGTTTTCAGAGAGACAAAAAGATCGTTTGTTTTTATTCTAGAGATATTAATTTTTGAAGATGTGTATTTTAGGTTCAAAATTTAGACGAAATTCGTGATTAGTATAGGTGAAATAAAAAATTCGTCTGTTCTAAAAAACATTTTAAAGTGTTTAGTTTGAGAACAGGGTGGGTCGAAAATTTTTTGGAAAAAGAAATTTTTTTCATTATACTAATAAAAATACTATTAGATTGGATCTTTCATATTGTGGGAAAAAAAATTCAAACAATTCTTGTCCAACTGCAACAACGCTATCTTTAAAAAATTTTGTTTCTTAATATTTTTAACAGTTAAACTAAAACTTTAGTGTTTCATTAGTTATTTTTCGAAAGGTCAGTCAACTATCTTGCCAACGCATATAAAACAGTTGACATTGGGAAAGTCGTTCTCTTGCAATTTGATTTCAAAGTCACGCTAAGTTTGAATTTTCAGAAACTTTTTGGACCACCCTGTTCTCAAATTTAACTTAACTTAACTTAACTTAACTTAACGATATCACAAGATAACTCATATGCCAGTAGCAGGCACTAAAGTACGCGTGGTTGTCACACCCATAGATCAACAATTTTAAATTTTACAAATCTTCCTGCGGAAAGCTAAGTAAATTAAATTGTATTAATGCGCATTGTTGCAGTTAGCAAATCACTATCGGCTAAGTGTCACCATTTTTAATTAGTTTATTTATCATGATTGCCATCCATGTTTAATCATACATTAGCTATGCTTCTTTATAGAGAATTTATGCGATTTCCGTCTCGTAATTGTGAGCTTTAAATCGATATAATCGATGTTATCAAGTATCAAGTTACAAGTATTAAGTCTTCACTTAATTTTAGAAACATGCATTACATACAATTTCAAACCAACAATTTTGATATACAAATGTAATTGTTTCAGGTTATACTATCTTTCCTACGTTCAATATTTATTTAGCATGATGACTACATTGCAAATTGCAAAAGACAGTAGAAATATAACTTTAAAGAACTGCATTATAAATCAATTTTTTAAAATCCGTAAAAAAGAAATTTTTATTATTTTTATGAATTCATGAATAAAAAATAATAATTTTAATGGTATTTAATAAAAATTAAAAAAATACCATAAAAAAATGTACCAGTCTAGGAATTGAACTCACGATCTACAGAACATCAGCCGAGCGCGATATCCACATCGCAATTTGAAACGTTAAGAAATAATGGATGTGTTTCATATTTAAAAATATTTTGCTGATTTAAAAATTGATAATGCGAATATATAGATTTTACTCCATACAAAATTTTACAACGCGGCTAAAGAAGTTTTCACTTCAAAAATGAAAATCGAATTCTGCGAAATCAACAGTTTAGGACGCATCTTGTTGTTCTTAAACATTTCTTAAACATTTCTATTTACTTATTAATATTATTTTATTTTTATTTCCTCAATTATGAAATATTTTCGCAAGTCACATTTCATGGTATTATGGGATTTGAATGTTGGAATATTGTTGTGGTTAACTAGGTCTTGAAACGTATCTATGTGTTGTTGTGACACATATTGTAATTCATATTACACAACACTTTTTATTTAAAAACAAAAAAAATATGACGACATGGAGAAATTCAAGAATTAAATTTCAAAGTTAAAGTCAAACATAAATTTAGTCAAAAACCTGGATGAAAAAAAGATTGCTTACAAGCTGCTAGTTGGCGAGTTTAACAGCTGGCTAGTGGATTGTAGAGTAGCCAATTACACTAGAAGAGTTTAGAAGCTGCTAGTAAACTCGCTGGATAGTAGATTGTAAACTATCGTTGTCTATCAGATGCTAAAACGAATGTTTTAGTAATTTTCTTAAAAACATTTTATTGCCATGTTACCAATTGTATTGAATTTGGTTCATCTGTTTTGTATTGTTTCAATACGACCAATCACCATAGCGTTTTTATGTGCATACTTTCTGCACCAAATGTGTCATTTCGTTTAGCCTTCGGTTAAAGAAGTTAAAGATAGCATCAACCCAAACCCTCAATATAATTATAATTCGATAAAATATTCAAAAAATTCACACTCTAATCATTAAATCCAAAAGAAACACAAAAAATTGTATATTTACTTGCTATTCCGATTTGAAAAATATTTCTACGAAATAAACTCTCATCCTTGATTTTCTTATTGTTCCTCTTCCAATTTCCAACGTTATATAGTAAAAGCTATCAACCTTTCTCAGAATTTACGAAAACAAATTACTTTCACTTAAATGTTTATCATAAAATTAAGATGAAACCAAAACATAAATTTTTCAGTGGATCACAAAAATAAAAATAAATATACATAATTGGTTCCAACAATTTTCGCAGAAATACAAGTGAAAAATATCCATATTTACAAAAGGTAAAAACATGGAAAAATCAATACAAAAATAATTGTAAAAATTAATTAAAATATTTATGTTGATGTTGGTCTTGGTTTTTTATATCTTTTTCTATCGCGAAAGTAATAGAAATTGAGAATTCATCTCTGTTTTCATTTTATTGTGCGGACAAAAAATATTTTGTATTCGAATAAAGTTTAGCATCCATTGCGCAGATCAATATTTGATTTTATTATAAAGTGGTATGGTATTGTAATGGAGTAAAATTATTATAGGTGCAATATGAAATATGGTAGAGCATCATGAAGTCAATGAAAGTTTTTCATTCCTTGTAATTGTGTTATTGTTTTGAGACGGGAATTGATTACAGAATAAATGGGAGACATGAAGAGAACATACAACAGGATGTAGGCAAAATTGAGATTTTCAATAACAAAAAGAGTTAACAATTCTCATCAGAATATAAACATTTTGTTAAAATCCGTAAAAATAGATCTCCATTGCACCAATTCAATACAATATTTCATTTGTGTGTACATATGAGTATAGATATATTATATTCATTCAATTTTTATCAATTTTCCTTGTAGACAACCTCCAAACTATCTACATTCAAACATTTCAATAAATTGAAATTATTTGAAAAAAAAAAAACAGAGTTGAGTTTATAAAAAGTAAGCATGGGAAATTGTGAAAATGTTTACTAGACAGTGAAAGTTGAATCAAAATACTTAACATATTGGTCAATCACTACCACTTTTAATAGTAATATTTGATATTTTCATTTTCTTGTATCTCAAGCAATAAAACTTCTATTTTTATGACAGTTAATAACGCCATTTCTCAGACATATGAGTTTCCCCTTTTCACGTCAATTGATTTGTGTAAACTGTCGAGATCACTCACAGTCATAGTGATAAAATCCAAAGGAACTTCTTTGTACGTGCATCGTATAAATGAATTGAATTTTTTGCTCGAATTAAAAGTGTTGAGTTAGTATCCATAAATGTTTAAAAATATGCGTCCATTTATCATTAATACCTCAAAGCGTTTGTTCTTGTGAGACCTAGGTGTTTAAAAGTATATATGTGTTGTTGTGACTTGGGATACATATTGCAA
Source organism: Diogma glabrata (assembly GCA_963693315.1). Taxonomy (NCBI): domain Eukaryota; kingdom Metazoa; phylum Arthropoda; class Insecta; order Diptera; family Cylindrotomidae; genus Diogma; species Diogma glabrata. The sequence continues at coordinate 195,220,149 of OY856186.1, read as the reverse complement.
TTTTCATTACACAACACTGTTTATTAAAAAGCAATAGCTAAAAGAAATTAAGACCAGCCGAAACCGACCCTTTCCAATTATTTAGGAAACTTTGGTAATCGTTTAATCGTTAGTATTGTGACGATTATGGAGGACAACGCACAAAAGAACATCGTTCTAGAAAATACTCTTTAGAAAAAATAGTTCCATTAAAGAATAAAAAACACCTGAATAAACAAGAATATAATAAAAACAAAATAACACGCAACAGGAAATGGTTGTCAATCCTATAAGAAAGCAAAAATAGTCTATTAGAGAAAAGGAAGATAAAAAAATTAAAAAGAAAAGATTTCACACCTATGTCAACCTTTGATGATCGTGTTATTTTTCTAGAACTTTGTAGAGAAGTGGAAATTATTTTGTCTTGTATATACAAGAGGTTATGCTAGGGTTATTCTTTCAGTATTAAATTGTCATTCATGCAGTGTAGTTCTAAAATTAAAAGTAATACAAGTGAGTTAAAATTAACAGTGTTACAAGTTGAACAAGATTAGTGAAGAATTATAAGTTATATAGTAAATAGTAAGAGATTATTATGTAAAGATTAAATGTGAATACGGTGAATTAAAAATAAAACAAAATGAGCGTCGACGTTGTAACTGTTTATTTAAACTTCAAACCTCCTATTGCGGATATTCAGTTTGGTTGAAACTTCGTATACAGACTTTTTTAAATACTTTTTAATAATTTGGAGCATCAAATTTTTCTTATTCATTTCTTGTCATGTCAAAGTTGTTAATCATTTTTAAAAAGATTTGATTAGCATTTGGGACACATTGCAAAATTTAGTGCAAGATCAAGGCTTTTGGCTATGACTTTTCGCATATGTTTTTAAAATACAGACTTTGCAAGCCTCAAAAGGGAAAACTGTCCCACTTTTGATTTGCCACTTTCTATGGCAACAAAAATATGATAATGGTCATCTATCGATTGAAGTGTTTAATAAATATACGAATGATTTCAAAACATGTTAAAAGATCAACAGCGCTGTCAATATTTTGTCATCTGCAACATTAAAAATCAAAATTAAACTAGCAAAACTCATTTAGATGCTGAAGATTCGATATTTGGTGAAAATTTCAACTGACTTGAATTTTAAATGTGTATGTGCAAACTTAGAACTCTAAAACCCTCCATGCACAAATCACTGCAATAACAAGTTTTAATAATGCATCATTTATATACAGCTATTCAGTAATAACGCATATTAAATTTAAAATCAACATTTTGGCGCCTATTTACTTTTTTATTCAACAACCAAAAGCTTGACATGGTTTTTGTTTGTCTATGCATGTAATTCTAATCCGAACATCGAATCAAATTCAACGAATTTTTATTTCCCTTTTATAACATTACATGCTTTCATATGAGTTTACCTGTAAGTATCTTCAATTAAAATTAGAATAAACAAACAAACAAAAATTATATAAAAATTGTTTTCTTAGAAAACAATGACATAAAGAAAAGAAAAAATATATTCGCGACTCCAAGATGTAATTATAGATAAGTTAAAGTATAATATTCAGGTAAATAAAATTTGTTTATTTTAAATAGATTATGTAAATAAGCAAAAAAAATAAAAGAATTTTATTTGAAATTGAAACAATATAATGTTGAACAGATAGTTTTGATTTTAAAGAATTTGGTAAATAAGAAATTCGGGAAATTGTTTAGGCGAAAAATTCTTGCGGCATCGAAAACCGATTTCGAAAATTACAATGTTGTTTTATATAATCTTAATATACAGCAAAAAAAGAGTGTTGCAAAATTTTTTAGAAAGTGAAAGTGGAAGGTGTCTTGAATCTGGAACAATTAATTGGAATCCATGATTAATGCTGCTCGCTACTACAACATGATAATGTAGTAGTTAATGCCTAAATTTCAAGATATAGATGTAAACATTTTGAAGGAATTGAATCCTTTAATCAAAACAATAACTCATTGTATTGTTTATATTTAAATATCTTAAATTTGTTTAAAAAATTTGTTAAATAAATTATTTAATCAACTATTGAATAAATGTTTAATTAACTTTGTGCATTTGTTGAATGATTACAGCACTCGCCACTGTCGTGCTGCAAACTACACTCTTGTTTGGAAAACGCGTTTGCACTTATAATACAATCCGCTATTTTAATTGTTACAATTACAGAACAATGTATTTAGTTGATTATGATTATTTTGTTACTACTACAACGAGAAATCACCATGTTTCGGAGTTTCCTGAGCGAAATAGTGGTCGAATCGAGAAAAATAGCCGATCCAAATGTTGCCGGACACGTCAAGGCCTGTCCTCAGGCCTCACGAAGTATAAAATATGTGCTTATCATTAAATGAAAAGAGTGAGAGCCCGTTGACTATAGTAGTAGTTGTTCAAACAAAGCTCGAACTTCACAGAATTTCCGGAATATGGATATCATGTCAAGCAAAATAATCAGTCCGATAGAAAAAATCATATTAGCTCAAAGGCATTGCAAAAAAACAATAACATTGATTAAGTTTAATTAGATAAAAATATACTAAATTTAATAAAAAAAAAAGATACTGAACAACAATAAACCACAATTAATATAATCAGAATCAAAAGAGGTTCTGAAAATTCTGGTTTCATTAATTTGTAAAAATTGTTACCAAATTGTGTTATTTTTACTTTAAGCTTACTAATTACCGAATAATAAAGCAACAAGCTGTTAGCTGTGTTTCTCAAAATACCATACACAACAGAAACTGTTATACAAAATTCTATATTATGTAGCAACAAATATGATAATAAAAGAATGTCCTCGATCTTGATCGCAGTTTTCATTTAATGTAATCAAAAAAAATTTGCATTAAGCTTTTCTTCATTTTTGTAGAAAATTCGTTTTTTGTAGAAAAGTCAATGATCTTGATAATAGCCCAGTCATTTTAGCGTTCAACCTCGGAATGAGGGATAATAAGCTGATTTAGCTCGTATATACCTTCATTTTGGCGTTCTAAAAATTGCTCCAAAAGTCTCATAAAATCTCGAATCTGCGTCGTAAGTTATTCAAGGTCAAAGGTAACAAAAAACAGTTTTTCACAATTATCTCGGTTTCCATTGCTCCAATGACGTTAACATCCGATATAGAAATTGTAGAGCATAAAATTTGCAACAAATTAATGCTTAGTTTTAAACATTTTCTTATGCGCCGTTTTTGTAATAGAGGGCGGAGAAGAAGTTTTTTTTTCTTGACCCTGTTGCTGCATCAGCTGTTTGGCCCCAAAATAAACACAGTTTTTTTAAATCGAACATTTCATTCCTTTTTTTACGAGCTACATTGGGTGAGGATAAAGGTTGATCTCCTTCTAAGCGTCGTTTCGATGCCACTATGGAATTTTTACTGTTGTACACTTTTTGACACACAACATGCACATTCACAGAAGTTAAAATAATTTTTTCGAAACCACAATGAATAAATTTCAATAGAAAAGGAGTGGGCAGTTTTAATTGTGACAGTAACAATATTCATACAAAACGGACCATTTGTGCGCGAGAGATTGTTGGACAAGTTGTTGTTCCCATACACCAGAAAATATAAAGAAAATATCCAGTTGCAAAAATCGACCCAAATACAAGATATTCTAACACATAATAAAATACAGAAAATATTTAACCGAAGGGGGTCAAACTAGAATATAAACTATGGAGGGCGTACTATAAAAGCTTTATTATTTATGTTATATGACAAAAGATAAAGTTATTCATGTTTTAAATAAGCAGTAAATAGGGACCTCCTAACATCTTAGTCCGATTTTCAAAAAAATGCAAAACTGCATTTTCATGTGAGCATTTTTCCAAGTTTATATTTTTATTTCAACCGCTGATCCACTAATAAACCTGCAATTCTTTTAATATTGAATCGGAATCATGGTTATTCGAAACGTTAAATAAACCCAAATTTAAACTTTAAAAATTTTCAAACTGCATTAAACTCAGTTGTGGTATATAAATAAGTCAAGACATCTTTTTTAAATTTATCACATATAATTTATATTTACCGGTGTACTGGGATTTTATCATTTTATCGGCATTTGCCGGATACCGGTATTCTGGTACCGATGCCAACACCCGCCTAATACCGGTATTTTATCGGCATACCGGCATAATGCCAGTGTTCCGTAAATACCGGTATGTTATCGGTAAATCGATACAGATACATGGTTTATATCGATCAAATACCTGTATTTTTATCACCACTTTAGTATACAGGTATTCCGGGTATTTTATCGGTATGCTGAAGCAATACAGGTATGTGCCAGTATACCGATAAAATGTCGGTATTTATTGCTGTGTTGTTAAAATACCGTTATTTATCGGTTTACCGATACATTACCAGGATTTACTGGCATTCCGATAAAATACTGGTAAATACTAGTATACTGATAAAATACCGGATATTTACCAGTATTTTATTGGTATTTGCCGGTATAGTAGTAAAATACAGATTTTTCTGTAAAATAATGATTTTGTATAAGACAAAATACAGATATTTACCGGTAAATCTATAATATATCGGTAAATAACATACCAGTATGCCGGTAAATACTTGTAATTTTTCAAAATACCGGTATACCAATAAAATACCAGAAAATCGGAATGCCTGAAAATAATCAAAAATGGCGTTACCAATTAATCCAAAGACATATTCCTTGATCATATGATTAGGTGTTCCTGAATGATTAAGGCCCAGATATAGAGGGATATGTAGGCTCGTTTCTTCGAGCAAGCAACAGCATACCATCATCAAGGAATAGTCCACAGCTAAGATTGATAGTGCTTCCGTTGACTGAAAACAGTTCATCCACCAACAACCCTAAGATATCACCCTTGCTACCTTGGATAGCGCTCTAATGTCAGTTGTACGTCATATATCACGTCAACTCATATGTCAATAGCCGGAACTGGAGTACGCGGTATTATCACACCCGGTAATTTATCGGTATGTCGGTAATAGCCGGTATTTTATCGCAAAATGTATTTGTTAAGTTAACCATTTAACTCATTTAACCATTTAACTTAAAAAGTCTATATGTATAGCTACTCTTCCATATAGATTTTTATTCAATATCGTTAAAAACGTTTTGCCAACTGTACTAAATTTTAGTTACACAGTACACAATTGATTTGCTTAAGCTAATATTGTAGAATACAACCAATTATTTTTTCAGTAAAACGTAAGTTGTATATGTAGAATGTAATGATTCAAAAATCAAGTGATTTTTGACCGAAGATGCATTTTGAAGCTTTCATATTTATGCAATACTCGGTTAGGCTATGAGGATACCATCTATATAAACGAAGACGAAATCCAGTTCCTTTGTTACTTCGTTGATGAAGCGCTGGAATGTCTGTGTTGAGTTTCGTAAGCCGTAAGGCATACGAGTGAACTTGAACAAACAAAAATGTGAAGTTAAAGCCGTTTTGTGAATATCCTTCTCTGCCATAGATATCATAAGCTCTCAATAGATTTATTTTTGAAAAAAATTGGCATCCTGCTAGTTGCAAGGAAAAATTTTGTATATTTGAGATGAGATATTTACCCGGTACAATAGCAACGTTAATGTGTCTAAAGTCTCCACAAGGTCACCAGTCCTTGTTCTTTTTCTTCAACATCTGTTAAGGTGAGGAGACTGGAGAATTAGAAGGACGACAAATACCTAATTCCACCATATATTCAAATTCGGTCATCCCAGATTTGACTTTCATTGAGTCATTTGGTCAATATTTTGCTTAACAACGAGGCCATAGTTTGGTCCCTCGGTAAGTGACGAAAACCCAGAAGATTGCCGAATTTATTGTCAACGCTGAAATGTTTGGAGGTTGGCGTATTACAATTAGTTATAATTGCATTCACATGAAGATACGTCTTTGAATCGATTAACTGTCAATTTTAAGGTTGACCAAAATGTCATACTTTGAAAAGAAATCAACAGCTATTATAGGCGTGTTAACATCTTACAGTAACAAAGTGTGTGTGGATGTTCGTCGAAGTCCGATGTTGATTTTTAACAGCTTAGTACCATATGTGGGAATTTCTGTACCGTTAGCAGTAGTTGGCCTTTGGGGATCTTTGAGATCTTTGATGTCGTGTGGAAAGCTAATATAGGGTACAACTAAAACTTCAGCACCACTATACACTATGATTTAATTTTCGTTTTTAAGCAAATGTTGTTCGACCGTACGTAAAACTAAGTTTTATTTTAATTCAAAGTTAGGCAGGTTTAGTGTTAACCATAATAAATTATAGATTAACGTCTTTGAATATCCAAAGATACCATGCTAACTGGGGAGCTAGGGCTCAAGAGTATTTATAAGCTTTTTTTGAGGAATTTATTCACGTAGATTTTAAAGTTTTGATGATTAAAATTATCAGAAAAGACCCACGCCGGTAAGGCATTCCAAAGACGTGAGACTTTGTTAAAAAAATCACGTTGAAAAGCGACCGTTCTACACCTTGTTTCTCGAACCGTTAAAGAATCGGCTGATATTGATGCTCTGGTGTAACGCGTAAAGTTTGCAGGTTCTTGCAAAATCGATTTGATCTCCGCAGACGCCCGTTCATCCATAATGTATTTGTAAAATATTGTCAAATCAGCAACATCTCTTCTATGTTGCAAGGATCAAGCTCGTTAGTAAGATTTAAATTTCCAAACAATTTAACAGCTCTTCGCTGTATATAATCAAGACATTTCAAACTACTTACGTAGGCTCCACCCCATATGTGAGAACAATCCCACGTGCAGAGACCAATAAATGACTTATATATTAAAAGAAGCTGCTTGCTATTAAAAACCTTACGACAACGACCCAAAAATCCAATTTTTGAACAGCGATCTTAGATAGGCTGAAAATATGAGAATTCCATTTCATATTATTAAAAGTAAAATGGCAAACTTTAGTTTTACTCGTGTTGAACTCAACACGAGTAAAATACGAATAGCAACACCCCAATCCAAGGTTGTTTTTAAATCCATGTTTAATGACTCTATCAAATTTGATCTAGCGACATTAAGTGTTGCTGGTGCATAAAGATTTGGCATTTCATGAGACGCATGAAGTGTGCTATCATCAGCAAAACTATGGATGGGATTAACTGTTGAATCTAGTAAGTCATTGATATAGAGAAGAAAAAGAGTAGGTGATAAAACGGAACCTTATGGAACACTAGCATTTATTGGAAAGGTGTCTGATGAGACACCGTCAACATTAACACAAAATTTACGCTCAGATATAAAGCTCTGTAACCAAGAAATAAGTTGCTCGTCTAAACCGTAGCATCTCAATTTGCATATAAGATTGTTGTGCCATACTTTGTCAAATGCTTTAGTAATATCACACTCACATGTTTTATAATTTTTTTTAAATTACAATGATTGTATTTTTTAAAGCGAATTCAACTTCCGTTGGACCTGTTTTATCTTTTTGTTTCGCCGAGTGTTGTCGTTGTTGTTTTATTTGGGTTTGCATTATTTCAGAGTTTTGCCGCTACAGTTTATCTTAAAATATAACAGAAATTCCAAATATCACAAGAAAATCATTTGCGATCGTTGTTCCAATAATATTTTCAAATAGGTGTAAGGTGAACCATAATTTTTTACTTACTATTTACACATTTTATATGACAAAAATGTTTAAAATTAGAATACAATTATTAAGAAAAACCTGTTTTAGACCGAGTTGTGAAAAATTAACCATTTTTTCCTGAAACTTGGCGTATAAGTAGGATGGGTAGAATAAAAAATACAGCTTATTTTACAATTTTTTTTAAAGTGCATAGTTTGAGCATAGGGGGCACCCCAACATGCATGAAAAATGAAAATTCTGCCAAACCGAAGTAACTTTGAAATTAAATTGCTTAAGAATGGCTATACCGATTTCAACAATCTTTTTTTGTTTGATAGGTGATTAGTTGTCTTTAGAAAAAAATTAATTAAATTTTTTTTAAATTAATTTTAAAATTAAAATATTAAAAAAACTTTTTCAAAGATGGCGCTAGGGTCAAAGTTCAATTGAATTTTAATTTTTTTTTTAAATAGTTCTTTAAAAAAGCAAAATAAAAAAAAATTAAAAATTAAAAACTTTCTCTAAAATATGTCAAATTTACAAAGAGGCTTTTTTCGTTTTCTTGAGATATTTAACTTTAAAGATGTAAAGACTAAAATTCTAGTTTTTCAATTAAATTTTATCGAACTGACGTTGTTAAAATTTTTTGTTAATAAAAATTGTTCAAAAAACTTATGAAAACTTAGAATTTTTAGTTATTTAAATTAAATAACTCAAGAAAACGAAAAAATGCCTCTTTATAAATTTCAAATCATAAATGGTCAAGTTTAAATTTAGACTTTTTCACCTGTGTAGATCATGTTTTCTTATATGCTCTAGGTTGGTCTGAGTCGTTCTTCTCCAAAATGATTTTGAACAATGATCAGTGCCGGATCAAGGTATTTCAGCGCCGTATGCAGATTAGGTAAATGGTGCCCTCAAATTTAAATACATTGTAAGACAATATAATAAAAGAAATCCAGTACCTGTTTTAATATGAAGTGTTGTGTAATTGTAAGATGAATTAGAATATGTGTCACTGTCACAGCAAGACATTCAGCTTTTACGATCTAGGTCCCCCAATATCATACGATCTTAAGTGTTTGACGCTTTTTATAATTGAATCAATATTTTTCTTTTATTGTTTTTCAAATGTTGAATATTTAGACACTAAATCCCTTACATCATATACTAAAATATGATACATGTCAATTTTTCAAAACAAAATAAAAAGTAAATTATCTTTTTTAAAATATGTAAACATATAATTAAAACTGGATTCCAGCTAGTGGAATACTCCTCATTGAGTTAGGTATATAGAGGCTCATTTTTTCGAACAAGCAATAGCACACCATCACCAAATAAATATAAATTAATTATAATAAATAAAAAAGTTATACGAATTTTTTTTCAATATTTCAAATATATTGTAACGATTATGCAGTGCAATGTAAAAAGCCATGGATAATTTTCTTTCAGGAAAGTAAATCCACTAAAAAAATATAACGAAATAACACCTAAATAAATATCTAAATATTACAAAAACAGAATAACACGCAACAGGATTTGAGTAATTTTATCTGATAGAAAAATAAAATAAAAACAACGCAGTCTATGATAGAGTAGGTAACAACAAACATAAACAAACTAAAAAGAATAGATTTTACAGTTCCGAACTTTTGAAGATTGTGTTATTATGTTTTTTGCTATTTAATGTGAAATTCTCTTCTAAAGGCTGTTTTAGACGGACCAGCTTTTTGTCCAGAAAAGTATTCATTTTTGTATCCAGTCAAAAATGGACATTTTAAGCAAAAAATGAAGCTAGCTCTAATTTATTTTCAGTTTCATATTCATTTAAAGCGCAGTTGCCATCTGCGCAGCTGTAGTCCAATGAAAAATGGACATACATCCAGTTTCTGAGCAAAAAATAGAGCATGCTCTATTTTTTCTTCATTTTTACAACAGTTTATGCGCAGTGAGTGTACTATATCCATTCGTGTCTGCGCAGCTGTCAGCTCTAGTGACGATTTATTATTCCGATTTATTATTTATTTTATCTTCGTAGAATCAAACAAAACAAAACAAACAAAACAAAACATAGGCGCATGCGCGGAATCAGTTTAAACTGGTTGTGTGTAAAACAGAGAAAAAAACTGGATAGAAAAATGTTAATAAAAATGTCTATTTTTGACTGGATACATAAATGAATACTTTTCTGGACAAAAAACTGGTCCGTGTAAAACAGCCTTAATATATTTTAGAGTATAATTGCTGTTACTAGTATAAAAAAGGTTGCATTGGCATAGATTAGTTCAAAATTATCGATGCAGTTAGTTGAAAATTTACGGCGACAGAAGTTATTAATAATTTAACAGTGCATTGTATAGTAAAATAAAAGTAAAACTACTACGGAAATAAAAACGATTAAGAGGAATAATAATAGAAAAAGCAATTTTTCATAAGATAAAGGGACGAATAATATATATAACGTATAGAAAATCCACTGTTTTAGTTTACTAAATCTAGTAAAAAAATTTAGTAAAAAAAATATTATTAAATACGAAAGGAAAAATAACATTAATTTGTAAGAAAGAATACATAATTATAATATGAAAATCAGAAAAAATAAAGAATAACATTCATATATATACAAATAAAACTATAGTAAAGAATAATCAATAATTTTTACTTTTATAACTTTTTTCTGAAAACTCCTTTATTACATAATCTTATTCTAATAAATAAGAAATTTCAGATTCAATTGGTATGATGGAAAAGGCAACTAGTCTCTCTTGGCACATGCTTGATCACCAGGCGCGTTCTTAATTTTAATAATATTTAATTTAGAAAAGCTCCTTTCAACGGACGCTACTTTACCCGATTTTTTGGAGGATCTTATACTATATTATCTTGTGATTAATATTCAAAACTCTTTCCATTACGACGAATTCGTTTTGCATTTCGATGCGGAACATTCGGTTCGCTGACTAAGGTGCCGCCCAGTTTCTTTACTCTTATAAATATACTTCTCTAAAACGTATATTCACAATTTTTATGCAAATAAATACATTCAATTACATTCAAGTTCAGACTTTATGTCATTTTAGAAACAAAATTAATTTTAGAGAGAAGATCGGTTCACACAATTTGACTGCAAAGAAATTTAAAGCATCAACAAACCGTTTGTCTTCCTTTTGCCTTATTGTCGATAAACATTTTGCTCCAAGCTGTGTTATAGTGTTGCATGTCTGGTCTAAAGGAATTTCAATTAAAGTATTATAAAATTCTGCGATTTGAAATCTAAGAAGTCTTATAACCGATTTTCGATTTTTCCAACGAGTCTCATAAACTGGCTTTTCACTTGCTGCATAAAAACATCAAAACGACAAAACGATTTCGAAAAATATGCATATACATAGTTGAAAAAAATTAAGAATTTTTCCAGAAGATGACGTCTCATCATGTATAACAAGATTTAAAGAATGAGAAGCACATGGTATAAAATTTACCCTAAGCAACTCTTCTCCATTTTGAACTCCGACTTTTTTATCCTGCATTCAGTATTCGTTATCAAATCTTTGGCTTCTTATGTTATTCAATTAGATCTTCATTTCGGTATTCGTGGAATAAAATCTACAAAATGTTTACGAATTTCCTTTTTTCCACATTTTGTTTTGTAAAATATAGACAATTAAATAATAAATCTTATTATATAATGAAACCAATATTTTTACATACACCATAGACCAATATATAAACATAGACACATTTTTATAGATGTAGGAAATAAAATTTAAATAAGAGGTAAAGAACAAATTTTATAAAAATAATTTGGAGAAAAAAACTAAAATTGGGTTCCCGTACTCAGGTCGAGTATACTCCTTAATCATATGAACCATTGTCTTCCTTAATAATTGGAGCCCACTTCACATACTTAAATAGAAAAAGGAAAACTGCATATCAAATTGAGTGTACCGTTGACTGAATAGAGTTCATTCGCCAGCTCCCGTAAGATATCACCTTGACTGGTAATATTTAACTGCTATTGCAAGTGGTATCTAATATCTCACGTTAATCGTATGTCAATAGCAGTGGCAGGAGTGCGCGAAGCTGGCGCCCGTAGATAAAAAGTTAAAACAAATACACAAACTTTTTTTTTTTTTTTTTTTTATAGTTCGAGTTAATCACTTAGGTTATAAACCTCTAATGCTTTATGCACGTGTTAACGATAGGAAAGGAAAGTTGAAGGTTGGTAATTAAGGACTTGGAATAGGATTGAAGCGATAGTGTTGGTGTATTGCGGATTTAAAAGCTTGGGGATTGTATGAAACGGGGAAAACAGTTTTTGATAATCGATTCCACCAGTAAACGAATCGTGAAAGGAAAGAGTTATTATAGCTGGACGTTCTCACATATGATACCTCCAAGGTATGTTTATGGGAATGCAATGTTTGTCTTGTGGCTCGTGAAGATCTACGTAATGGAGGTATTAAGTTATTGATTTCTTTAGAGCATTTACCATAGTAATACCTGTAAAACAGTGTAAGAGCTCCAACCACTCTTTTATGATGCAGCGAATCCAAACTCGATGTTAATATTGGATCATCAATTAATTTCAAAGCACGTCTGTGAACTCTGTCGACAAAATCTAAAGAAGTTTCTTGTGCTGCAGCCCATAAATGGGAATCGAACTCGAGGATCGGTCGTATATATGCTTTATAGATCGTAGTAATTTCCGATGGAGAGAAAAAGCTTTTACAGCGCCGTAGGAAGCCAAGACGTTGGGATCCCAATTTTGCCACGGAAAGAATATGATCATGCCATTTCAATTGATACAAAACTAAATTTTTTGCTTTTTATATAGAAAAATAAAATTTAATTTGCCACAAAATTTAATAAAAAATAAAACGAAAAAGTAATCGAATTTAAAACAAAACTCAATTTTGACGCTTTTTGTTTGGCGCCGGGTGCGGTCGCTCCATTGCACCCGTGGTTTTTCCCGCCCTGACAATGATTTATTGACATAAAAATTGCACATCACAAATTATCTTGACGTTTAAAACAAATGACAAATCAGAACTGAATTTCCGCTTTAAAATAAAATAACTTTTTTATCTTAATTCTGCTAAAAATTTTAAATAAATATTTTATTGAAAATTCGCATAATTTGCAACTAAAATAAAATAAT
>OY856186.1:195126610-195207158 GCA_963693315.1 Diogma glabrata | reverse complement strand
ATATATATATATATATATATATATATATATATATATATATATATATATATATATATATATATATATATATATATATATATATATATATATATATATATATAAATATATATATATATATATATATATATATATATATATATATATATATATATATATATATATATATATATATATATAGATATATATATATATATATATATATATATATATATATATATATATATATATATATATATATATATATATATATATAGATAACGATATGAGCTATAACGGAATTTACTGGCACTCTCACGATCGCATTTCCTGACCTACAACGAAAATTTTTTCTGTTTATGTTGCGGCAAAAAATCTTTTGGACAAGTTTGCGAACTGGCCATATCCGGGTACAGGTTAAGTGGCTAGAGCCAAAAAAGTCGAAAAATCTAGGGCGTTATAACTTCCGTTTGAATCTTAATATTTTAATGAAATTTATCAATATTGAATATTTGAACAGATTTCTATCATTTGTTTCCAAATAACAACCTTGGCGTTCCAGGCTCTTGAAAAATCAGCTGTTTTAAAAATTTAATAAATTTTGTTGTCCTTGATTTGGCTGAAAATGGCAAATATCACTTTTGAATATGTACGCATACGTTAACTAGAACATAAATCTTTTCAAAATTTAAAAAAAAATAGTTCAAGTCTAGAGGTTGAGACACCAGAGCTGTTAGAACGAAAACAAACGTAAACGGCCATGCCTTCCTCATTTTTTAGTTAATGTTATTTAAACTCATATTAACTTTTAGATAAACTTTTCAACTATAACCTCAGAGATTTTCAGCTTTCTAACCCAAGAGGTCTCAATGTAATTAGCATTAAACCAAATGCATGCCATTCAATTACAACAACAACTTCCATAAAAATATAAAAACATCCCATAGAAAAATTATTAAAAAAAATTTCTTTTGTTTTTTTTTTTCAGTTTTTAGTTTTTTTCGCAAAAATTTAAAAAAAAATTAAAACAAAGCTGAGTCATTATTGTTTTAAATTAAGGAATATTTTCTTATATGCATATTGATTACCCATTTACAAAAGTCTTCCTAAATTGTAGATATTTGAATTATTTGAGGTGTAAAAGTTGTTTGACAATTTTAGATTATAAATTATGTGTGGTGGTGTTGTAGGTGTGACGTTGTGAGAACGTTTATTTGCTTTTTGGTGGATTTAATATGTTATTAAAAGTAGTTTTAACCAAATTAAATAAAACTGTTCCGAAATCGCATTGATAAAGTAGTTTCCGTTAATGTATTTAGTTTGGTTTGATAAATTTTTTTGGATTATTCTGGACTTGGACTATTTTACTTAAATTTTTTATTTAAACTAATCTGACACATCCAATTTTATTTGTAGACAAAGCTGTCTGGTCCCGAAATCTACCTATTTCTAGCGGATATACGTGCCGCTTGGACTTTTTTTAACTTGTTTTCATTTGTTTTTGTTCACTTAAGTATTTACAGTTGTTTCAAGTTCCTACTTGAGAGAATCATAGCGAGGTTGTAAGGAATCTAGCAAATATAACAATAACCATTCTATATGGTATCCAATTGCACATCAATTGAAGCAAAATACTTTAGATTTCTGTATGGCGAAGGTATCTTTATTGCAATTCTGGCCCAACGGTCACGTAGCAAGGTACTGTATAATTAAGTGGATAGGTCGGAGATTTGTTAAAAATAGGGGCAAACAGAACATAATCGAGAGATGGTAAATAGTTGCCAAGATATGCTCCTTTTCAGTTGGGAGCATAAAGGGTAATGAGCAACCTATAGGAAACAGGAGATATGTGGCCTACAAAGCAGCACTGAAGCGAACTTCTGGTCGGCTTATCGAGACAGTCTGTCTGCTATTTAACAGCCGATCCATTTGACAGCATGTCATCATCCTCCTCCTACTTCACGAAACGAATTTGAGGAGGTGTTTGATCAAATTATAACAAACATTAGAGATAAATCATCCACGCTAATAGTGAGTGAGTTTAGCGCCTTCACATAACGCAAATAAATTTTTGAAAGAAACGTACAACGAGCTACGGAATTACTTGAACCATTTGCCGACCTAATCAGATATTGTTCAATTTTGTCACCATGGGAACATGCTTTATGTTATAATTTACTGAAAGGCTAAAAAAGACTACTGCATTGTGGTCACAATAGAGGTTAAAAATACTTTAACTTCTGTTAATTGAAACCAAGATCCGAATTTCTTGGTCAAACTGAACGTACGTTATAATAGCTATACTTGCTCTCTTAAAGAGAACTCTGGCTCACTGAACTGAAACTATACACTGAACTATGATACTCCAACAGGATCAAAAAAGTACAATAAGCCAGATAGAGGGTCTCAACTCCAGTAATCTCCCATACAGCAACGATACGAGCATACAACGATTATCCATTATGCAGATTACATTGAAATATTTGTAGTAGCTAAATAAAACCTCACAACCAACGACATCACTAGTCAACACTACTAGCAAATACTAGATCATAGCAAGCGTTAATATTTGATTAAAGAATATTTAACAAGATTTGGACTACCACAACACGGCAATTGTACTCAAAACCATTTGAAAAAATAAATGGAAAGTAGCGATATTCAGGTAACAGTAAAACAACATTATACATGACGAAGGAGTACTAAATTAAACCACTGCTTTCGAAAGTTTGTCTTAAGAGGTTGTACCGCATGAATACAACAAGATCACGATAACAGAGAGATTAAAGGTAAGACCCCGGTGTAGTTTGGAATATCGTAATCGCAAAACAAAAATATGTGGCAGTGCGCACTGGAGCATACAGCAGTGAAAAACTCAAAAACTTCAAAACTCAAGCTCAGAACTAACAAAACCTTAGATCATATATACAAAAATCGCCTCTTAAAGCTACGTCATCAAAAAATAAGACACACTCAAATTCGTTCTTATTCCAATAAAACAGCAAAACAATGCATTGATTAAAAAAAACAACAAAAATGCAACTTTTTAGTTTTTCATTGTATTTCTCTTTCTCTGGCTCATATCTCTTCCAATTTCTAACCCAAAGCTATCACGATAGAAAAACAAAATAAATGTTTCGAAACTTTTTCTCTCCTATACATTGTTTAGTCCCACACGAAATTTTGTTCGATTAAGACCGTTAAAAAAATAGTTTCTTGTTTGGTTATTGTGGTTAATTAAATTAAATAAAAAAAATAATAATCGCGAATTAGATTTGTTTGATTAATGTTTTTTGTTTTTAATTAAATTGATACGATTTCGATTTGTAATTAAAATTATTTTGTTTGTTTTAATCGAAAAATAATAATAACAAAAAAATAAAAAAAATAATTATGTTTTCAAATTGAGAAAAATTATTGAAAAATAAAAAATTCAGAATAGAAAAATAGTGAAAAAAAAAATATTTTTTGTTGTGAAAATTTAAGTGAAGAAGAAAAAAAGAAAATTATTTAATTTTATCGTTGGGATAATAGTTGCCATTTTGTTTTCTTTAGATAATCATAACAAAGATTGCAGAATTAAACACCCACAAGTGAGATTTTTAATTTTGGATTTATTTTTTTTATATATTTAAATTCTTTGTTTTGTAAACAAAGTTGATTTTTGAGATATTGAATTTGGAACTTTATTGAGCTTCTTTTGTTATTTCTTGACCTAATTTTATGATTTCGTTACATAAATAATATAAATATAAAAAAATATGTTTTGTCTGTTTTGATTATCAAAATTGGAATAATAAGTTAATAATAGTTTTTCTGGTGTTATAAATTTTGGGAGCTTAATCAATCCTATTTCTTTGATATTTTTTGTATTAAATTTCTAGATATTACGATGTGTGAATTCATAGGATGAGAGAACATTTCGTCAACATCTAAGTCAACATTCTAATCAACATCCTAAGTCACGAGTGTAAAGTCATTATTGATTGTTGCCAATCAATGCGAAACTTAATATCTGACGTAAAGTCAATATGTTGTTATATTTTTGGTTAGGAAATATAGACAACATTAGGGGAATTTTTAATTTCGGATTGGTTTTTTGTGAACAATTAAGCTTAAGTACATATTGGAAATCACTTGAATTTTGCAATTCGAAATAACTTTTCATTTTCTCTAAAATTCCTTTAGAAAAAATTTTGTTGTGTTTCGTGTTAGGATTCGAACTACATTCATCAGAGACACATTGTTCAAATCCCATGTGTCTTACACAACTTAGCCAAAGCGGCGATGACGAAACATATTTTAATTTTGATGTTCAGATAATTTCTAAATTGAAACTTCATCATTTTTCGTATTTACTTAAGTTGAATTTTTCATCTATGATTACATATTGAAAATTGTATTTCTTTGATATTTTTTGTATTAAATTTCTAGATATTACGATGTGTGAATTCATAGGATGAGAGAACATTTCGTCAACATCTAAGTCAACATTCTAATCAACATCCTAAGTCACGAGTGTAAAGTCATTATTGATTGTTGCCAATCAATGCGAAACTTAATATCTGACGTAAAGTCAATATGTTGTTATATTTTTGGTTAGGAAATATAGACAACATTAGGGGAATTTTTAATTTCGGATTGGTTTTTTGTGAACAATTAAGCTTAAGTACATATTGGAAATCACTTGAATTTTGCAATTCGAAATAACTTTTCATTTTCTCTAAAATTCCTTTAGAAAAAATTTTGTTGTGTTTCGTGTTAGGATTCGAACTACATTCATCAGAGACACATTGTTCAAATCCCATGTGTCTTACACAACTTAGCCAAAGCGGCGATGACGAAACATATTTTAATTTTGATGTTCAGATAATTTCTAAATTGAAACTTCATCATTTTTCGTATTTACTTAAGTTGAATTTTTCATCTATGATTACATATTGAAAATTGTATTTCTTTGATATTTTTTGTATTAAATTTCTAGATATTACGATGTGTGAATTCATAGGATGAGAGAACATTTCGTCAACATCTAAGTCAACATTCTAATCAACATCCTAAGTCACGAGTGTAAAGTCATTATTGATTGTTGCCAATCAATGCGAAACTTAATATCTGACGTAAAGTCAATATGTTGTTATATTTTTGGTTAGGAAATATAGACAACATTAGGGGAATTTTTAATTTCGGATTGGTTTTTTGTGAACAATTAAGCTTAAGTACATATTGGAAATCACTTGAATTTTGCAATTCGAAATAACTTTTCATTTTCTCTAAAATTCCTTTAGAAAAAAATTTGTTGTGTTTCGTGTTAGGATTCGAACTACATTCATCAGAGACACATTGTTCAAATCCCATGTGTCTTACACAACTTAGCCAAAGCGGCGATGACGAAACATATTTTAATTTTGATGTTCAGATAATTTCTAAATTGAAACTTCATCATTTTTCGTATTTACTTAAGTTGAATTTTTCATCTATGATTACATATTGAAAATTGTATTTCTTTGATATTTTTTGTATTAAATTTCTAGATATTACGATGTGTGAATTCATAGGATGAGAGAACATTTCGTCAACATCTAAGTCAACATTCTAATCAACATCCTAAGTCACGAGTGTAAAGTCATTATTGATTGTTGCCAATCAATGCGAAACTTAATATCTGACGTAAAGTCAATATGTTGTTATATTTTTGGTTAGGAAATATAGACAACATTAGGGGAATTTTTAATTTCGGATTGGTTTTTTGTGAACAATTAAGCTTAAGTACATATTGGAAATCACTTGAATTTTGCAATTCGAAATAACTTTTCATTTTCTCTAAAATTCCTTTAGAAAAAATTTTGTTGTGTTTCGTGTTAGGATTCGAACTACATTCATCAGAGACACATTGTTCAAATCCCATGTGTCTTACACAACTTAGCCAAAGCGGCGATGACGAAACATATTTTAATTTTGATGTTCAGATAATTTCTAAATTGAAACTTCATCATTTTTCGTATTTACTTAAGTTGAATTTTTCATCTATGATTACATATTGAAAATTGTATTTCTTTGATATTTTTTGTATTAAATTTCTAGATATTACGATGTGTGAATTCATAGGATGAGAGAACATTTCGTCAACATCTAAGTCAACATTCTAATCAACATCCTAAGTCACGAGTGTAAAGTCATTATTGATTGTTGCCAATCAATGCGAAACTTAATATCTGACGTAAAGTCAATATGTTGTTATATTTTTGGTTAGGAAATATAGACAACATTAGGGGAATTTTTAATTTCGGATTGGTTTTTTGTGAACAATTAAGCTTAAGTACATATTGGAAATCACTTGAATTTTGCAATTCGAAATAATTTTTCATTTTCTCTAAAATTCCTTTAGAAAAAATTTTGTTGTGTTTCGTGTTAGGATTCGAACTACATTCATCAGAGACACATTGTTCAAATCCCATGTGTCGTACACAACTTAGCCAAAGCGGCGATGACGAAACATATTTTAATTTTGATGTTCAGATAATTTCTAAATTGAAACTTCATCATTTTTCGTATTTACTTAAGTTGAATTTTTCATCTATGATTACATATTGAAAATTGTATTTCTTTGATATTTTTTGTATTAAATTTCTAGATATTACGATGTGTGAATTCATAGGATGAGAGAACATTTCGTCAACATCTAAGTCAACATTCTAATCAACATCCTAAGTCACGAGTGTAAAGTCATTATTGATTGTTGCCAATCAATGCGAAACTTAATATCTGACGTAAAGTCAATATGTTGTTATATTTTTGGTTAGGAAATATAGACAACATTAGGGGAATTTTTAATTTCGGATTGGTTTTTTGTGAACAATTAAGCTTAAGTACATATTGGAAATCACTTGAATTTTGCAATTCGAAATAACTTTTCATTTTCTCTAAAATTCCTTTAGAAAAAATTTTGTTGTGTTTCGTGTTAGGATTCGAACTACATTCATCAGAGACACATTGTTCAAATCCCATGTGTCTTACACAACTTAGCCAAAGCGGCGATGACGAAACATATTTTAATTTTGATGTTCAGATAATTTCTAAATTGAAACTTCATCATTTTTCGTATTTACTTAAGTTGAATTTTTCATCTATGATTACATATTGAAAATTGTATTTCTTTGATATTTTTTGTATTAAATTTCTAGATATTACGATGTGTGAATTCATAGGATGAGAGAACATTTCGTCAACATCTAAGTCAACATTCTAATCAACATCCTAAGTCACGAGTGTAAAGTCATTATTGATTGTTGCCAATCAATGCGAAACTTAATATCTGACGTAAAGTCAATATGTTGTTATATTTTTGGTTAGGAAATATAGACAACATTAGGGGAATTTTTAATTTCGGATTGGTTTTTTGTGAACAATTAAGCTTAAGTACATATTGGAAATCACTTGAATTTTGCAATTCGAAATAACTTTTCATTTTCTCTAAAATTCCTTTAGAAAAAATTTTGTTGTGTTTCGTGTTAGGATTCGAACTACATTCATCAGAGACACATTGTTCAAATCCCATGTGTCTTACACAACTTAGCCAAAGCGGCGATGACGAAACATATTTTAATTTTGATGTTCAGATAATTTCTAAATTGAAACTTCATCATTTTTCGTATTTACTTAAGTTGAATTTTTCATCTATGATTACATATTGAAAATTGTATTTCTTTGATATTTTTTGTATTAAATTTCTAGATATTACGATGTGTGAATTCATAGGATGAGAGAACATTTCGTCAACATCTAAGTCAACATTCTAATCAACATCCTAAGTCACGAGTGTAAAGTCATTATTGATTGTTGCCAATCAATGCGAAACTTAATATCTGACGTAAAGTCAATAAAAGTCAATATGTTGTTATATTTTTGGTTAGGAAATATAGACAACATTAGGGGAATTTTTAATTTCGGATTGGTTTTTTGTGAACAATTAAGCTTAAGTACATATTGGAAATCACTTGAATTTTGCAATTCGAAATAACTTTTCATTTTCTCTAAAATTCCTTTAGAAAAAATTTTGTTGTGTTTCGTGTTAGGATTCGAACTACATTCATCAGAGACACATTGTTCAAATCCCATGTGTCTTACACAACTTAGCCAAAGCGGCGATGACGAAACATATTTTAATTTTGATGTTCAGATAATTTCTAAATTGAAACTTCATCATTTTTCGTATTTACTTAAGTTGAATTTTTCATCTATGATTACATATTGAAAATTGTATTTCTTTGATATTTTTTGTATTAAATTTCTAGATATTACGATGTGTGAATTCATAGGATGAGAGAACATTTCGTCAACATCTAAGTCAACATTCTAATCAACATCCTAAGTCACGAGTGTAAAGTCATTATTGATTGTTGCCAATCAATGCGAAACTTAATATCTGACGTAAAGTCAATATGTTGTTATATTTTTGGTTAGGAAATATAGACAACATTAGGGGAATTTTTAATTTCGGATTGGTTTTTTGTGAACAATTAAGCTTAAGTACATATTGGAAATCACTTGAATTTTGCAATTCGAAATAACTTTTCATTTTCTCTAAAATTCCTTTAGAAAAAATTTTGTTGTGTTTCGTGTTAGGATTCCTATTTTCGAATCCTATTTTAGAATCCTATTTTATTTCGCATTAATAATTAAGATGAAAAAATAAATTTAGGTCAAACAAGAACTGTATGGTAGGAGCATAGTTTTCTTATATTTTATATGTATTCATTTTTCTTCGAAACGAAAAGATTTTCTTTTGAATGGGTAGGTACGTATATGAAATGTGAGATGTAGAGCTGCGAAAATGAGGCTGTAGGGATTAAATGAAATGGTATAGGAAGTGGGTGGTGGGTTGATTTAATTTTGTATTTTTTATTCTTTTGACTTATATTGAAAGCTTGATTTTATAAGATGTGACCAATTTTAATTTTTTTTGATGAAATAACAAATTCTCAAAGTCTACAATGCAGTAAAATACATATTTATCTTTTGATTTTTGATATTGAATTAAAGAGTATTAATCTTCTGCTTATGTAATAAACTAATAAGTATTGAAAATTTGTACCGAGGTTGCTTCAAATTTTAAATAAGTTTTATTAGAAAAGGCGAGCCACCAAATTTTACAATCAAAAAAAATAATCTTGAACCTCAAACTATAAGCATTTACAGTTTTAGGCTATGGAATGCTAAGTTCAAATGTTAGTGGTAATTTCTGGCAATAGTTTTTCTTACATTTTAGAATACAAAGCTATTTAATTTGTTTGATTAGCTTACTAAATTTCATCTTATACCATCCATCCACCATCCAATATCATCTTATACCATTAGATAGGTATCTTTTCTTTTAATAGGATGGTGAAAAAAAACATCTATAGATCCCGAAATGTATCAGTTAGTCAGAAAATTTAGAATCCACTTCACGATTTTACAAGTTTACTTTTTTTTTCTTTACATATATTTTTCTAGTATATCACTGATGAGGGGGTGTTTGTGGTGCTTCCTCATCAAGTTTTATGTTATTGGTAAAATGTATACTGTTAATAGTTTTTATTAGGATTTAGGATACTAATATAAAACAATTATTTTATTTATAAAAAATAAGTTTATTTTTAGTTAGGTGTTTTGCACTGAGGTTATGTAGGTTATGTAAAAATCCAACAATTTAATTTAAAGTCACCAACAAAACAGTTTTAATTAAGCTTATTTAAATTACCTTTCAAACTAGCTAGATTGGCTTGAGCTGTTACCAATAGTGTTATTGTCTAAAATACAATTAGTTTTACGCAATTAGGATTTTTTGTTGATAACTGAAGGTCATATTTTTTATTAACGGGCATGTAAAATGTTAAGTCCAATATATAAAACTGTTTTAATGTCATGGCACCCATAAATTGCCTCAATTGCATGTAATTTCATTAATTTGTTCAGTTTTACTCGTTGTCGTTTATTTGCAGACCGGGGTGTTTTGACTGATGGGTTATTGAATAGTTTTAAGAAAACTAGAATAATACGTTTTGGTTTAGCCTGACAAAAACTCTTTTTTAATTTGTTGGTCAAAACATTTCTTAATTAAAACTTAATTTCTCTTATTGAAGTAGTGTTATACAACCACATGCGTTCTACGGTATTGATGGGCAAGAATTTTGTGATGAGACGCATTGAATAAAAATAAAATAAAAAGTTAAAAAGTTTGATAGTTGTATGTGACATCTGTATCACGAGGATAAGATGCAATAAATAAAACCAAACAAGAGGTAAACAATTTTGATACTGGTATGTGAGATCTGCCGTATGATACTTGTTGATTAAAAATTTATGAACCAACAATAACTGATCTCATAATACGGTCAAACAAAAAATAAAGTTTGATCAGTCATGCGTGGATACACAACTCTAAATTGTATATTTTGAGAAGGGGTTGTTTTAAATTTCTTCACATTTAAATAATTACAGACAATAATTGTTTTGAACATTAATAAAAAATGTTGAACATAAATAAATAAATAATTATGTTAAATAAATCTTAAAACACGATACTTTAATAATATGTTTTTAAAATGAGAGAAACAGTGCTTCCCTAGTTTTTAAAGTCACTTTACGCCTGGGTTTCCAGCTTAATCTTTCATCTAGAAGGGGAAGTTATCCTTGTCTGTAAACTCAAGCTAACTACACCGTTGAAAAATGCAGGACCAAGTTTATGTTGTTTGTGCTTCCTAGAGAAGAGAACCAAGTCCAATTTTTGTGGATTGACTCTGAGTCCACTGTCGGTTCATACAAGGATAACCTTTTACTGAATCCGTAAGTAAAAAACAACATTATCACCATAAGTTACTTTAAAATAACACAATTCCAGGTTAAGCAACAGTTATTTTATGACCGAGTTCCAGAAAAATGGTGTTGTACTCTACCTTGTGGTTTGCCTCTTCTTACAAAACTGCGAGTAAAACACTCACCAAAATATTACACGACCCTGCTTCTAAGAAGGAGGTTAATCAAACTGACTATTGATTGATGATCCAATTCCAAAACCATAATCGTGTAGGAGTTGGAGTGTTCAGAACTATTTGGGAGTGTTCAGAACTACAACTGGAAATGAGTTACCCAAAGTAACGATCTATTATGTTCTAATCTAAAGGTTTCTCAGTTTGTCCGCTTTCTGTTTTTATAGCTTGGATATCATTCTTGCATTTCAATTGAAACTCAAAAACCCATTTTCAGAGAATGATTTTCACTCAAATTACAGATAGACAAATTTGTTCTAAGAATAACATTAAGAAATATTTCACCTCGTACATTGGTGTCAGTAGTACCTCTGGGCCCTGATCGTATTATGTGGGTTTGTATCACATCCTTGGATAACTACGACCATCGGCTTTGAGGAATTCCTAGCTAGGTTAAATATTCTATATCAGGGCTTGTTACAATCCAGAAGTCCGCTGCGGTTGTTTCTTCATCGCTTTACTCTGTAAGTCGAAATGTTAAGCTCGGTCGAATTAATGTGTCCTCCAAATTTACTTTTTAGTTTGGCACCTGTTATTAACACCAGTGCGTTGCTTATGATGGAATCATAATCAGGAACATCCGAGGACGTTGTGCTTGGGATCACGCCTGGATCAACATGCTCCACACCTGGATCAGATTAACATACATAAGGTGTTTTGGCTCTTCAGATTCAGGGCAGCGAGCTTTTGATCTCTACTTTACATCCACGACTTTATCTTTTGTTCTGTAACAAATCTTATAACTGCTTTTCTCTTTCCTGCTCATTAACAGAAATTTCACTGTCAATTTGACCTGGCCAGGCTAGATACTGATTTTCACTAAAATTTTAGAAGTTTGGCGCTCTAAGGTCATTTTAGTAGACTTGTGTAGTATTTTAATTTACTTAATCGTGATAAAAATGGAGAGGCATCTTCTTTACCGTTGATGTTGAAAAAACCTCATAAATGCAAGATTAGATCAATACATACATGCACAAATTAATTTTGTTGATGGGAAACAAATTAACTTTTATAGAGTCAAAAATATTCCACTCAAAACTTTTTGTTGTTGGGAACAAAATATATATCATCAGATTACAGATATGAATAGCCAAATCTCTAGTAGGGGATTTTTATCTATTGCCATCCCAACTTCAGTTAAATTTTTTTCTCGAATAAATCCTAGATCAAACAGTTTAATTAATTTCTCACTATCATCTAATTACGTCTAATAAATAAAAAACCCACACCAACAATAACCAAAACTATTTCAGAACAACATTCCATGTAACGTTTTATTAATTTAACTAAATTAATTTAATTTCATTTAATCTAAGTCTTATAGCCCTTGTTTGTTGGCATATTGCCTAAACAAACAGATAATGTATTCATTTATGTTATTACTAATAAAAAACTATCAAAATTGCACAAAGTTCTAATTTCAAACTGACGATGGGATGGGGATATCATGTGTATTCCAATTTTTATGATTGCCAAAGTGTTGAAAATTTTGTATATTAATCATAAATATAAATTTGTGTATATCATGGTGTATTGAAAAGTTTATATACGACTAACCACTAACCAACTCATTATGGTGAAATTTTGGTTAGAAATTTAAACTGCAATAAAATGATACAATAAAACTATAATATAATAGAATATTATATTTTATTATGTTAATATACGAATGTTTTTTGCATTTGTTATGTTTTGATTATAAACTCGCCGGAATCAAATTATTAATGAGATACATTTATCTTAAACAAAGTATCGTATTCAGTTTCCTGTCGTTGACAGATTAGAAATATATTTTTTTTTTTATTTTAGTTGGACGGATTGAGAAATTTGTAGAAAAATGAAAATTAACATGTTTTATGTTGGAGGAACTCCAAAAAATATAATAAAATAAAATAAAACGAGAAGCAAAACTGATCAATTTTTTTGTCTGGTTGAATCAGTTATTGCAGACAAAAGTTTGTAATTTAAATAATAATAAAATAATAAACGCCTTATTCTTGTTAAATTGAGTTTTATTTCACTAAATACGTATTTCGAAAGCTATGCTTTCATCGACAGTAGTATCTAAAAAACTTTTTTAGATACTACTGTCGATGAAGCATAGCTTTCGAAATACGTATTTAGTGAAATAAAACTCAATTTAACTGGAATAAGGCGTTTATTATTTTATTATTATTTAAATATCTTGTTACAGTTTAGAACTTTTAAATTAAAATGTTTGTAATTTATTTAAAAATCGAGATTATATTTTCTATAACTATAATAATTTTTTAAACATGGTTTTTTATTGACGATCATCGTTTGTGAAATTCCAAAATACTATTTTTTGTGAATATATGTATAGGTTTTAACAGCAAATGATAAATGGATGTGAGCTCATCGAAGCTAACTAGAAAATGTCAAAAA
Organism: Diogma glabrata; assembly: GCA_963693315.1. NCBI lineage: Eukaryota > Metazoa > Arthropoda > Insecta > Diptera > Cylindrotomidae > Diogma > Diogma glabrata. The sequence goes on along the minus strand of OY856186.1, from coordinate 195,193,746 downwards.
GCGTCATCTCTGATTTTCTGAAAAAATTATTGTATTTATTTATATTTATACTTGTTTGTAAATTTTTAAAATAATCGTCAAACCGGTTTTTTTACATTTATCACGTACAAACCATGCAAATTTAAAAGCCAATTTAATAATTCGAAACAGTCACCATTTCAATTTCGTTTTATTGTGTTAATAATATTTATTTGAATCCTACTTTCTAATGGCGAATATTTTTTACAATATATTTAGCATACACATGAAAATATATTTTTTTCTCTCCAACCATTTTCGTTTTCTGTCCGTCATAAACAGCATCTTAATCAATTTCCATTCCGTGCACATTTCGAGCACTGTTTTATTTTACTAATTTTTTTAAATATTTTAGTCTTTGTTTTAAATTTAGTTGAAGTTTAAAAGTATTTGAGTGCTAAAGTATTAGTTTTAATTTAGCTTTTTCAAATCATATAAACATATATGTACAAAATGTGCATAGAACTTTCGGGCATAAATACAAAAATATTTGTTGTATCAGTTTTATAACTAGGATCTTCTAGGGTACGTTATGAATGTTTTCCAGACTAATATTTATGGTAACATCATTACCACAAATGAAGAAAGCGGTCGTATTTTAAGGTTGTAAAGTGAAAATTTATGTGTTTGATTGTATTTGTAAATGATGCGTTCATTTTCTCGCCATTTTTTTTAACAATACAATTTTAATGAAAAAAAATCATAATTTAAAAAATTTTAAAATGTTACTTAAGTATAATAATAATAATAATTTTCAATAATTTTCTTAATATTATAAAAAACTTAATTTAAATATCAGTAAACCGAAATGAAAAACGGCAAACAAGAACTACTAAAAATATGATAATTTTTTGAAATCACTAAAATTCAAAGTAGGCGTTAGTTTTTTGTGTTTGTTTTCATTACAACAAAATTTCTTTTACACATAATTTTAGATGTAAGTCATCTAAATAATTTGGTATGTGTCATTGGTTGGTTGGATCAGTTATAAATGAACTGCGTGCCTTGCGAGGTTTAGTTCCAACTAGCTTTAATCTTGTGGATTTGAGAAGGTACCGCCAATAGAACGGCCTTTAATGAGTAAAATAAGGAAGTGGGACTCTGACGGCCCCAAAAAACAAAGGAACCAAAACTATTAAGGTTGGGGGACGTTACGTTAAAGGGGGACTTGGGGTTAGAAAGTAAAGTATACGGCAGTAAAAGTCCAGCCAGATACTGCCTAGCCAGACTGCGACTACACATAGGAATAGGATGCTATGACGAGGATTGAATCAGACTGACAGTTGATCAGACTGTCTTGGAAGAACTTCCTCAGTATCATCTGGTTGATGAATTTATATTAAGCCAGAATAATAAATAAAAACAATTCACATTTAGTGCATTAAATATAAAAAACCTAAAGAAATCAAAAATGGCGAAAAAAATTCTAAACAAAATCCCCTCGACCGGTGACAAACCATCCTTGGGAAATTCCTTCTGAATTTAAAAACATAATTATTCATGTTGTGTTTTGTATGAAATCTAATGAACAAATTTTGTGATTTTTTCCTTAATCCCCCATCTGAAGCGCTTTTGCGACTAGCACTTAAACTTCATTTTAACCCCCATCTGTAGGCGAATACTATACAACCTATAAATAAAATATCGTACGATAATTTGCATTTTTATTAAAATACTTTCACTCTATTTAAAAATTATGTCATTTTTATTTTTGATTTTTCTTAAGTTATTAAAAAAAACTCAAAATTTTTAAATAATATATGTGGTTATATCATGATCATTTCAAGCAAGTGCACTACTGTAGAAAGGCGTAAAATATCAGTGAACAACTCAAGTTCAAATTATTAAATTATACAAATTGGGAAAATCTAAAGCTGACCTATATTTTCTAGTGAATACTGAAATGAGTTTTTCTCGTCAACAAAACAAAACGCCTGTCTATAATTTTAGTATGTTTTGTATGTAAAATACTAAATCTTAAGAAACCCAAAAATAAAAGAAAAACGGTACTCTTTGAAATTGCCATGTTTGAAAAATTAAAATAAAAAACAATCATCTAATAATATAAATATTTTTTGTCAGTGTAATATTTTTATGAAGCCTCACTAAGTAGCTTTCAAACTAAAAAATCGGCAAAACCGTTCGAGTACAATTCAACTTTAATTTTTGCTTTGGTTTGTTACTAAATTTCTTAACAAATTGCGAGCCACTCTATGTCAAAACCAGTGAAAAAATAAAACAAATAAAAAAACCGTATTAATTTTTGAAGCGAAACTTCTAATGCGACTTCCAACAAGGTTGCGTTAAACGTTTAACGCTCCTATTTTTATTTCCACATTACGATGTTTTTTTATTTTGTTTTTGATAATTTCACTTTTTGATTTGTATTTAGATAACCTGATTTACAAAACAAAATTGTTTGTATAAGATGTTTGATTATTTGTTGTAGTGTCTATGCAAAAGATTGATCTAAGATTTTTGTTTTAATCATTTGTGTATATATTTATAAGGTAATTCGTTGACCGTGTTTTTTTTAAATAATTATAATTATTGACTTTTAAAAGAATTTAATATGTTTTTATTTCCACACTACGAAGTTCCACTTCTTCCACGCAGAGGGACTCCACGCACAATTATTTTGTGTATTATCCTAACGATTACCGATGTTTCAAGGATATAAAAAGGTGCAATCCTCAGGGACTTGATTCGATTTTCCATCTTAAAAAGTGGCTCCATGGTAACTAAACTGCTGTTGCGGGTAAACTTGATAAATATTCAAAACTGGAGGGCAAACTTCGGCAACGAACAAGCTCAAAGGTTCTATCTAAGTTTTACATTTGTGAAATATGAATAACAGAGATCATTTGCATTCTAGCTGATCAATCGTGATAGTTTGAAAATTGAACGGAAGGTCAACATTTGAAAGTGATTGGTAAAGAGTTTCGGAGAGTTTAAATTAAACACTTGCAATTTTCCACGTTAATCGCGAAAAATTAGGTGAACATCAAAACATTCGTTTATTGGGTGTAACAGTTGTCAATGACTTACTCTGGAACCGTCATACTTGCGATACAAAATAGGCACACCGCACCAAAATTTACTGTTTTATCGTACCATTTCATTTTGACTAATTTCATTTATCAATCTATCCAGATTATTTGCTGATCGTAAATAAAGTCAATTTGGATTTTCAAATATATTTTACCAATTATTTTCAATGCTCTACATGCGCTCTGTGTGTTTTTATTAGTAATAGAGCATGTCACTGAAAGAAAACTTTGAATATCAGACTAAATATGCATAGCGCTGATGTTTGATACTAATCGAAAAACCGGTCTAAGAATGACAGCATTTTTAGTGAAGGTTTTCGTTTTTTGGGTTTTGTCGATTTCGTCTTATTTCGACATTTCTGCCAGAGCTTTAAAAAAAAAATTGGACAGACATAATAATAAGACTAATTTGTAGTATAATATAAAAATAATAATAAGACCTATCTAAAACCAGTCAAATCACTTCATTTGTTGACATAAGTATTTGTATATATTTTACCGATTTCTTCAAATAACCTACATTGTTTGTTTGTTTTTGAAAATAATGGGGACGCATATTTTTCTTAATAAGTAAAACATTTGCAACCTGTAGCTTTGATATTATTGTTCATAATCCTTTTCTTCAATACAAAGGTTCCATTGCAAAAACTAGCTGCATCAATGTTTCTAAAAAGAGGAAAAGAAACGCCCATTTTCTATATTTTGAACATGTATAACACATATATAAACCAAATAAAATATGTATTACACATGATTATACACAAAACCAAGAACATGTTTATTGTAAATTAGAAATATTTGTTGCAACGTAATGTGTTGGATGCATATAATTGTATCATGTATGTATATAATAAATATATAAATGTATATAATTTTCATCTAAATGAATTTGTTTGTCACATTATACTTTAATTTTCCATTGGAATGGTAATTCTGTTTTGCGGCAAAAAAATCGATCAAAGATAACTGAGTGAAAGTTGAATAAAAAGCCAAGCATAAAATATAATATACATTTAGGCAAACCATTAGGAAAATAAAAAAAAGTAAAGAGAGGTGTCAAGGGACACCCGGATGGAACGAAGTTCCTTTCGAGTAATTAGTGAAGGAATTGTAAATAAATTAAAAATTAAAAATCATAAATCACTCAAAATGATGACAATGATGACAAATGATGACATAAGAATAGTTTTAATGTTCTATAAAAAAATAGACAAAAACAATAGAAAATAAATATAGGGTCCGCGTTGAACCCCGAAACTTTCTAACAACCCACTACATCGACAATGACAACGAAACGTTTTTTATGTTCTAGCTAAAATACATTTTACATATTATGCTTAATATATTCTTTTCAGATAATTCAGTTGTTTCAGTCAAATCGAACACCGCCATTATGAAATATTTCTCTATAGCAGGCTACAGACCTACAATCAATTTGTCAATCAATTCGAAAACGCAAATAAACGAAATAAAATTTAGTGTAAAAATCCCTTTTATTTCGTTTTCAATTGATTGACAAATTGATTGAAGGTCTGTAGCCTGCTTATCTTGTTTTGCAAAGAAAGAACAAATCAATTTTATGAATTGTTTCTTTAATTTCTAATCAATAGAAAATATTTAAAAACAAAGAAAATTATGACTAAAATAAAAGTTAAGATGCAGAAGAAAGGAAACTTAAAATAATTTTTTTTAAATCTTTCCCTATGCATGAATTTAATTCTTAATTTTCCGAAAAAAAGAAAGTGAAAAATGAATTTAAACAAAGCTGAAATCTTAAAACTTATATTTTTTTAAGCCTGAAATAAATTAAATCTAAAATAATACGTCTGTCCACTCCGAAAGCAAAGCATAAACTAAATGAGGGAAAATATAAAATACTAAATAGAAATTTAATAAATTTCGTTTGTTTCGTTTTTTACTAAAAAACTTCGTTTTCGTTTTTTTTTACTTTTTTACTTTTTTCTCATTTCATCACAATAGTGTCGTTACAACTTTTGGTCTTAATTTTTTCCGTCTAGCCTCCTTTCGCATCGTCCGATAAGGAACTTCGTTCCAATTATTAATTAAAAAAAAATAAATTAAATTTTAAAATTTCGGCTCCGAGGTGCATTAGTACCTGTTAAGGCCTTCTCCTGGCAAAATTTCAGACTCCTGTGTGCTACAGATTTCGCTGGAAAGCGCACGCAGACAGACAAACACTTTGTTTTATATTTATATATATATATATATATATATATATATATATATATATATATATATATATATATATATATATATATATATATATATATATATATATATATTACATATATATATATATATATATATATATATATATATATATATATATATATATATATATATATATATATATATATATATATATATATATATATATATATATATATATATATATATATATATATATATATATATATATATATATATTACATATATATATATATATATATATATATATATATATATATATATATATATATATATATATATATATATATATATATATATATATATATATATAAATATATATATATATATATATATATATATATATATATATATATATATATATATATATATATATATATATATATATATATATATATATATATATATATATATATATATATATATATATATATGTATGTATATATTTATATATGTATATTTATATATATTTGTTTTATTTTTTCACTAGTTATGACACAGAGTGGCTCAAAATTTGTTAAGAAATTTAATGACAATTGTGCCACTGCCACCATTTGCCATTTAAAGGTGGAATTGGTAATTTGCATTCGCTGGCATGATTTAAAGTTAGGTCAAATTTACTTGCTGAATTTTTATATTTAAACAATTAACGTGCTATCACATCAATTGTAAATAGTTTTGTATTAATCTTAAAATGTAGACCTCGAAAATTTCAAATTAAAAAAAAAATTAAAATATGAAAATACAGAGTAAAGGTTAGCAAAAAATGTTGCAAAAATACAAACGCGTTTCTAAAAAATAAAAAAGTTGTGCGTGGAGTCCCTCCGCGCGGAAGAAGTGAAACTTCGTAATGTGAAAATAAAAACATATTACATTCTATTCTTTTAAAAGTCATTAATTATTAGTGAACTCATACTGTTCATATTCCTTAAGACAAACTTTATTAACATTGCTTACAATTCACAATTGATCGCATCTTTTAATTATCATTTTCGAGTGGAGAAATATCAAAATCTATGACATTTACAATGGGATTATGATAACTAAAGTAAGATACGAAATGTTTGAGTTCTATTTTTTCAATATTTCTTGCAAAAACTTACAAAATAAGTTGTAAATGGATTTTTTTGATAGAAGACTCCTGATAACATTTAACGCAACCTTGTTTTGGAAGTCCCATTAGAAGTTTCACTTCAAAAATATATTACATTCTTTTAAAAGTCATTAATTAAAATAATTTTAAAAAAACACGGTCAACGAATTACCTTATAAATATATACACAAATGATTAAAACAAAAACCTTAGATCAATCATTTGCATAGACACCACAACATTTAATCAAACGTATTATACAAACAATTTTGTTTTGTAAATCAGGTTATCTAAATACAAATCAACAAAAAGAAAATGAGTCTTCTATCAGGAGTCTTCTATCAAAAATGGATTTTTTTTTATAGAAGACTCCTGATATTGTCAGATGTCAGGTTATTGCTTAAATATCATAAAGTTATATGAAAAAATATGGAGGGGCTGAAATCTCACAGCTCTGAGATATCAAGACATCGGTCTGGGTTAAAGATTTTGATATAGTTTTCGGCAAAAAACTTTTATGAGGACATGGTTTTTAGTTTTGGGCAGCGATGTATATCAAACATAACTTTTTGTTAAAGTACAAGTATTTTTTATCTTTGTTTAGATATGTATTACAAAACTAACACGAAACATCAATACGTTGTTGGAAAATTATAACAGAATATATATTAACATAATTTAGTGAAAAGATTATACAATCAGCAAACTACTCAAAAACCTCGCAACTTAGCGTTTCGAGAAAATATTTCAAAATCACAAATTCATATTTCTTTCAAATTCCAAAAATATTGTAAAATAGAAAATTCAAACTTTTTTTGTAATTGTAACTTCTTCCAAAATTATAAAGATTATAATAAAATCAAAAATTAAAAATTTTTAAAATTCCAAAAATTCTTACAAAATCAAAAATTGAAACTTTTTTCAAAATTCCAAAAATATGTATAAGGTAAATGTCCAAATTGCGGATCGTTTTTTTCGTCTTAAGGTTTTGAAAGTTCCTACAGCAAAATGTGTATTTATAAAAATACAAATTTGCTTCCCATTACTAAGTTTGTATAATATTTTCTGAATTTAGTTAAAAATAACTCGTAATTTATATGCGAATTGTTCAGAATTTAGCAAAACATTATTTAATTGCAATGTCCTTAATGTGGATCGTCTTAAAAAATTGTATTCCCTAAAGCGGATCGTTTGCTGTCCCAAATGTGGATCTCATTAGAGATTCTCTATTTGTTGCACAAAAACAAATAATTTTATGGGAAAAAATTGTTCATTTTTTTATAGGATATCCTGAAATACACGCAAGATTTATTTATTTATTTATTTTGATTTATTTAGATTAAGATTTATTTTTATTTGAATTTGCCGTCATTTATGCGGGTAAGTGTTTGCAACTACAAAATAGTAGTTTGTGCTACAAGTTTTGAAATGAAGATTTTTTCAGCGCTAGTCCTAAGTTTTTAATACGAGTGAAGCGAGTTTTGAAAATTAGGACGTGTGCTGAAAATAATTCATTTCAAAACTAGTTGCACACAACGTTTTCTGCACTTAAGTACCACAATAGACAAAAAATAAAAAAAATTACAAAAAATCACTACAAAAAAACTACGCGAAGAATTGATCGATCAACAATGCCTTGATAATATGCAATTTGGGTTATATGCAAGAAAAAAAACTTCATTTGTTCTTGATTGTTCCCACACTACAAATTGATTGTTCCCATTGTTCACACACTACAAAATTTGCTGATAATTTTTTTGTTTCATTTTCCTAACCTCACAATTTTAAGGTGGCCCTTATTGTCGGTGTCTATGGTGCTTGTCGACGAAGCGAATTGTTGAATTTGAACATAAAGGATGTCGAATACATGGACAATGGCATTAAAATTACCGTACCGAAAACTAAAACCAAAATCATTCGACAATTCGTCATCAACGAAGGAAGTGATCGGGACGTAAATTCGGTTGACATTCTCAAGATGTATTCAGGACTACGTCCTCATGGCGTTATCACCGACAGATTCTTTTTGGGTTTTCGTAAAGGCAAATGCATCAAACAGCCGATCGGCATTAACACGATTGGAGGCTATCCGAAGACAATTGCAATTATCTTGAATCTTTCGTCACCGGGTGAGTACACTGGTCATTGCTTCCGTCGATCGTCTGCATCCTTGTTAGCAGATTCGGGTGTGAATTTACCTACAGTTAACCAACATGGTGGTTGGGAGTCTGATAAGGTTACAGAAAAATACATTTAACATTCGTTCAACAATAAACGTAAAATTGCTGAAAGCATCATGGGTTCGAAAATTGTTAGAGCTGATAACGTTTCAACGACCTCATCAACCACTGCTCAATCCAGTAAATCAATCATTGAAAATGGCAATGTTTCAGCCGGTACAACTGTTACAATAATTTCGAGTCAAACAAGCCGAACAAACTTGAAAGTGGTTGGAGAGCATTTGCCACAACCACCGATTCCTGGAGGATATTCACTCAATAACTTGCACAATTGCTCTTTCTACTTTGGTCAAAAGTAATGTTTTCATTCATTTCTACTTTATTAATAAAAATGTTTACCAACACAAACGCACCGTTTCGTCTTTTAAATTGGCATCAGTGCGGAAATGAAAAAGCAGGGCTGAAATGAAAAATAAGTGCGGAAATAACTCACTTTTCCGCACTCAAACGAGTTTCAATATATGTCGTATTGTGGTACTCGAGTGTATAAAACAACTTAACGTATGATAGTTTAGGTTTAGTAAAAATAACACGAAAGTACAACGCGTTTTTTAATTATTGAACGATATTTAAGTAAAATACAATAAGTTTGGCGGCACAGCTCGCAAATTTCGTGCAAAATATTATGGTCAGCATGTTAATTTAACTTCGTCAACTAGAAAGCTATTGAAAAGTAATTGAAAATTTAGAGAAGTAATTGAGTAATTGAAAAATTCAGAAACAGTTGGTTTATTTAATGCAAGTAAGCAACATTCATCGGTTGTAACATAGACGTTGAATTCGGTAGGAGAGCGATCACTATGATGAAAATGATTTTAGGACTAACATGACATGGCGTTAAAAATTAGTTCAGTTCAGAATGATCATGAATAGGAAATTCGTTTCAAATGTATGTTGACATCGGGGAACCATTTTCATAATATAGTTTTGGCGACTTGTGCACGAATATTTACTAAATATTGTATCGATTAGATTTTTAGATTTTTTTTTTAAAATTTTGTACCGCGGAGCGACCTATTAAGAGAAATTCTTATGCAAGTGAAACTTGAATGGAATGAGAAATTCTTATGCAAGTGAGACTTGAATGCAACATTATGTGGGCATATGGTTATTCTAGGTAACGAGTAATCTTGCAGTTTTGAAAAAATACTTATTGCGCCTTCTTTTTATCAGCGTTCAGATTTTTTAGGTGGTTATATAATGTGGTTCTGCTTTACTGACTGTATGAACGGTCATTCCATTCTTTACAACGTCTAGAACGCATTTTTCCTTTCATCAACAAAATACAAAAATTAATTTTAAACAAGATCTTCATTCGGTACAAAAGAATTTCATACAAGTTCCTAATTCGGATCGCGCGGTCCACATTAGAGACATCGATGCGATTTTTAAACATTGAGTTTTTTCTAAAGCTTAGTTAAAAAACCTGGCATATCAATTATTTTTAATTACAAATACCATCAGAAACAAGTTGGCCTTAGTTGGACCTACACTTTTTTATTTAGTTTAATGCGAATTTTATCAAAAAACATGCCTATCGAACAGTGAATTCAGTTAAGCGTTTCAACAAATTCATTTTCAAAAAATAAGAAATATATTTAGAAAAACCTAGATCCGAATTCGCTCAGGTTGAAAATACGTCTAGTCTGTTATTAACTGTAATTAAAGTTTTAATTTTACTGATTTTTTTGTAATAGTAAATTCGAAAAAAAAATTGCGAGGATTTGAACTTAAATTGGATCGCACCGATCCACAATTGGGCAAGATCGAAAATACGATGTACATAATGTGAACCTACTCAAATTATACCTTAATTAATTTTTTTTGAAAATAATGATTTTTTAGGATAAATTGTATATATATACCTACATAGCCGTAAAAATAAAAAAACACTAAGTTTAATTACACCGTCTTAAAAGCTTATTTTAGTAAAGCACGTTCCTTAAGAAAAAATTAACAAAATGTCAATTTGACTGTTTTGTATTTTGTACTGCCGACGCAGTGAATATCTAAGTTATAAAACTAATGTTTGTAAGTATTTTTCCCGCTCAAAATCTGACACAGGCAATATTGGACTTGAATTTATATTTCTTGATAATCTAAACATTTGAACACCCATCATTTTTCTTATTTTGAACAAATTTCTGTTAGACGATCCACAATTGGTACAACGATCCACATTATGGACGTTTACCTTATATAAAATTCAAAAATTCCATTTTTCTTCAAAATTCTAAATATATTCCAAAAATTAGGATTAAAATCAAAAATTTAAACTTTTTCTAAATTATAATAATATTCCAAAACTTCTTAAAAATTCAAAAATTGAAACTTTTTTCAAAATTCTAAAAATATATAAAAAATTAAAAAAATTTTTTTTTCAATATTCTTTCAATATTTTTTAAAATATTCCAAAAATTGGAATAAAATCAAATATTTAAACTTTTTTTAAATTCTAATAATATTCCAAAAATTCTTAAAATTTCAAAAATTCGAACTTTTTCCAAAACTCTTAAAATATTGCAAAAATTATAAATATATCAAAAATTGACACTTTTTCCAAAATTATAAAAATTATAATAAAATCAAAAATTTAAAATTTTTCAAAATTCTAAAAATATTCCAAAAATTCTTACAAAATCTAAAATTGAAACTTTTTCAAAATTCCAAAAATATTCAAAAACTATAACAAATTCAAAAATGTCCATGTCCAATTTCATTTTCATTTACATATTCAGCAAACTATTCAAAAACCTTCAATTTAGCGATTCGAGAAAATATTACAAAATCACAAATTCATATTTCTTTCAAAATTCCAAAATTATTGTAAAAATTATAATGAAATCAAACTTTTTTCAAAATACTAAAAATATTACAAAAATTATTACAAAATCAAAAATTGAAACTTTTTTCAAAATTCCAAAAATTATAATAAAATCAAAAATTTAAAATTCGAAATTCCAATAATTCTTACAAAATCAAAAATTAAAACTTTTTCCCAAATTCTAAAAATATTGCAAAAATTATTACAAAATCAAAAATACAAACTTTTTCAAAATTCCAAAAATATTTCAAAAACTATAACAAATTAAAAAATTTCCATGTCCAATTTCATTTTCAATTACATTTACGTCAAAAAAACAGCTACATTTTTTTCTTAAAAAATTGACTAAGAAAATCAATGAAATCATTTTTTGACACGCTTGACATTATACTTTTGACAAACTTATAATGCCATAAATCTTTATAATAATAATATATTTTCATGTCATACATATTATTAATTTTATTTTTTTCCAAAAAATAAATAAAAATCTTTCTTTTGACACACTTGACAACATTTTTTTGACAAACTTATACTGCAAAAATCTAGATTTTGGTCTCACATACCAATCCCGACCATCAAGATTTCTCCAAATTTAATGTTCCTACTCGTAATCACTTAAAATGAACGTTTTTTAAGCAAAAAATATGCAAATTTCCTTGTTTTGACACACTTGACGATTTTTTGACACACTTCCGGTACAGTTATCGAACACATCATCCTTTCGGCTCTTCCCATTGAGTAAACCTATTTTTAGAAAAACAATTTTCAAATCCGTCCAGCGGTTTTCTAGATTTCGTCGGTTGTGACGGACGGACGGCCGGACGGCTGGACGGCCTACAGACAGACATACATTTTTTTTTTGCTTTTTTAGAATCAGTAGGTCCTAAAACGTCGAGAAATGCCAAAAAAAGTGGGGGTAAGAATTTCACTTTGAGCTCATGAATGTAATACTTAGGTCTTTCAGACCGAAGTAAAAGAAGCGTTAAACGTTTTTAACGCAACATTGTTGGAAGTCGCATTAGAAGTTTCACTTCAAAAAAAAGATTTATTGTAAATTATAAGATATTCAGATTTATTATAAGATATTCACTTATGCGCAGTTGTCATTTTTGAAGTAAAACTTCATTAGGCGCGTTATGAGAATTTTGCAACGGAAGTACAAAAAACGAATATAATATTCGGCAAATATACGATACAATCCGATTATGACACACATATTTTAAATATTCACTGGTTTTTGATGCATTATAGAAAGTTATTTTTTTTAAGTTATATTTTTCGATGCTTAAAAATTCAACAGAAATTCAATTAAAAAAACATAATTTTGAATTAAATTTAATGATTTTCAATCCGAATTTTTGGAGTATTTTCATTTAATTTAATATCAGTTTTCAAAATATTATATGTATGTCTGCTCCATTTTTGTTTACAATGGATGCTTAGACTCGTAAATTAATAAAAATGACAGCACATTTGGCTTTTTTAAGGGCAGAAAAATAAGTTGTCGCACATCTTGGTAAATGGCATATATAATCAAATATAAGATGACAAAAAAGCACCGTTTTGAAATTTGAGCAATATCGAATAACTCGTTCAGGAATGGAAGCATGTTTGGTGGATCTTTTTGGTTTGTATGGTCAAGTCATTTATTTGTTCATTTGTTATTATATTTTTTATTCACTTATGCAGTACTAAATGTTATATGAGTTGGATGTATCGATTGTAGATGGTGGTCATTGTGGTCATGGTGGCCATGGTGGTCATGGTGGTCATGGTAGTCATGGTAGTAATAGTGGTCATGGTGGTCATCGTGGTAATGGTGATCACGGTGTTCACGGTGGTCATGGTGATCACAGTGGTCATAGTGGTCATGGTGTTCATTGTGGTCATATTGATTATGGTGGTCATGGTGGTCATAGTGGTCATGGTGGTTATGGTGGTCATGGCGGTCATGTTGATCATGGTGGTCATGGTGGTCATAGTGGTTATTGTGGTCAAGGTGATAATGGTGGTCATGGTGGTCATGGTGTTCACGGTGTTCACGGTGGTCATGGTGGTCATGGTGGTCATAGTGGTCATGGTGGTTATGGTGGTCATGGGGGGTCATGGTGGTCTTGGTGGTCATGGTAATCATAGTGGTCATGGTGGTTATGGTGGTCATGGTGGTCACGGTGTTCATGGTGGTCATGGTGTTCACGGTGGTCATGATGGTCATGGTGTTCACGGTGGTCATGTTTGTCATGGCGGTCATGGTGGTTATGGTGATCAAAGTGGTCATGGTAGTCATGGTGGTAATGGTGGTCACGGTGGTCATGGTGGTCATAGTGTTCACGGTGGTCATGGTGTTTAGAGTTTGCATCCCCGGCTTTCCCGGGCCGGAAAAAATATTTGTGTTGATTAAATTTGTATTTTTAAATAGAAAAATGAGTGCGTAAAATCTTTGCACCCGGTTAAAATAAATTTCTTTGGCTACTGTGGCAGGTATTAATAAAAAGATGAAATATAAAATAAATATGTCATATTGCAATTTAGAATTGCATTTCTTGATAATATAATTTACTGTGTAATAAAAAGCAATATTTACATAATGTATTACAAAGTCAATTCGATTATTAGCATAATTGAAATATGAAATTAGAGGCTTATGACAATTTTGCTAAATTTATTGAAAAATGTATCAATTGTTGTACCAATTGTTAAATTAAGTGGACATGTATTCATCGTGAAATTTAATTTATAATACGTTGTAAGATTTTGTAAAACATGTAAATATGGCTTTTTATTGCAAATTGTTGTAATTTATATTATCAAGAATATTAGAAAGAAACTCTAAATTTCAATATGACATATCTATTTTATTTTATATTTATTATTTTTAGTAATACCTGCACCTGCTGCAGGGGCCAAAGAAGTTTTACTTCAACAGCGTGTTAAGATTACGCACTTCATTTTTTTCAAAATGGCGGCATTCAAAGTTAGTCTTTTGGTTTTTTTTTCTAAGCTTGAATTTTTCGTTATTTGAGCCATGTTGAACTAATATCGAAATAATATTATTCAAGATATCGTTACTCGAGCACCTCTATGTTGGCTCGAGCACCCCTTTATTTCAAAATAGTGTGAACTATAAATTTTGTGGGTGTAACATATTTTAACCTCGATATTATCACTTTCCAAATGGAAAAGTACTAATTCGACTGACACTAAGTTTACACCAGTATCTAATAGGTACATACTATACTTATTAGGTCGACTATGGTCGATGTCAACCGTTATCAAAAAAGTACGTACCATATATTTGGTAGGATGATTTGCTACGTATCCAATTAGGTACGTATAGCAAATAGGTATTATTTTTACGGTGTGAACACTAAAATTTGGTATGACATTTAAAATAAAAATAAATCAACTTATTTTATAAATATGTATTTATGTTTCGTGTGATTTTTTTGTTGAAATTAAAAGTAAAAGAATTTTAGCAAGAATATAATAAATGTTTACAGTTTTTTATAAAACATATAAATATAAGGAAATTCTTTTATCCGCGACTCCTAAAGAATATATACTTTCCATGCGTATATCTTTCATTGTAATTGTATTCATTCCAATTTATATAAAAAATTCTCTTTTATTTATTTCATTCTACCTTATTTATAAAAAATTTCTCTAACAAATTAAAAACTTGATTTGTTGGTATAGTAATATAAACAAGTTTAAACAAGAACAATACATATATAAATCTAAAGTAAACAACAAACGTTTTGTTTTTCTTGTTTTCTATGATAAATTAATTTCAATTTGGCGATATAAAGTTTTAAATGAAAACTTTATATTATTTCAAATATTTTTAGTCGTGGATAAAAGAGCATCTTGTATTCGCTTAGGATGAAGGCAATTCTTAACTCAGATGATTCCCTCTACTCGCTACGCTCGTTCCGGGAAGCTTCATCCTCGTGAAGAATTGCCTTCATTCTAAGCGAATACAAGAATCTACTATTTTTTAACTTCTATTATATTAATATGTCATATCTTATACCTAATTAATAAGAGTTTACATCAGCGTATCAAATTTAAAAAGTATGATGGTGAAAATAGCTTACAAATTTGATACGCAGCAAATTAAATACTGGTGTAAACTTAGTGTAACTATTGGTATTGAATTGCATATGACTGTGCATTTTTGAATAGTAATGCAATTAAAATATCTTCTATTCGTGATTCTTTTCCTTGAAACATTAAATGTTGGTGATAATAAAGCTGTAATTTTTTACCTAATATTCTTAATTCTTTTATGTCTCCCTTGTCGCTTGACCTAATTACTTTCTACTATTTCTTTATTTTGTTGCTTTGAAGATCCCAGCATTACGTTTCAGTAAAACATAAAATGGAAATTATAACTTTATATTTTGTTGATGAAAAAACATTTTGTTTTTAGTTGCTTTTGACGTAAATCTATTTCACATAAATATATTAAGTGATATGAATTGTTACAGATAAAATAACATCAACAAAAAAATTCAAGTGTTCGCTGATAATACTATATTTATTTTTTGTATGTTTAGGAAAGAGGACACAAAATGGAAACCTTTATCATTGACAATCTAAATTTTTTTTTGTTTATTTTTGTTATAATTTATGATATTTTTTGTGAAATGATTGGTTCTGTTTTTGAAGTTTGATTGTTGTTTTAGGATATACAGAAATTAGAGCAGATAAAATTTATTAAGCTTTTTATTAATAAAAAAAATTGATTAAAACGAATTTGTGGCGTAACCACATTTTCGTATCTATCTCTGTGGGAATGTGGGAAAATTTTTTAGGCTATGTGTTTAATTTTAATAGACGAGTAAGGATGGATTCCCCAATCGTTTTGGATCTATAGGTGGCCATTTCCATAGACAATTATTTATATAATTTGTATAACACAATATTTTTTTATCTTATTGTGGAGAAAAAAATAACAAAATAAAATTCAGGAGAATGTTTGTAATTATTTTTAAGAAATTCGTATTTATATTCTTGATGTTCTTCTTGCAATAATATTTTGAGTGAAATAAAATTACTATTTAAAAAAATTTTTTTAAGAAGGGAAGATCTTTTTTATGGGCTATAAAAATAGGGAGTTTATTAGAAAAACGAAAGTTTCTCATTTGTGTAACAGGTATTATAAATCTCAAAAATATGGAGGGGCTGAAATCTCACAGCTCTGAGATATCAAGACTTCGGTCTGGGTTAAGGATTTTGATAAAGTTCTCGGCAAAAATCTTTTTTGAGGACATGGTTTTTAGTTTTGGGCAGCGATGTATATCAAACATAACTCTTTGTTAAAGTAAAAGTATTTTTTATCTCTGTTTAGAAATTTATTACAAAACTAAAACAAAGCATCAATACGTTGCCGGAAAATTATAACAGATCATAAATTAACATAATTTAGTGAAAAGATGATACACTCAGCAAACTACTCAAAAACTTCTCCATTTAGCGTTTCGAGAAAATATTACAAAATCACAAATTCATATTTCTTTCAAAATTCCAAAAATATTGCAAAAATTAAATAAAATCAAACTCTTTTCAAAATTCCAAAAAAATTTCAAAAATTAGAATAAAATCAAATATTTAAACTTTTTATAAATTCCACTAATATTCCAAAAATTCTAAAAATTCAAACTTTTTCTAAAATTCTAAACATATTGCAAAAATTATTACAAAATCAAAAATTGAAACTTTTTTCAAAATTCCAAAAATTATAATAAAATCAAAAATTTAAAATTGGGTAAAAAAATAAAAAAAATTCTTTCTTTTGACACGCTTGACAACATTTTTTTGACAAACTTATAATGCAATAATCTAGTTTTTGATCTCACATACCAATCCCGACCATCCAGATTTCTCCACATTCTTTGTTCCTACTCATTATCACTAAAAATGAATGTTTTTTAAGCAAAAAATATGCATATTTCCTTGTTTTAACACACTTGACGGTTTTTTGACACACTTCCGGTACAGTTATCGCACACATCGTCCTCATCCTAATTCAAAATTTTTCAAATCCCTCCAGCCGTTTACTAGATTTCGTCGGTTGTGACGGCCGGCCGGCAGACGGACATACATTTTTTTTGCTTTTTTAGAATCAGTAGGTCCTAAACCGTCGAGAAATGCCAAAAAAGTGGGGGTAAGAATTTCACTTTTAGCTCATAATGTAATACTTAGGTCTTTCGACGGAAGTAATAAAGAGACAAAAAATGTGTATAAAGAGTTTTGCCCTTCAAACGTCCTTAAAGGCAGTCAATCATATGCATGGAAGCTTAGGTTGGTTGAATTGTTTTATTTTCATGTCGATTTGATGAAATAAGTTTGTTTAATCTCAGACGGGTTTAATCCTAGTTGTGACGTATAAAGTATGTAATCGGCTTACCTCTCGTTTCTATTGTGTTTTGCAGTTTGCATATAGCTATTTGACGATGTTTCATGTTTGATGCTTTGGGTTAATCTATATTTGTAGTCAAATGCACGATATGTTGGCAATTGTTTTAACAATTATTCATATATTTTATAATTATAATGATTTCTCATTTTTCATATATTTTGTTATACGAAACGTAAAAAGAAAACAGACCTTTTTATAGGTGGAGAGTTGTTGCTCTAAAAATTTGATATGGAAAAGTGATGACAAATTTAAAAGTAACTAACGCCAAAGGGATTGTCACCATACATAGGTCAATCTTTTAGTCTCAGCCTTTCAAACTTAATTTTCCAAAATTTTTAATACATAATAATATTAAAAGCGAAATAGTTGTTGAGAAACAGAACAAAAGTTATATCATTAATTCCGAACTCAACGAAATATCACACTAGAATAATTTTCAAAATTTTACTTTATACAAGCCGCCTCGTGAATAAAACAACTGTAATTATAAAAATTTATCAATAATTTTTATTTCTTTAATGTTTGTTTGAAAGCAGCATGTTAAAGACTTCCGATAGTTATTAAAATTGTTTATTAAATTTTATATATAAGATCAAATAATCTAAGAAACTTTAGTTTTCTTTCAACTTATGTGGTAAAATGACTTACTGGTAGTCGCACAGTTCTGTTTTAGCTGGTGGGACTATTTTCTTCTCCTTTAAAATGCTTAAAACCCTAAGCACGCTTAAAATATATTAGCCTCTGGCAGTTGATTTGGAATGCATGGATACCTTAACAGCTCATTGCATTTAATTAAATCAGTACCCGTCGAACTTTTAGATTGATTGCTTGGCAAACAACGTTCTTTAAAGCTTGGAAATTTCGTAAATCTTTAAGCATTAATCTAAAAGTTAATATCCAAACCTGGAGAGTAAGAAAAATGTGTGTGCCTTAAATGAATTTTTTTGGATGCTTCAGTTGTTGAATTGTTAGGTTGCTATAAGCTACATTGGTATTCGATTCTCATTAATCTACTAATCTAAGAAACTTTCATAAAAAAGTAAAGTTCATTACAAAACGCAGTTTATGGCACAACGACTATTTCCTCTAGAAACGTATATGCAAATATTTTAAATTTTAATTTTCATTTCAGTGAAAACCCTTTTTTTTGTCTCTGTTCTATATATAAATGAAAAACAAAAGTAATTTTCTAATTTTAGAATTATGCAATTTTAATTTAAATATTTAATGTTGTTTTTGTTGTTACATATTCTACATAAAAATAGATGTTGTAAAATTATTAGTGCATCAAACAAGTGATTTAAGTGAAAATTTTACGATCAAAATTTGCAAAAATGCCAATAAGAAAATTAAAGGTTTTTATGAGTTTTATATTGTTTGAACTAAATATTTGTATATTTTTAGGTAGATTTCATATAAAAATCTACCTATTGCAATGGGCTTCATCTCGGAATTTCGGAAAAATTTTTGTGCCAAACGACTATATATGATAAGCGGAGACGAAATCCGTTATAACGGCCGTTTGGATTCTAATATTTTTAAAAACTTCATAAATTTAGAATCTTTGAAACCTTTTAAATCAGTTTCTTTCAAAAAAAAGACCTCTGCAGTTGGAGGTTTCTGAGTGAGCGGCTCCAACAAAAAAGCTTGTAAAACACAAAATGCGTTTGAATCAACCGGCGCTCTCACGGTTGCATTTGTGGAGCCAGATCAAAAAACCTATCTTAAAAACATGGGTTTTATTAATATCTTGGACAAGTTCGTAAATCAGAAAAATCTGACACATGGTTGAGGAACTATAGGCTTTATACTAGAAAAAAAAGTGGTTTTTTAATCCGTTATAACGGCCGTTTGGATACTAATATTTTTAAAATCTTCATAAATTTAGAATCTGTGGAAACATTTTAATCCGTTTCTTATAAATATAAACCTCTACAGTTAGAGGTTTTTGACTTGTTCGCTTCAACAAAAAAGTTTGCAACAATCCCCAACTACAATTTCCAAAAACCTTATAACACTCAATGTCAACCTTATAACAGTCAAAAAAATAAAAGATTTGAATTGAAGAAATTAATTTTTTTTCTTAGAAATAAACTATTTTGATATTTTGCAGCAATTGCACGACATATGATGTAGAGTAGGTTTGTGTCATAAATTGTCACACACATGTTCTGTGGTAGATTTGATATTTGTTTGTTGCAAAATTGGGATAGATATAATTTTGCTTGTAGGTAGCTAATTTTCTTTTTAAAATTTGTTCGATATCTGTTTGAAATTAGTTTGTTTTGTTTAAACTAATCAGATACATCAGATTCTACTGGCACACAAAACTGTCTGATCTCGAAATCTACCTATTTCTAGCGGATATACGTGCCGCTTGGACTTTTTTAAATTAGAATTGAGCAAAGTAAAATGTGGTTCAACAAGATATTTGAAATTGATTGATTAATATAAACTTATGAAGAGAAAATTGTATTTAGTTAGCTACAAGATTATAGATAATTTAGTGCTAAAGCAAAACACACTATACTGTTAACCGAAAAATCTCTAACTTTGTTATACTGTCGTGCTAAGCACAAAGGGCGTATCTTGAATTTTTGACATTTCGAGATATTAACACTTTTTAATTTTCAAGTTTCACAGTCAAACTAATCAAAACTATATTTTTAGTCAAAAAAATTTCAAATTTTGGTTTGAATCAGAGATATAGAAGGTTGTATTATTTGTTAATGTTGTAAAATATTAATTATTGGATAAATAAATAGTAAATTTGATACTTTGAAAGAAGAAATGGTATTTTAATTTTTGTTTTCGGAGTGCGGTAACGGGTAAAATCACTATATAACAATTTGTTGTTTTTCTTTTAGAGGCAAAATTTCCACTATTGGTTTTACGGTTTTTCTTTTTCAGAAAAGATTTCCGAAGAGAGGTTTTTGACAAATTCTGAAATCGCTTCTACTGTTGGTTGGGCTATGGTTTGTTTTTCTTAATGCTTTAAATTTTTTGATATGTCTAATGTTGTTTATCTTATATTCTGCATCAATTCCTTGTTGAATAATTGTTTCGAATTTTGGCCAGAATATATTAAAATTAATGTTGTTGTTGTAATAAAGTTTTAAAATTTTAAGATGAGTATTGTAAGTGCGAAGTTCCAGTTTATCTAATAAAGCATGTTTGTCCTTTATTTCGTGTTGAACCATCAGCTTGCGAACATGTTTTGTTATAACTTCTTTTCGTTACGGTTTTCCCTTAATATTTATTTGTGCAAACTTTGGTAGTAATCTGTGTTTGAGACATCTTTTTAAAAACGTAATGTGTGAATGGGTTCTGGTAATTTTGATTTTGAGGTAAAACCGTAATAGATCAATCAATAGTGGAAATTTTGCCTCTAAAAGAAAAACAACAAATTGTTAAGATATACAGTATATAAAGTGTAATTTTTGAATGACAAAATTAATTAAATGGTTTAATTATATGATAAAAATGTCCATCGACTGTTATTATATCATCTTAGATGTATAACTCATTTTTGACAAAAAAGCAAGATACGGCCTTTGTGCTTAGCACGGCAGTATAAAAGGTATCAGTTTGGTTCGTTTGTCGCTGCCTCATCCTTTTGGAGACTAAAACGGCAACTTATATTGTAATAAAATCGAAAAAAGTCAAAACATAATAAAATTCAGGGTAATTAGTCCATAATTATAACATTAATAAAACAACATAAAATAACATTAATAGAAAAAAAGGAACTGAAACTGTAAGTTATAATTAGGTGCGTTCGATTTGACTGAAACAACTGAAAAAACAACAACAATTGCATTCAATTTTTCAGTTGTATCAGTTGCATCAGTCAAATCGAACACGGCTATTATTGTAAAAACAACCTAGTCTAGTTCAAAATAATAGTTGATCGGATGATTAAATTAACATCGTCTTGTAGTATTAAAAGTGTGTCATAAAAGAATCCAACCGAAAATTTTCGAAAAAGCTATGCAAAAGTAATAAACGTAATTAAAGGGGAGAATTAGGTCGTTCGTCCGAAACAGAAAGTTCTAATGCTTGAGAACAATCAACAAATCGTTATGTTCAAACCTTGTTCTCATAAAGATCTCAATATAAACATTTGCATATGTTCAAAATAAAATTGTGGCGCCGTCTTTACAAAAAACTAGATCTGCCTGAATTGAGAAAAAAGCCAAACCATCAAACATTATAATCCAATTTGAATATTTTTGTCTCTTTATAATCCAATAACAAAAAAAAAATTATGACGGATAATCAATAAAATCTGTACACATTTTTCCCATTGCTAAACTTAAGTTACATTCAGACAAACATATCTTGTTCCTTAATAATGAATCACAAAAAGTGCTATAAATCGTTTTTAATTTAATAGAAATAATAATAAATCAAATTTCTTATGGAAAATATCTAAAATTATAATTTATTTGAATATTTTGTGAAACAGTTTTGTCATTATTTCAATCTGTATTCTACATTTTTAAAATAGATTAAGACATTAGGTCTACAAAAATTGACGATGACACAAAATTTTGGGATGAATTCAAAAAAGTTTTTGAAAGAAAATGAAATTTTATTAGAGGAAAAAATAAACGAAACTGAGTAGCTTTGTTTAACTACCCGTAAATTGCACTCGTTTTTTTTGCTATATATGTACATATAATACATAAAACATAAAAATATAAAATCGAAGTGTAAACAAATTTAACCTAAATTTTCTCTTAAATACATAAAAACAAGAATTTTCCTATTTGTTTTTAACTGAATAATTGAAATTCAATTAATTAAAGGAAACAACTAATAATAGTAATAAAAAAAACTTTATGTTGATACACAGATAGATATATAATATAAGAGAGCGGTGCATAAACCAATCGTAATTGATCTAACAAACATCGCCAGTAATTAGTGTGTAAAATAAACATTGTTGGTTAATTACTTGTTATCAGAAATGAAAAAAGTAAAGAATCAAATCAGATATATGTATCTTTAAATGGAATATAAAAGCTATTTTTTTAGTTTTTATTGAGTTACAGATGTAGAGAGATCGATGTTCGATGGAGTGTATCGGATTCGATTTGGGTTGCAAAAGTTTAAATAGTTTGTAATGAGCCAAGTCACTAAAAGCTTTGAAATCAAATATTTTCTGTATGCCTTGAGTGAATTTGTTCCAAACGCGTTTCTTCTCATTTTAACCAAAATTATTTATCGCCACGTCACAACTCATAAGTCATAAAAAAGTGAGTTTAGTGAGTTGAGTAAGTTTAGTGATTCGGGTGACTTGAGGGAGCTAAATTAGTTGAGCAAGTTGAGTAAGTTTAGTGAGTTGAGTAAGTTGAGTGAGCTTAGTTAGTTGAGTGAGTTGAGAGAGTTGAGTGAGTTGAGTGAGTTGAGTGAGTTGAGTGAGTTGAGTGAGTTGAGTGAGTTGAGTGAGTTGAGTGAGTTGAGTGAGTTGAGTTAGTTGAGTGAGTTGAGTGAGTTGAGTGAGTTTAGTGAGTTTAATTAATTTAGTGAGTTGAGTGAGTTGAGTGAGTTGAGTGAGTTGAGTGAGTTGAGTGAGTTGAGTGAGTTGAGTGAGTTGAGTGAGTTGAGTGAGTTGAGTGAGTTGAGTGAGTTGAGTGAGTTGAGTGAGTTGAGTGAGTTGAGTGAGTTGAGTGAGTTGAATAAGTTGAGTGAGTGAGTTGAGCGAGTTGAGTGAGTTGAGTGAGTTGAGTGAGTTGAGTGAGTTGAGTGAGTTGAGTGAGTTGAGTGAGTTGAGTGAGTTGAGTAAGTTAGGTGAGTTTAGTGGGTTTAATTAATTTATAGAGTTGAGTGAATTGAGTGAGTTGAGTGAGTTGAGTAAGTTGAGTGAGTTGAGTGAGTTAAGTGAGTTGAGTGAGTTGAGTGAGTTGAGTGAGTTGAGTGAGTTGAGTGAGTTGAGTGAGTTGAGTGAGTTGAGTGAGTTGAGTGAGTTGAGTGAGTTGAGTGAGTTGAGTGAGTTGAGTGAGTTGAGTGAGTTGAGTGAGTTGAGTGAGTTGAGTGAGTTGAGTGTATTGAGTGAGTTGAGTGAGTGAGTTGAGCGAGTTGAGTGAGTTGAGTGAGTTGAGTGAGTTGAGTGAGTTGAGTGAGTTGAGTGAGTTGAGTGAGTTGAGTGAGTTGAGTGAGTTGAGTGAGTTGAGTGAGTTGAGTTAGTTGAGTGAGTTGAGTGAGTTGAGTGAGTTTAGTGAGTTTAATTAATTTAGTGAGTTGAGTGAGTTGAGTGAGTTGAGTGAGTTGAGTGAGTTGAGTGAGTTGAGTGAGTTGAGTGAGTTGAGTGAGTTGAGTGAGTTGAGTAAGTTGAGTGAGTTGAGTGAGTTAAATGAGTTGACTGAGTTGAGTGAGTTGAGTGAGTTAAGTGAGATAAGTACTTGAGTGAGTTAAGTGAGTTGAGTGAGTTGAGTGAGTTGAGTGAGCTGAGTGAGTTGAGTGAGTAGAGTGAGTTGAGTGAGATGAGTGAGTTGAGTGAGATGAGTGAGTTGAGTGAATTGAGTGAATTGAGTCAGTTGAGTGAGTTGAATGACTTGAGTGGGTTGAATGATTTGAGTTAGTTGAGTAAGTTTAGTGAGTTGAGTGAGTTGAGTGAGTTGAGTGAGTTGAGTGAGTTGAGTGAGTTGAGTGAGTTGAGTGAGTTGAGTGAGTTGAGTAAGTTAAGTGAGTTAAGTGAGTTGAGCGAGTTGAGTGAGTTGAGCGAGATGAGTGATTGAGTGAGTTCATCGAGTTAGAAGTGTTGAGTGAGTTGAGAGAGCTGAGTAACTTGAGTGAGTCGATGTAACTCAATGATAATATACATGGATAGGTTCAAATCAACCTGGGGGTCTAGATTGACTCTTTGTGTACCTTTGGGCCTTAGGTTTTTGGGAAGACAAACATGATTTTGTCCAACGGTTTTATATCTGTATTTATATTTAGACAAACAAATAGCGAACTACAATCAACTTAATAGTAGCCCTGGCCCCTGACAATAAAATGTAATAATTTATGGGAGAAATTGTGAATAGTTAAACTCAAATAACTGGATGAATAATAGGAATTTTTCAATTCTGAAACCAGTTTTGGAATCTTCTAATTAAACCTTACATGTTTTAATCAGAAAAAATTTTACGTGTTTCGTGGCGGTATCGAACCCCATTCATCAGTAACACAAATGCGATACCTTGTGTTATACACGTTTTATCAACTGAGCCATTCAATTGACATGTTTTATGGAAATTTTAGTTAGTGAATTGAAACGTCATCAACAATTACAATGAAGTTAACAATTTCACAAAGATTGCCGACCTAACGACATGATATATGCAATTAATTATTTCTAATTAATTATCTATCTATTTTACACGTACACATTCTCAATGTGGTAGAATCATTACAATTAGTTGTTATTCAACTAATCTGAAAACCAATCTAATATGATCTAGGCGATCGGGGGTTATTTCGTATGGGAGAAATTGTGAATAGTTAAAAAAACTGGATGAATAATAGGAATTTTTCAATTCTGAAACCAGTTGTTGATGATGACGTTTCAATTCACTAACTAAAATTTCCATAAAACATGTCAATTGAATGGCTCAGTTGATAAAACGTGTATAACACAAGGCATCGAATTTGTGTTACTGATGAATGGGGTTCGATACCGCCACGAAACACGTAAAATTTTTTCTGATTAAAACACGTAAGGCTTAATTAGAAGATTCCAAAACTGGTTTCAGAATTGAAAAATTCCTATTATTCATCCAGTTATTTGAGTTTAACTATTCACAATTTCTCCCATAAATTATTACATTTTATTGTCAGGGGCCAGGGCTACTATTAAGTTGATTGTAGTTCGCTATTTGTTTGTCTAAATATAAATACAGATATAAAACCGTTGGACAAAATCATGTTTGTCTTCCCAAAAACCTAAGGCCCAAAGGTACACAAAGAGTCAATCTAGACCCCCAGGTTGATTTGAACCTATCCATGTATAGTATCATTGAGTTACATCGACTCACTCAAGTTACTCAGCTCTCTCAACTCACTCAACACTTCTAACTCGATGAACTCACTCAATCACTCATCTCGCTCAACTCACTCAACTCGAAAAATTCCTATTATTCATCCAGTTATTTGAGTGAACTATATTTATTGAGTGAACTATATTTTTTATATTTATTTGAGTGAACTTTATTTATTGAGTACTATTGTGAACTATATTTATTGAGTACTCGTTATTTGAGTACTATTCACAATTTCTCCCATACGAAACAACCCCCGATCGCCTAGATCATATTAGATTGGTTTTCAGATTAGTTGAATAACAACTAATTGTAATGGTTCTACCACATTGAGAATTGTGTACGTAAAATAATGGATATCATTAACTTACCATACTTAATGGAATAGTAGCGTCTTGAGAATTAATCGAAATAACTCTGTAATAATTTATGTTGAATATTTTTTTTTTCGTAACGAGTTTGGGAAGTATGAGCTTTTCATCGGTTCAAATTGCGTACACTGTCTCAAACTCCGTAAGTCTCTATAGTGATCGATGGTCGATTTGGTGAAATTCGCTACCTAACTTGTTTTATCAAATGTGGACTATTTGGCCATATGCGAAATATTTATGAAAAGAATTCCAGTGGCTCCCAACAATCATTGTCACACAACTTGTACGGCAATATTTTATGCGTCCGTTGTAAACTGAATCCAATCTTTTCGTGAATGCTATTACAATATAATGTCCTTCAATTCGGTATAGCTTGGTAAATTTTGTGTCTTCGGCCTTTTAAACAAAGCGGCCAGTTATGAATCGGTTGTAGTATAGATTATTATACCAATAAATTTCTGAGTTCCTTTGGTCAAGGTTGGGATAGTTAACGTATGTGTGATAAAAATCTCAAAGAATAGGTTTCATCTTACTAGCAGAAGTTTTCGCTACTGATCACCATATCTATTCACGTTGGAGCCACCAATTATGGTACAATCTCTGTATTATTTTGACACTGTCAGTATACAGTACCTGTTTATTTCACGGACGGTCATTTTATAATCTTTTTAAAAATATATAACACAGTTATATTTTAATAAAGATATTCCAACAAGCGAATTATGAAGCGATTGTAAATTTGGATAATTGTTTTGTGGGATATTGAATACACGAGAGACCGATAAAAAAATGAATTCTTTACATTCATATTTCCAATTACAAATACATCGTAACATAATTGGTGACCCTAACTTGGTCGTTTTTATCCTGCGGTATATTTTTTTTAAATTTAAATGTATTAATTCCTACAAAACTTTCCATTGGAAAAATGAGTACGTAATTCTCACAAGTTGTGTTTAGAGATATGCTCATCATTTGATGTCTACTTAGTATTCGAAATTTCTGAAGCTCCCTTGATTTTAAAAATCATGAAAAAATCTGTTAGGATTGAATAATTTCATTTAGCTTAGTTATTTCGATAGTTTTAATTGTTTGTATTACGAAATACCAATAATATCTATGACACAACAAAACCATAAAACTTACAATCTTAAATCATAACTCTGAATCATTTTTCCCCAACTGAGTAACAAGTAACAACAGAAAAAAAATTCTTTATTCAAACTATTTCTATATTAATTCTAATTTTAATTTAATTTATTTAAAAATACCCACCTGGTTGTGTAGTTTACTTTCAATCAATACATACGGGTAAATGCTTTAGATTTAGTCTTTCATTTTTCTTAAGAAAGATTTTTCAACAAAAGAAACAAAAACTTACTTAAATTTTGTGTTGGTTATTTTCGTTGAAGGTTGAATGAAATAGATTGTTCACATTAAAATTCTTTTCAAAGATATCTTAAATTTATTTGTAATTAATTGCAATGTTCATATGTGTATGGTTAACTACTTGCTACACTGAATCAAACTACATTACAATCAAAAGAGAAGTGTGACTTGGATTTAAAAATACAGAGTTTCGATTTGGTAAACGTTTTATGAACACTAGATTGAGATATGATCC
Source organism: Diogma glabrata (assembly GCA_963693315.1). Classification (NCBI taxonomy): domain Eukaryota; kingdom Metazoa; phylum Arthropoda; class Insecta; order Diptera; family Cylindrotomidae; genus Diogma; species Diogma glabrata. The sequence goes on along the minus strand of OY856186.1, from coordinate 195,165,840 downwards.
AAGCACAGTTAAACATCAACAAAATACCAGCAAAAAACATCAACCATGCCATTGAACTCTAATCAAAATATCATCATAATAACAACTTTCCAATTCATTCCGGCAAAATGGTAAACAAACAAATCAGTCAACCTCAAAATAATTTTATATAATAATAATTTAATTGACATTTTGTATAATCGTATATTCGTGAATATTTAGAAAATCATGCATGTGTTTATTCATTTTATAGAAAAAAATTAAATCTATTGTAATGAAATAGAAAACAACCGTTTTCGATTCAATGACCAGGCAGTTAATGTTACTGCTAGTTGAATTATAAACCGGATCGTATGACAGTTCAATTTATAGTTTCACAGTTTGGAATTTCGTTTGGTGTTGTGATCGTTTTCCGCATATTATTATAATTACATTTTAATTAATTTTAATTTTGTTTTTAAATTTAGACTAAACTTGGCTGATGAACGTAGCGAACAGACAAGTATATTATCCTGTACTATTCCATCGTTCAAATTTTAGTATAAAATAAAAGAACAAGTAACATAAGTTAAGGTGAAAGCAGTTACAAAAGATCCATTCAAGAAGGTAACCTTAAAATAAAACATTCAATAAGTTAGCAATTACACCAATTGATTGAACACAAAATAAGAACTCGAAAAGAAATAGTATAAATCACTAGACAAAGCTCATAAAAAAGTTAAAAGTTAAAATATAAATTAAAAATTGACAACACTAAGTTTTGTTGTCAACACAATTTATTAAAAGTTAAAGTTAAAATTTATAATAACTTTAAAAATATTTTGAATTTTGTGTCCAAATCTCGGCCAAACTAATTTTAAATCTGTATTTAGAAAGTTGATTTAATTATTGCACAATTATTGGCCTACACTTTAATGCAATAATTTATTTGTTTCAAGTTTTAATTGTAAATATTTTTTATTTAATCTCGATTTTTGAATAAGAACCAGAATTTATGTGTATATTATTGGTAACCGGCCACCATAACCAATTTTTAGCATGCATCCACATCTGTCAAATCGTACTTTTTTGTGTGTTTTACTCTGTGAGAAATCGAAAAATGTTCCCCTAGACGTGAGTCTAATTAAATTCGTGCGTTTAATTTTACTCATATATCGTGCAATTACTGCAAAATATCAAAACAGTTTATTTCTATGAAAAAAAAAGTCGGACAAGTGCGAATAAAATTCGCTCGCCAAGGGTTCCGTGAATGTAAAAGAACACAATATCAAAAATAAATGACATAAAGTTATGTTGTAAAGTCTTTATATCGCCAGACTATGGAATATGGACGCATAACAGAATAAATGTTTAATCGTAAACGTCAATAGTAAATGTCAATCACATCTACATTGATAAAAAATGTTACTTGAGGTTAAATCTTGTTCATAGATGTTTATGTTAGCTAAAGAAAGATTTAACCAGTATTTTAATGGTCTAAATTGGGAATATTTGTTCTATAAATCAGCGTCGAAATATAGTGTGGTATACATACACTTAAAATAGGACTTTTTTATCAATAACTAAAAAACTATGCATCGCAGAATTCTAAAAAATGTTGCAATGTTTCTTAAATTAAGTTCTTTCAAATGACACCCCACTCGTTTGGTTCCAAAAAAGTTTTTTTTTTTTACCCTCCTTACACCCATCCCCTAAACACACAAAAATATAATTATTTGAGAGTTCGCTATAATTTTCGTTCAAAATATAGCAAACTTCCTGTCTCTATGAATTTTTTTAATTTTTCCTGTCAATCAGTGTCGAAACGTAGGGGGGACGGTCTGGAATTTGCACCTTTTTTAGAATAACTCAAAAACTGTGTACCGCAAAATTCTAAAAAAATTGCAAAGTTTCTGAAATTCGATGCTCTTTCAAATGACACCCCACTTGGGTCAAACCCCACTCCTGTCTCTATGAATTTTTTCAATTTTTTCTGTCAATCGGTGTCGAAACGTAGGGGGGGTCGGTCTGGAATTTGCACATTTTTTAGAATAACTCAAAAACTGTGTACCGGAATATTCTAAAAAAAATTGCAATGTTTTGGAAATTTAGTGCTCTTTCCAATGGTCCCACTCGCTTGGGTCAAAAAAGTTTTTTTTCACCCTTCCCCACCCCAACCCTTAAAAGCACAAAAACATAATTATCTCAAATAGTTCGCTTTATTTTTCGTTCAGAGTTTATCAAACTTCCTGTCTCTGTGAATTTGATCAAATTTTTCTGTTAATTATTTATTATTTATTTATTTATTTTATTGTTAAGTAAAAGAAACCCAACAATTTAAATAGCCATATGAGCAAAAATGCTATTGTATGGCATACTAATAACAAAATACAATTACACAAAATCAATAAAAATTAACAATTAACAATTACAACAAGTACAAAAATAACAAAAATATCAACAAAATAGTAACAGAAATAATCTCAAAAAGGAAAAAAAAAAGAAAAGATAAAAAAACAAAAAATAATAGAAAACTAGTTTAACAATTATCAAGAAAAATTCCACGTAAGTGAACAACTAAATTAATTTTAAATTTATTAAAGTTAGTTTCGTTCTTTATTAAAGTTGGGAGTTGATTAAATTTAGGCAGCCCTCTATATAAAATATTATTATTAGACGCACAAGACAAAAAGAAATCCGGAAGGAAAAACGAACGCCTCCTAGTATAATGACTATGAATCTCACAAGCACGAGTTATGGAAAAACTATGTTTTATACGGGAGTTTATTATATTGTAAATAACGATGAGAAGTTCTTTTTCAATTAAGATATTCAAAGAAAGAAACTCATCAAATAACAGAGCCGTAGGATAGCGAATAGGTATAGGTTCCGTACGTATTTGAAAGCCCTTTTTTGAAGTATGAATAGATCATGTAATAAAAACTCTGAGGCACCACTCCAAACAGGATTCAAGTAAACAAAATGAGACAAAATGTAAGCATTATAAATTGATTTTAAGCATTCCAAAGGAACAATATTCCTAATCTTCTTAAGTGCAAAAATATAAGGAACAATTTTACCTTTAATGTGACAAATATGATCATTCCACTTGAAATTAGCATTTAATTGGAGGCCCAGATAGTTAAAACTATTAACCTTAGCAATAGTACTATCACAATAAGAGATAAAATAGTTGTCATGCTGGGAACTATCAACATTACGTTTTTCAAAAACCATAAATTTTGTTTTAGAAGTATTAAGCGATAATTTATTTAGGGTAAACCAATCAAAAAGAATATTTAGATAATTTTGCATATCAACATGGAGCTGTTGTTTTGTTTTACAAGAATAGACTAGCGCAGCATCGTTAGCATATAAATGTATTCTACCTTTTAACGGCAGAGGACAGATATCATTTATATATATATATATATATATATATATATATATATATATATATATATATATATATATATATATATATATATATATATATATATATATATATATATATGTATATATATATATATATATATATATATATATATATATATATATATATATATATATATATATATATATATATATATATATATATATATATATATATATATATATATATATATATATATATATATATATATATATATATATATATATATATATATATATATATATATATATATATATATATATATACAGAACAGCAGAGGACCCAAAATAGAGCCCTGTGGAACACCTTTTTGCAACTGATTATTTTTGCTATTACACAGACCAACAGAGACAAACTGTTCTCTATTTCTCAAATAACTTTCAAAGAACTTTAATGCTTGTATAGAAAATCCTATTCTAGCAAGCTTTGATAACAAGATCAAATATATAACAGAGTCAAAAGCTTGTTTAATGTCCAGGAAAATACAAGAAACATAGAAATTTTTATCCAATTCCTTACTAATGAAATCCGTGAGAGCAAGGCAAGCACACGTTGTGTTAGAATTTTTGCAAAATCCATATTGCATATCAGAAATAACTCTCTCATCAGAAAGGAAAGATAAAAGTCTTGTCGCAATAACTTTTTCAAATAACTTCGAAAAAGCATTTAGAACTGTAATCGGTCTATAGTTACTTAAGGTCAATGCACAACCGGATTTGAACACAGGGACAACTCTAGCCAGTTTTAAAACATCAGGAAAATCGTTTCTGCTAATGGACTCATATATCAATTGAACTAAAATCGGACACAGGTTGTTACTAAAATGTTTTATAAATTTTACTGAAATCATATCTGGACCGGAAGAAGTAGTATTTTTTAGATTACGAATTAAATGTTCCATTTCAAGACAGTCAGTATGACTAATTGAAAAACTATTAGGAGAATCAAGGACAATATTACTATAATTTAAATTAACAATATCATTAGGTTGCAACGAAAAATGAGTTTTTGTAAAAAAGTTATTGAATTCATTTGCAATGATAAAGTCATGATTAATAATAACGACATCAATATCTATCGATAGTTTATCCGATTTACTTGCTTTTTTATTAAAAACCGTTTCTTTGAGAAAATTCTAAAATTTTCGCGGATTCCCCTTGCAGTTATTAAGTTGTTTGCTATTGAATTCTCGTTTTGCTGCTAAAATATTATTCCTGGCCAATTTTCTATATAGGTTATATTGATTAGAAATATATTCGTTATTAAGAAATTTTTTTTTATACTTAAAAAATCTTTCGCGATTATAAATGCAACGCAGTACTTCAGGAGTCATCCACTTTTTATTATTTTTCCTGTTATAAAATTTTATTGTTCGCGAGTTTTCTAAGATTGTGGCTTTCAGTACATGAATAAGCTCATTAAAAGATCCACAGTTATAAATGCTTTCCCAGTCACATGTGTTTGCAAAGCTTTCGTAGTCAAGGATAGATTTTGTTTGTTGAAAACTATCCCGAGTCAAAGAGCAATCTAAACCAAGAATTATAAGCTTATGATCAGATAAAGAAGAATCAATAATAGAAAAAATTAGGCTCGAAATGCAAGGGGGGGACCAACTTTTTGTGTCACTTTATTGATAATAATTCAAAAACTATGCATTGCAAAATTCTAAAAAAATGGCAATATTTCTAAAATCAAGTGCTCTTTCAAATGACCCACATGGCCTGCTTTCAAATGATGTTTTTACCCCTTAACATTCCCACCCCTTTAATAAATATAGTTATGAGTATCTGCCACTTTTCTATATTTTTCATTAAAAACCTACTCAGTTTTCTATCATTCCAAATATATTTCAACATTTTTGATGAAGTAGGGTCGGAGTTAATCGGGGCAATAAAACATCGAGAAAACGTCATTTTTCAAAATTATACAAAAAATGGTGAGGTGTGAACTTCTAAAATATATTTTTAAATAATGCTGAAATGATGCCCTTTCATATTGATTGATTGATTGATTGATTGGACTGTAGGACCAAGCAGTAGGCGAGACTCCCGGATTACGGCCGGGCCACTTCCTACAGTCGTTTTACATATAACAATAAGTAAGGATAGGTAGGTAATTGTTAGTTAGGAGTGAACGACCCGGTTACAGACACCTGGCAAATCGTATCTAGCTACTACTGTTACGAGACAATCACAAGGACAATCACCTATACATATAATCTGCAATCGCCAATCAGCAATCCCGTATCTAAAATTTCTCGCCTGCAATCTCCGGTCGGAAACCTGTTATTCATGTAATTTATTAGTATAATAGGATGATGACTAAATTGTAGTCCTCTGCACTCTCCAATCTGAATTCATGTTATTAAAATCAATTAAAGCAAAAAATTAATTGGTGTCCACCTATTTATATCAACGGAGCAAGCGCCAAATCTATTTTGGGTTTAATAAAAAAATTTCTCGAACGAAGTTAATATAAAAATCCATCACGGGTTATGGTAAATTAAAAGTATTTCTAGATTCAGTAGATATCCACGCAAAGACAATTAATTTTTTTTTTTTTTTTTTTTTTTTTTTTTTTTTTTTTTTTTTTTTTTTTTTTTTTTTTTTTTTTTTAAAGACCGAAAAGCGGACGCTTTTACGTTCACGCCTAAAGAACTGAGAAAGGAGATACTACTACTTAAAGGAATAAGTGGCGGATATACGGAGGAGGAGATAAAAAATGAAATGTTGGCGGAATGTCCGAATATAAAGTTCTCTAAAATTCAACAATTTACAACTCCCTATACAAAAAAGCTAACACACAACTGAATATGTACACCTTACAGCTCGAAACAGGTCAAAACCTCAGTGAATTGTTAAACATTAAATACCTGTTTCACCAGAGGATTCATTTCGAGAAACTAAAAAACAGAAATCATACAATGCTTCAGGTACCAAAGATTTGGGCATATAAGCCAAAACTGTGCATTTAACAAGAGATGTGTGAAATGTGGAGATAACCATGAAGCAGGCCAATGTGCAAGAGAAAAGGGAAACCAAGAAAATAAACCGGCTGCCTGCATAAACTGCGGCAAGGAACAGGGATGGCAGCGATTTCTCCTAACCGGTTTTATCCACTGGATTTTATCCGGGTGGCTAATTCATTTTATCCTGGATTTTAGCCGGATAAAATTAATTCATACAATTTTATTATCCAAAAGATGAAAGAAATGTTTTTTTTTCTTATTGTAATTTCTCAGGAAGTTATTACGACAAACAGATACACTTTATAATTGATCTCAAATATACTAAATTGTTATGCAATTAAAAAGATAGATAATCTAGAGTCTAGACTCTGGAGAAAGATCTAATTTATTTGAGGATAAAAAACTATATGAATAAATGGTGCTGTGTTCGAATATGACAATAAAAATCTTTTCTTTATACAAAAACAAATTAACCGGCTCTTTTAATATTATCCGAATAAAACCGGATTTTATCTATCTGGAGAGGTCAAAATGAAAAAAGCCGGCTTTTTAACCATCCCTGGCAAGGAAGGTCACCCGGCAAACTACCGAGGATGTGAAGCATTTATTAAATTCAAGAACAACCGGGATATAAACAAGGAAAGGTAAGAGACCTCCTAAACGCTAGAAAGGAAAGCGTCCTTAGGACCATAAACAACTTCACAACGCCAAACAGATCATTCGCAGATGTTATCAACCCAAATAGAGATAAAAACCCTGACAACAGCGAAAACTACATTTCAGACTTCTTTAATGAGTCCAACAAATTATTCTACATGCCTCTTGGTACTTTGTTAGATAAAATCAACCAATTCTGGCCGAATTACATGAGAATCGAAAACAAAGGTCAAAAAACAGCTGAATACCTACAATTCATCATTTCTCTTACCCCAAAAATAAATATGAGCTGTAACAATATTTCAATTTTAGCTTTGAACGCCAACTCAATAATATCCAACCACAAACGCCTTCAACTTTTTTGAAACAATTAAACACATCAACCCGACTGCAGCTCTAATCTCAGAAACCCACCTTAATGGCAGACACAAGCTACACCTCGAAAATTTCAACATCATCAGACAAGATAAAAATGTAGGCACAGCAATATTTATAAAAAAGAACATAAAGTTCAAAATTATTCCATTCGAGAGCCTGTCAATATCGGCAACCTTTATAGACATAAATTACATAGATGCTCAAAAGAGAAATCGCTCTCTGATAATAGGGGCCATCTATATCCCCAGTAACCTTGGTCAAGGTATGAAACTGGACCTAGATAACATTTTGAATTTATGTCAGAATAAAGACGAGGTAATCATTGGAGGGGACTTCAATGCCAGAAACAAAAGATGGGGAGATAGCGTAAATAACGTGAATGGCAGTCAATTATCAAATATACTTGAGGAACCAGACTGGATGAACTTCGAAATTGTAAACCCACCGGACCCAACGTTCCCGAGATCGGGTTCCTTCATTGATATGTTCTTAATATCGTCCAATTGTCTTCATAAAACGGACAATCAATTAAACTATAAGTGCTCTACTTTACTAGGAATATCTGACCATTTTGCAATACAACTAAACATCACAATTAAAAATTTTAACCCGTTAACAAACACTAAGAACCACATTTTATCTTTCAAACAAACAAACTGGGATACATACAAATCTGACCTAAGCTTTGCCCTCACGAACTTAAATATATCTCACTCGAGGAGTTTATCTAACGACGAAATTGAAAAAACTATTAATGAGATCAACGTAGCAATTATTAACATAAATCTTAAACATGCCAAACAAATGAGACCTAAGGATTTAAAGTACGCCAATCTATCTGAAGTTGCACAGAAGATGCTCAAATTAAAACAAATCTGGTCCACCAAGCTAAAGAGGATATTTAGCAAACACAAAAACAAAATCAATGCCGAATACAAAGAACTCAAAGCGAGAATCGATTGTCTCAATACCTGCCTAAAAGACAAAATTTCGAGTGAACTAAATACTAACTTCAGACGAAGATTCGAGGCCATCAAACCTTCGCCTCGAGTTTTTAAGGAAATTAATAAGATTACCGTAGGGAAATGCGACAAAATAAATGTATCAAGAGACCCAATCAAAAGAGGTGATAACATCTATATCGACCTAAACGAAAAACTAAACGCGTTTGCCGAATTCTACAAGGAAATATATAAGGAAAAATCCCAACTTATAATCTAAACACAACAAATGAGGTCATAAATTTATGGAATAACATCTCAAGAGACAACGAAAAAGAATTGACGGAATTCTCTCAGCAAAACTCTGCGCTGAATCCGGGTAATCTAGAACTCTTCTGTAATACAAAGATTACGTCGGACACAATAAAAGCCCTAAACAATTAAAAAATCGATGGGACCGGACAATATTTCAAACTACTTCATCAGGAAAGGTGTTAAACAACTGGCAGAGCCCCTAACGATCATTATAAACAACTGTTTGGATAACGGTTTCTTTCCAAATGCATGGAAGATAGCGAAACTTATACCTATCCCTAAAACTAACGCGTCACACGACATCAGAGACTTCAGGCCAATTTCGATGCTCTCAAATATGGGAAAAATTCTGGAAAAAATAATAATGTTTAAATTGCTTTGATAATTTTGATATCATCCCTGATGAACAGTTCGGATTCAGGAAAGAACACTCTACAGAGCATGCGCTCTTATATCTCCATGACAATATCGTCAAAGGACTAAACAACAGAAAATGCACAGTCTCTTGCACTTTAGACCTCGAAAAAGCTTTTGACCTCACATGGCCGAAAGGTCACATATACAAACTGCACAGGGCCAACACCCCCCCGCCTTACTTAGTCCGCATTATAAAAGTTTCCTCACAAATAGAAAACTTTTTATTGAAATTGATAATCAGAAATCTAACACAATACCAGTGAATTCAGGAGTTCCGCAGGGATCCATACTTGGACCCTGGTTATTTAACACTTATATTCATGACATTCCAACTAGATTGTCCAATAACTCCAAAACAGTTCTTTATGCTGATGACACTATAGTTTTCGCACAAGACGAAAGACCACATCTTGCATTAGATAAGATCTTAAAACACATTACATTCATACAAAAATTCTACAAAACCTGGAGAATAAATATTAATGTCGAAAAATGCCAATTAATTTGCTTTTGAAACTCAAGTGGAAGAAGACACCATCTAGCTGTACGAGAAAGTAAACAATTAACTCTCCAAATCAATAATAGCGAAATCAAAACCGTCGATAAGATCAAATATCTATATGTATATCTATCTGTATATAAACATTAATAAGACCTATTTTAACTTACGCTTGCCCTATCTGGTTCACAATTAGTCCCACAGTAGCTAAGGAACTCCTTGTCTTCGAAAGAAAAATCATCAGACATTGTCTCTCCAAATTTAGAAGGAAAAATAAAAAATATATACACAACAAGATTATTTATAAAGATTCGGGAATAACCCCTATTCTTCAATGCTCTTACAATCTAGCCGTCACTAGACTAAAAAGACTGCAACATCACCCCAACCCTCTTACGAGGAGCATTTACCACGACAATGTCACAACTCCACTGGAAAACGGTACCTACTACGTGTCACCGATCAGTTTAATAAACACAGAATCTCTCGTGTCTTTGCAAGCTAATAACTGCCTAAATCTTAATAAATTCTACGAATCGAAAAATACCAGTCACTTGAGAGGTTAAAGTACACACCCTGGCTTCGTGCTCCGTGATCTGAATAGGCGTGCACCAACCAATCTAAATTAGTACAATACTTTATTGTTCCCTGTAAATATGTAAATAAATTAGTTTTGGTTTTAGGTAGTTCATAAACAGCGCTCAAATGCTGAAAAAAACGTTTCATATAATGCCCTGAGCAAGCATAAATTTTCTAGTAAATAAGATACAGTTCATAATAAGTTGAATTAGAGAAAATACTGTAAAATGAATTAAAACAATTTTCATATATCAAAAAATCAATTTTTGAAAAACGGTAGCACTTGACAGTTCTTGTCAGTGTATCCAACATATAAAACAAACTATGTTTAATTTTTTTTTTTTTTTTTTTTTTTTTTTTTTTTTTTTTTTTTTAGTAACCGCTGTAAAATATACTTGTAAAATGAATGTTTCTAAAATGTCTCAATAAAGGAATTGAATTGAATTGAAATTAACAAAATTCAACACTCAATTTCAGTGTCAGCTTCACAATTCAAACAAATTTTATATATATTTTGAACACACTAAAGCAATTTGACAGTCTTTATAAACATGTGTAATCACAAAAATAACTTATTGAAAACAAAACAAACAATTGAACGATTAATTTATATGTAACAAACTACATTGTATTAAAACATATACCTGATAAAACTTTATAGTATAAAAATGTTGATTTTTCTGTAGTTGTTGGTAATCCACTTTGATATTTTCTCATTGTAATTCCATCATGATTTTCTGTATCATTTTTTATTACAACAATATCATCATTAAAACTGTTTGAATTACATAAATCACATTTTTCCTCAAATTATTAAGATAATAATATGATATTATTCAATAAATAAAATAACCAATAAATTATTAATAAATGAACAAGAGAAAATTTAAATATTTATTTTGTTTTATATTAATTATATTAAGAGCAAAAATTTACACGTCTATTCACGATGAAATCACTTTCTCCTCCCATAAATAAAAATATAAATAAGATATAATAATATTAGTAAAATTAACGTACCACCGCCAAAATTAAAATTTTATAAAGATTTTAGTATAATTATGTTTTTCTCCGATAGACAGCAAATATAAATTTTGCAGACTTATTTCAGTCAGCAAAATGGCACTTTTCCTGCCTAGGCAGCAAAGCAAGTACTTTGCTGCCTAGGCAGCAAAATAATTAGACTTCATAGAAATAAACAGATATTGCGATTAAAAAAAAAATTATTTTAATCGATTTTTTTTTTCATTTTTAAAATTTTGCTTTATTTTTAAAGTAATAATTATTAAATTACATATCATTGCAATTAATCGGAGAAAAAATTATATGTTCAACTCGGCAGCAAGGTAGATTGACTGCCTTGGCTGAATTCCTAGCCTCGCTCGCTCGGCTATGAACTATCAGCCGCGGCAGTCAATCTACTACTTTGCTGCCTAGTTAAACAAATAACTATTTGTCATTTTTAAAGAAAAATTTTTATTTTTTCCTTGTTTGTAATTTTTTGTTTTGTAACTTTGACAGATAAGCGAAATAAATTTTTAAAATACAAATTAATTTGTATTCAATTTAAATAATAACTCAATAATAAATATAACTAGGAACTTATTAAACCATTTAAATTTATATGACTAGATTTACGCTTAAATATCTCACACAAAAGTGGAGAAAATCTTTTAGAAAATTTATTGGAAAATTTCAGCTTTCACAATTTTTTTTTTAATGTAGGTGATTACTGTTTTGACAGATTGTTATTACCAATTTTAAATGAAAAAAAGTAATAAAAATAAACAACGACACAACAATGTTGTATCGAATTGAAAACCATAAATTACGAGAATTTCAAAAGAAAAAAAATTATTTTCCTGTTTTTTCAATCTTTTAATTAGAAAAATTAAATTATTTTTAAAATACCACCATTATTATATATTATTATATATCATATATTATATATTATTGAAGCACTTTGTTTGAAACACATTTTAGATAACTTTTTGAGTAATAAGACACTTTAAATATGGTAAATTATTAAAGTAAAAAATATATATATATTTATCACGACGGAGAGTTTTATCCACGTCCATCTTCTTTCGTTGCACATTTTACTCTCCGCTGAAATGATGCCTTTTCATATGATAAAAAAAATGTATGTTTTCAAAGGCCATTACAATAAGTAGATTTTTATATGAAATCTACCTAAACGCAGAGGTTTTCAAGAACTATGATTTCAATAATAAATATATAAGTTTAATTTTAGAAGAGCTATTTCCAAAGAAAATCATTTTAATCCAAGTTTAAATATTTTTAACTCAAGCGTTTTTAATACATGTGATTCATAATAAAAACTTTATTTAAATAACAACAAACATCGTTCGTTATTCAACTAAAACCCCAAAATAACTGGTTAACTTTGTGTTATCCTATTTTACATTATATTACCCCAACACACCACATAAATCAAACCAAAGAATTATGATCACACAAATTACTTGTCAACATTACAAAACTTTTCAATTAATTTAAATTAATGTAATAAAATATTATAATTATTAATTTATTCTCCAAACCAGCATCACATTGTGAATTCAATCAAATTAAATTAAGGCAACACAATAAAAGTATAATTGTCGCGTCTATTGTCAATCAATGAAACACTTTGCTACAATAAATAAAGAAAAAAAACTCCAAATCAAGCTTAATTGGTCTTAATCAAGTTACTTAAATTTTTTATAATAAAATATCGTTGCTAAGGTGATATATTGTTAGGAGGTTTAAGTTATACAAAACATGATGTTGGTTCTTTGAAAACAAATAATGAAGATAATGATTGGTATGAATTGTGTTTCGTCTAGTCCCGGAAAAAATATCGACATATCGATGCACATCGATACAACGAATAACGATATACGAATGATAAAATATCTATATATAGATATATTATTGCTTATTGACAGTTATCGACATATATATATGGGTAGTTCTACAAACATAGAAATTTTGGACGGCTCTGCTTATTTCGTATATTAATATGAAAAAAAAAAAATTTTTCACATGAAATTTGTAAACCTTAACTATGTCTAGCTGGTCACCCACAATAAACCCGTTTCGAAATATGTATATGTCTTAGAAAAAAAATTATTCAAAACATCAAATTATCAGTCCCCTGGCGTGTCCCACCTTGAAATTCAAAGCTGGTAAACTAAATAATCAATGATTCTAAGTGTGTAGAGACAAATTTACTCTGTAGTAATAATTTTGAATAATGATGCTTTAATTATGTGTAAATAATCATAACATTACTCTATATTTCATATTAGATACATCCTATTAAAATTTGTCCCACCAATTTGTTATTATTCTCCTGCCCAATCAAAACACATTGAAAATATTGGAAATTCATATTTCTATCAAGTTATCTCTCGTCACAGGAATTAATTAAAGTTCAATAAATATATTATTGCAAATGTTTAACTTAGTCCGAGGTTTTATCATTCAAAACAGTCATCATTAGTAGCAAGATCGTGTGTTGTCCAGTCAAATTATCAGTCCCCTGGCAAGTATTTTCGTAAAAAGTATTTTAATTACAGGTAATTTTGTAATTTTATTCGTCGTGAATATGTATTGTATTGCCTTGGTATAGAATCCGTTTATTTATTTTTTAGACGTAATTTTGAAAAATAAGCACTCTACGGAAAAAATGTTCATATTCAAAATTTAATCATTCCGCGGGAGAAACACATTAAGGCAAAAAAATAGTCCCCAACCCCCTCTCTTTGTAGGTGGGCAGGGGTAACTTGGAATCTAAAATAGGAACCCCTATTTTTTATTGCAGATACGAATTCTACGGCTAAAAATACGTACGATTTGACTAAAAAAATTTGTTCGATTCATGATAGATGGCGCTGTAATCGACGAAATTCAATTTTTTCGATTTCTTTTACGATTTTGTAATACATTTGAAATAAAAAATATCACGTTTTCATTGTAAAAAGTTTATTAATGTAAATGGCTGGTGAATAAAGAAATTTTAGCTTAAAATAAGTGTTCAAAATGATGGCCTTTGACTTCGAATCACTTATTAATCCGCTCTTCAAATGACTGTACACAACTGAGAAGGGTATCTGCTTGAATTTCGGCACAAGCATTTTTGATTCGCCCAATCATATTCTCACGTGTTGTTGGTTCTTGTTTGTAAACTTTCTCTTTGAGATAGCCCCACAAGAAGAAATCTGGCGAAGTAAAATATGGTGATCTGGCAGGCCAATTTACATCTTTCATGAATCGAACAAAATTTTTTAGTCAAATCGTACGTACTTTTAGCCGTAGAATCCGTATCTGCAATAAAAAATTGTGGTTCCTATTTTAGATTCAAAGTAACCCCGCCCACCTACAAAGAGGGGGGGTGGGGGACTATTTTTTTGCACTAATGTGTTTCCCCCGCGGAATGATTAAATTTTGAATATGGACATTTTTTCCGTAGAGTGCTTATTTTTCGAGACATTTGAAAGTTTCAGGTTAAAAAATCACCCTGTATATATACAGGGTGTCCCACGAAAGTTGTCCCACCGGTTAACTGGGGATACCTTGGAGTGGCGCTAACAACTTTTGTTCAAGCATTTTTCGAATAGTTCTTTTGTTTCGCGGAAAACGGTTTGTTTTGTTTTTTTATTCCTTATCAAATTAAAATGCCTCTAAATTCAATAGCAAAGAAGCTAGGAGGTCGCAATTTCTTTTTTTTTATTTACAAGTTTGTGTTTTAAAATGGGTGAACATTTGACAAAGATTACTTTGATACTTTTGACGCTATTCCTTTACAAAGTCAATTTTTAGTTAAAATTTAAAAAAAATAATACTTTGCTTTCCATTATTTCAAAAACGGTGATATACGTCATAATTTTTTTTTCAATGGAATTGTTCCTTGAAATGTCAACTTGAAAGTTACTTTGATTAAAACCAGTATAATCCGCTTCAGTTATCTCAAACCAGAAATATCTCTCAAGTTTTCCAAAGAAGAATGGAAATGTGTATGGCGAATGAGGGTGGACATATTGAAAATTATCTTTAATAAATAAAAATAACTTAATAGTTTTTATTAATAATTTATTTTGTGTATTATTACGAGGTTATTTAAGTTAAAATTGATTGATTCAAGCTCAAAATAAAATTTTGAAGTTTTAATTTTAAGAGCTAGCTCAAGATGGTCTTGAAATTTTTGGTTTTAACTAAAGTTACTTTCAAGTTGACATTTCAAGGAACATTTCCATTGAAAAAAAAATTATGACGTATATCACCGTTTTTGAAATAATGGAAACCAAAGTACTATTTTTTTAAAATTTTAACTAAAAATTGACTTTGTAAAGGAATAGCGTCAAGAGTATCAAAGTAATCTTTGTCAAATGTTCACCCGTTTTAAAAGACAATCTTATAAATCAAATAAAAAAAAAACGCGACCTCCTAGCTTCTTTGCTATTGAATTTAGAGGCATTTTAATTTGATAAGGAATAAAAAAACAAAACAAACCATTTTCCGCGAAACAAAAGAACTATTCGCGAAATGCTTGAACAAAAGTTGTTAGCGCCACTCCAAGGTATCCCCAGTTAACCGGTGGGACAACTTTCGTGGGACACCCTGTATATCGACATATAATTACAGATACATCAGTTTTATATTTTTTAATATCGATATTTTGTATAATTTTTTTAATATCGCTTAGCCCTAGTAAAAATATCAAAATAAATGCTAAATTATTGATTGATGTTGAATTACAAGCGAAACCAGCAATGAAGAAACAATAATTTAATAAAATAATCATCACTTTTTGTCGGACCTACATTATAATTTAAAAAGTCCAAGCGGTAGGTATATCCGCTAGAAATAGGTTGGGTCGGAGGTCAGACATTTCGGGGTCAGACAGTTTTGTGTACAAATTGAATTGGATGTGTCAGATTAGTTTAAATAAAAAATTAAAGTAGAAACAGAATAATTCAAAAAAATTATCAAACCAAATTAAAAACATTAACCGAAACTACTTTATTAATGCAATTTCGGAACAGTTCATTTAAGTTGGTTAAAACTACTTTTAATAACATATTAAATCCACCAAAGAGCAAATTAATGTTCTAACTACGTCACACCTAAATACCACTACACATAATTTATAATCAAAAATTATCAAACAACTTTTACACCTCAAAAAATACAAATATCTATCAATTTAGTAAAACTTTTGTATACGTGTAATCAATATCAATATAAAAAATTTCCAATTTTCCCAAATTTCCAAACAAAATATTCCTTAATTGAAAATAATTAATTCAACTTTGTTTTTCTTTTTATTTAAATTTGTGCGAAAAAAAATAAAAACTCAAAAATATAAATAAAAACGAAACAAAAACCAGTGTTGCAAAACGTTACTCGTAACGTAACGCGAAAACGAAATAACGAAATGAAATAGCGTTATTAGTAATAATTACATTTATAGCGTTTTAAAAATTAAAATGCGTTACAATAACGTAAAACGTAACAATAACGTTAATAATTTATTTCATTTTTTTGGTATATTTGTGTATAATTTTATGAAAATCAAAGCGCAAAAATCGGTTGTATAAAATCCCACTTATCTGCTCCTTTTCAATTTCTGTGGACACTTAAACTAAAAGTTTTAGTAGCTATGAAATTGTTTGATATTTGTAATAAAATACATAATGAATATTTTGTAAAATTTTAGATATATTTCAAGTAATATCAAGGCTGTACTAGCTGTTTCTGCATCACAGGTGTTTTGCGTAGTTTTAAGTTTTTTTTTTTTTTTTTGAATAAAATATGTTGTGTTATAGGGTTTAGAATATGTGTCACAACAACACAAATACCATTTAAGACCTAGGTCTAGACCTAGGTCCCACAACAACTGGCGTTCTAAGGTCAGGATGAACGCTTTTTTTTAAACCTTTGCGGGTTGAACTCACCTGAGACTAAGGATTCCGGCAAACTATTCAATTTGTATGCAGTTCGGACAAAGAAGTCTTTCTGCGATCTGCCAGTATGACAGCGTGGGATCTCGACCGTTTGACTGGTTGCGGTAGCCGATTGTCGAGTGGAACGGGGGTAAGAATAAGTTTGGGACAGGGTGCTGCTGATTTCATCTGAGCACTGTTGATAACGATATTTGTAAAAAACAACGAGGTCAGCAACAGTGTGACGATGTTGTAGGGAATCAAGTTTTGATGTCAAAGCTCGATCACCCACAATTCGTTTAGCCCGCTTTTGAACAGAGTCCAAGAGGGCCAAAATGGAAACAGAAGCAGCGCCCCAAACTTGACAACAGTACTCCATACAGGGACGAATATAGGACTTATAAACATGGAACAATTGGTATGGAGTAAAAATTTTTTTGCATCTATTTAGGAGGCTGAGACGCGCTTTTTGCCATCGCCATTACATCATCGTTTCAGAGTAGGTCATTTGAAACTGTGACACCCAATAAACGAATGCTTTTACATTCACCTATTGGTTCATCACACATACTGAATAAAATATCTTTGGGGAACTCGGTCTTTGATCTGGAAACAATCAACAGCTGTGTTTTGGTAGAGTTGAAATTGACCAGGTTTTGGTCACCCCAATCGGCGACATTTTTTAGGTCTTTATTCCCGTTTATGGCAAGGTCTCTCTGGGCGGGATTAATTCGTTCGTGCATTTTACCTTATGAAGGAAGGGGCTCGAACGACTTGTGCAGAGTACTACTACTACTATTGGGTTGCTGGTGATTTTCAACAATTCGTTGATATAAATCAAAAATAGGCTTGGGGACAATACTGAGCCTTGAGGTACACCAGCGTTAATTATTTTAGACTCAGAAGAATATCCGTCTAAGGAGACCGAAATGGTTGGATAGAAAATTTTGAATCAGCTTCACAATATTTGGATGAAAACCATACGCAACGAGCTTGTGGATCAAGTACTCTAATAATCATTAACAAACTATCAGATTTGCAGAAAACTCCTGATAAGAATGCTTAGTTTTGTTAAAAATTAATTATTTTTAATACGAAATAAGACAAATTTTTTTAATGTATTTAATTATTATTATTAGTTTTATTTTACTATGTATATGATTGCATAAAATTAATATTTTTATAATTATACATGCAAAAAATAAGTGTTCATTAGAGATTTTCGATTTTTGTACAGTTAGGTAGGTTAGTTTTAAACATCTTATTTAATTTTAAAATAACGTAACTGTATATCTTTGTTAGATTAAGTCAGGTGGAAATGCAATTTTTTGTTAAGTACCACAATCATCTGTTGCGAGGCATCTACCGATCGTCCATTTGGAGGTCGTCAAATTTTTATTACTCAAACGAATAATCTCAGGAATGCTGTCTCAATCAAAAGATTCCGCTGAAATTTTCGTCTGATGTCTTATTTTTCTTAGGATCTGATCTCTTACGGCCACTTTACTAGACCCATCCGGCTATAGCTGGAGCCCAAGGAAATAATTGACCTTTAATTGAGTAGATATGACCTCTGACCTTTACATGCAATGAACTTATAGAACTTCTGGTATCATTCTGCGTACATGTATCTGTTTGATGAACCAGGCTTCAAATTAAGGTGTAAGCAAAAACTGGTTGTCAACGCAATTTTTTCTCTCGTATTTGAACTACTAGACATATCTACTAAAGACCCTTTTCAACGCTTTTGCTTCGACCGCCCTAAGTTCTTTAATTTTTTTTTGCTGATTTTGTGTTTTGTTTGCTTTTTTTGGTTGCGGTTACAGTTTTTTTCCCAAGTTGCAGTGAAAAATGTCTGTTATGATTTTTCATTGAACTTCAATTTGATTTTTTCAATTTGTTCTTCCAATTGACTGTTATTTGATAGAATAAATTCAATATTTATTGTTTTATTTTAATTATTTCTAATTTCGGTAAAAAAACGATACGGAACTTCGGTATTCGTAAGTACAATACAAAAAAATTAAAATGCTCGAACTTTTTTGAATGCTTGTAATGATCATGATGAAAAATTTTTATAAAAGATTGTGCCGGTTGGAAATTATTCCATTTCGTCACATTTCCCAATTTCATTTTGGTCAATTCTAATTGAATTCATATTTTAGATTTTAATGAACGTCTTCAAAATTGATTTCAAGTTGATACGTTTAAAAAAAAAATTGGTTGAAATTTTACAATCAAAGAAATCTATGCAAGTAAAACTTGTATCGTTTTACGTTGCAAATCTAATAACACAAAACTAAATTGAATGAATCAGCTAACAATACGTGAATTATATTAAAATAACTAGTATGTCGATATTAATTTTCATGAACACTGTTGTGAGGTGAGGTTCGACAAACCTCTGAGATTCCTCCCCATGTTCTTACCATTAGCTTTTCGGGTATAAAATGAATTGCGTTCCCTTTTTTAAACCGTCGTGTTTTGCTTTGCTAGCTACACTTAAACGCATAAGCCGGTAATCGTTAAATTTCCCGTGGGGTATTTTTATATATTCAGTCTGAGAGAGTTTAGACTTGGTTTTGTTTGAGATTGTCAAAATTAAATCTATATACTTATTATAACTTATTATAACATTAAGCACAAGTGCGTAATTTAGTCATTACCTACCCATGCGATTTTATCATAATTCAAAACAAATGACGAAACACGGTACAAAAATTAAAAATTGTTTTATAAGTTTCAATATCTAGTTTGATTCTAGGAAAAATATTATTTCAAAATCACCACTAAAAGATGTTTCATAGAACAGGTCCATTTACCCTTTTACTTAATAAAAACACAAGCAATAAACTTACTATCAATTTCTTATAAATTATATTTCCTCAATTTTTGAATTTTTTGTGTCAATGTACAAGTTGGAGGTCATTCAATTTGTTTCATTTCATTTCGAAATAGATTCAACAGCATCATCAAACATTAACTATATTATGTTCTTTCCAACTACTACTTACTATTATTATTTTTATTATTATTATTCATGTAAAAAAATTGTCTATAATAATTCAACAATGTATTACAATAAATTCATACAAAACTAACACAAGAAATAATTTTTTGATACAAACTCGAATCTAAGAAATCTTTAAGAAATAATTAAAAGAATAAGAAACAAGTAATGAATACAAAAATCCAGTTTAAATAGAGAAAAACATGAAACATATGTTTGATTTTTTGTAGCAAGACAAGTTTTGTTTTGGTTTTAGTAGAGTAAGTATTTTTCTTCAATAACGATTACGAGATTAGTATTGAATTTTAGAGTTCCATTTGTGATACGAACAGGTATATAAATATTATTATTGTTTAACTTTGAAGTTATAGATTCTGTGGTGAGGTCAGAAATGTATATCTGGTTTTATGAAAATAAAAACTTAGAATTGTAAGTTCCATGTGCAAGTAGGTTCCAATTCTAGTTTCATTGAATTTTTATTGAAATTTCCTCTCGTTTGAGATATATATATATATATATATATATATATATATATATATATATATATATATATATATATATATGTATATATATATATATATATATATATATATATATATATATATATATATATATATATATATATATATATATATATATATATATATATATATATATATATATATATATATATATATATATATATATATATATATATATATATATATATATATATATATATATATATATATATATATATATATATATATATATATATATATATATATATATATATATATATATATATATATATATATATATATATATATATATATATATATATATATATATATATATATATATATATATATTAGGGTGGCACTTATTTGTATGGGTGATTTTTTTTTTGTATTTCGGCATGGCGCCGGCCGGAATTTTGTTCCTTTGGGTAATTTAAGGATACTGACAAAGTTTCACCACTCTATTACAATTTTAACACGTGGCGACTTTGATTTTTAAGCACGCTTCGATACAAATTTTTTTGTAATTTTCACATAGCCGAGTCTGTATCAAAAACAAAACCGTATAATAGTTTCTAAAGTATCATTTAATGTTTAAAAACAGGAACCTATTTTATAATGTTAACAAAATTCCTGCAATCCTGCAATGTAGCAGATTTCGGATATTTCTTACGGTAGTCTTGAACGGTCTGAAAATGCATAAAATAAAATTAATTCTTATTCTATATATGCTTAAATTATCTTAAATTATTGCTTATTGTTTACCTTTAACAAAAATTGTTTTTGATCTTCATCTTTAGTTATTTTTTCGTTGAACTCTTCCGTTAATTTTATGCATCGTTCTGCTAGATCGTTGACTACCTTTAAACAACTTACAATTTTTTGCGCTTCTTTGTATTCACTTAAGTTACTCCATGTGCATGGATGTGATTTTAAAAATGTTTAGGAAATATTAAACCTTTTTAAAAAAACATCCAGTGACGCAGCGTTGTGCTTTGTCTTTAAATATGGAGTGGTAAAAACAAATGTCCGAATTAATTTTTAATTCTCTAGACTTTGATCTAGAAGTACTCCGACGATTATCACGAGATTTAAAGCGCGATCTATGACCAGCATTTACTATCGAGTGAATTTCACTCAGCATTTGCGTTTTAAAATTATTAAGAATTTCATTAATATTTCGATTTTTTTTATGTTGAGAAGCCCTTTGATGAAACCGGTTTGAGTTAGTTGATTGTGCAGAAGTAGTTCATTGCGAAAATTTGTCTCTGTGACAACGTTTCCATAAGATTGTCGTCACGTTCTGTCAACAACGCTAATGGCAAATCGTTTTCGAAAGACGATAAAACAAGTTGGATTCTTTCAGGAAGACGTGCCATCCATAGTTGTTTGATAATGCCATCGTTCATATCAGCACCGTTAATTCGGAATTCAGCTAGCAACTGTGTAGGTTTTTCATCACCTAATACCAATTTATGCAAAATGTTATTAATTTTTGCCTTATCGCTGTCGCCCAAAATTTTAATTACCTCCGTCTTAAAGGTAGTATGTGGAGTATCACCTATCTCTTTAAAGAGCAACGGTGCCAATTTGTTGTGCAATCGTGAATCAATTGCACTTAATACATGTGAATATTTCCGACATGTGAAATTTTACGGTCATTTCCGACCTAACATTCGAACTAAAAAATTTTAGTTCCAACATCCTGAACTTAGCAATTGCGTCTTGGTCAAACAAATTTTGCGGAGCTTTAAATTTAACAAAATTAATATTGCTCACTGTAGCTACATCTGGTTCAGTTGTTGGAGGTTGTGAGCAAGGTGGTGGCATCTGCCGCTGTGCCATGAACTGTTGATGGGCAATCTGCTGCAAGTTTCCTTGGATAATATCAGCTAACTATTGATGAGTCATTAACATGGGTGCTTTATTACCACCAAAGGCATTCACAGGTGAGGCAGGACGCGAGGGAGAATTGTTTGGGGAAGCCATATTTTTAAAATTAAAACAAAAATAAAATAAACCAACCGCAATAATCACAAAACAAAACAAACGATTTTAATAAAACAAAAATTTCAGAACAAATAAGAGATAATCCAGATACTGCTAGAGGCGATGAGAATTGCTGGGATGAATTTTGGTATGCAATAAATTTATCCAATGAAGCTCACAAATTTTAAATTATACATTTTAAGTTATACACTGTTTGCTGTTGGCACTTGGCGTAAGTTTTCAAATAAGATAATGTCAATCTCTTGTTACTTTACACAAATAACTTATTTAATAAGTTTAATTGAAAAATTAAAGAAAACAAAAATTTTTTATAATTTTACTGTTACTCTATATATATTTCAGCTTGTTAGGCCATCTTCTGGAGTAATCTGGATTACTCCAGAAGATGGCCTAACAAGCTGATATATATATATATATATATATATATATATATATATATATATATATATATATAAATATATATGTATATATATATATATATGTATATATATATATATATATATATATATATATATATATATATATATATATATATATATATATAAATATATATATATATATATATATATATATATATATATATATATATATATATATATATATATATATATATATATATATATATATATATATATATATATATATATATATATATATATATATGTATATATATATATATATATATATATATATATATATATATATATATATATATATATATATATATATATATATATATATATATATAAATATATATATATATATATATATATATATATATATATATATATATATATATATATATATATATATATATATTTTGTTTTCTTTAATTTTTCTATTAAATTTATTAAATAAGTTATTTGCGTTAAGTAACAAGAGATTGACATTGTGTTATATGAATAGTGTCTTTCAATTTAACATTGCGTCACACCTATTGACAGACACTTTTAAATTATATAGGGACGGACAGGTTGCACGAGACCCAACTTGTTATAGCAAGTATACTACAAAGGGTCACAGGCTATGTCACAGTGACGGACCCTTTACTTATTTTATTCGAGTTTTCCAATTTTTAAGTTGATAAGAAATATTTTTTTTGAAATTTCTCAACTTTGAGCTAAAGTCGCCACGTCCATTTTCAGCTGTTTCGTCCACCTTGGTGTCGGAGAATTGAACAAATCTTCCGGCTTTACACGGTTAAAGTCGTCCAAATGTCGTTAAATGGGAAAATACTCTCTCAGTGCATTACTGGCTAAAATTGAAAAAACGAATTTGTTTGCTAGTTCTCTCGTCGTTTATATGGGAAAATACTCTCTCAGTGCATTACTTGCTAAAATTGAAAAAACGAATTTGTTCGCCAGTTCTTTGTACGGTAGCAATCGTTCACCGATCAGATGACGAAAAAAATTTATCCGTTTTGATTGAGTAAACGATGCAGATGGTGGTGATGCTGCATTTAAATATTGCTCCCAGCAGTCAAATTGTGCGAAAGCTTTATCGGCGTCTTTCACATCAAATTATTTGCGCTCAATCTTCCACATCATTACATTTCCAACATCTGTCTATGTTGGTTTTTCAATGAGTCGAATCCACGTGAAAACTTTAATAATGAGTAACCATGAACTTAAATAATTAAGTGCGGTCGAATGAAATGTTTTGGTTTAGTTTTTGATGCCTTCTAACGTGAAAATCATCACAGAACTACATTGAATTCTATCTAATAGCCTTGCGATTTGATGCGTCACTTGCTACTGAAACGAAATTAACCGATACCAATTCAACTTTGATTTCTTCAACAATTCGGGGAGCCAAAACATTGGAAACCATTATTTCGCTCGACCCAGACGAAATTTTTGTGGTGCAAAAATTTGTCGAAAAATATTGCCTTCGCAATCGGTTGAACGAAACGATTGACTATGATGAATTTTGTGATAGCACTCACACAGCAATTTCGCTTAAAACACTTTTATAGCAAAATTATATGTATTTAGTCGTTTTTTGGTTTGGCGATTATTTTAGTTTTTGATAACAATACTCAATATTTGTATATAAACCGATAATCAAACGTACAAATCCGCGAGCAACAAAATAATTTAGTTACGTAAACGAATATTTTGTTTTTGAATATTTGAAAAATAGCCATTAGCTGTAATATTTATGAATAAATCAATCCAGATTCCTTAAAATTTAAATTTAAATAAATGTCTTCTAAAGTCATTACATGAAAACCCTCTTACTTTTTCACTTTTGTTTTTAGAATTTTTCGTCACACGAAATCCGTAATTCGCGTATTTTTATACCGTCTAATCGGTCCGGAGTATTTTTTTTCCGATTTTCAAACTCAAAAGCCTTGTTTTCTCGTATCGATCGGGGTAAGTTGGTCAGCTTACGCATTGGCCTATAGAACCATGCAACAGTCAGAAATACAGCCTCTTTTAGAAAGAAAGTGCTAATCACTAATCACACAAACATAACCAGAACTAATTTTTTAGGCCGTATTAAAAAAAATTGAAAATTTTGGATCTTTTAGTCCCATAATGTTTCCAAGCAATGTTTGTCTCAATGTTGGGAAATATCTAGCTTATAGTCACTAAAACAAATAAAAAGAAAGTAAATCAAACTTTTGTCCGTATATTTGCTTAACGAAAGTTCGTATTCCTAGGAAAACGATAGGCAGCCCTGGGTACTGATGATTTGTATTTTATCGAGCTAGTTTTGAACGAATCCTTAAGTTGTCTTCGAAGTCGTTGTTCATTTTTTTGGCTTGTGGATGATAAGCAGTGGGGCGGATACGATGTGACTCAATAAATAATGTTTAGATTTTGTTTCTCTTGGCATTATTTCGTGTCATCAACGTTCAGGTTGGGCCAACTTATACACCTCTGTCTTAAACTTAGTGGAAGCAGGATGAGGTTGGTTAAGTAATTGTTTGAGTTCCTCGTCAATCATCATGAAGGTGACAAAGTGACATATAATTTATATCAATTGATATCAGAGCCAGTGCAGTGATGTTTTAGACGTTAGTCACCTATTCGGTATAATGCGTCAGTGACGACGTTATTATTTCCTTAAACATGACGAATTTCTGGTTTGAATAAACTTATTAAGTTATAAGATAGACAAAGACCAAACACCAAGTGTTTTAAGCACATCTTCACGTGCCACGGGGCTCAATTGAAATGATCTGATAAGGTCAATCTGCGAAAATATTCGACAAGTATATTGAAAAAAGTGTTTACGACCTGCAGTTATAATGTGAAAAATCATTAGGTCTGGTGTCTTACTGATGCCTGTTAGTGGTCAAAAATAAAGCTCATTGATGAACCTAAGAGTTGTCTACCACGAATAGAAAACACAAGAGTCGTCTTTCACAAATAGAAAACACAAAACTTGATTAGCACGATTTTGTACCGTAGAAGCGTTTTGCAGAAAAATCTTATAAGGCAGCACTAGCACTCACAAGAAATTGATAGGTATTTATTAAGTGTAGCAGTGTTTAGCATTAAACAACAGTTTTCTTAAATGGTTTTCTAGAGGAGTGATTAGGTTTAAGTATAGACTTATATATCAAGCCGATCAAGCTTTTTATATGACGAGAAACTTTGCTTCGCCAACGATCCAAACAAGCTTGGGTTCAATTTTGAACATCTTACTTAATTTAGCGTGTTCGTTGGAAGAACATTTTGCAAGCAGTTTTTGCATTTTCAGGTTGTGAACTTGTTTAGCAGCAATTCCGGCATAACCAACTTGCCTTAAAAATTGGATCCATTCGATTCTTTACAAAAAATGCCGCGAAATTGTTTTTGCGTGTGATGTCTCCTATTGATGAATATTAATTCATTGTGGTATACTTTTTTTAGTCGTCGAGATGCGCTAAGGCCGCACTGGAATTTTTTGTTTCAGGATAAACCTGTTTCTCATATCTCGAGTTGCTTTGTAACTAGTCTGCATGAAGATATTATATTCTACGGGTATGGTGTAGAAATCACTAAAAAACTTTGTGATTAATTGAAAAGAATTTGTAAGATTTCAGTTTGAATAGCGAGCTTGTCAAGTGGTTCTAAAATGTGTGACAGCAAAAAATGCAAAGTTCGACTCCATCAAACTCAATCTATATTTAACATTCAGTTTTTCTTATAAACTAT
Source organism: Diogma glabrata (assembly GCA_963693315.1). Taxonomy (NCBI): domain Eukaryota; kingdom Metazoa; phylum Arthropoda; class Insecta; order Diptera; family Cylindrotomidae; genus Diogma; species Diogma glabrata. The sequence continues at coordinate 195,139,077 of OY856186.1, read as the reverse complement.
AAAAATGCATCACTGGAACAATTAAGTTAGAAATTCAGATCATGCTATACCTTTATATGTATACGTAAAGGAAGCATAATTAACGTTAATAGTTTGAATTGTAAAAATTCTATTTTTTAATGCCTAAGATTTTTTTAGTTAGTGTAATTGTTAATTCAATAAGAGAAAATGTTTCCCTAAATAGTTTTTTTTTCTGTACTAGTATGTCTCCCACTTCTAAACTATTTACAATAAATCTTTTTATTCATGTTTTATGATGTTGTTGTTGGAAATATATCAAATAAAAAATTTATGTTTCCTGTTCACATAAATAAATATTGTTTGATTTGATTATACCTAAAGCTAATATGCAGTTAAGTACATGAATAAAAATGTTCGGATTTGTTTTGATTTTCGTGTGGGGTGGGTATCTGAAATATCATATTTGCATGCAGGTGGATGTTATGATTATGGTTTCATTTAATAAAATCGGATTGTATCAGTCATTTGTTGTTAGACGTGACTTTAGATTTTATTAGTTAGTTCAATAAACCGATATACAAGCTGTCGGCGATATTCTATTAGATTTTGATTAGTTCAAATTGATTCTAAATTTGACTCAAATCTGATAAAAAAAAAAAACTAATCCACTATCCAAAACCACAAAAACTATGTACATATATGTATAGCGTAAAAACTTTATCTATTTGTGATAACCATTTTTTTTTTGTTAAACAAAATTATAAAAAATAATATATGAATGATAAACAACAAATAACATAAAGTTTCGATTTTTTTAATGCTATAATAATCAACCATAAAAACCTTGACCGTTTATATTTCAACGATTATGTCTCGATATTGTTTCTAGTTTTGTTTGTTTTAAAGTTTTTCTTTCTCAAGTCAATGTCCTCAACATTTATCTACCTTTTTTAGAAGTTCAACAAAATACTTACTATTTTTTCGTTATTTTGTTAGTTATCTCTTTTTTTTATAAATAGTTTTTCAAATGAACGCAGTTGCACTTTGCCTTTTTTTATATTTACATATATGTATACATAAGTACATTCGATAACTTCAATTGTGCGGGTAAGTTGAGAAGTTGTGAAAATAATGTTGTTGGAAATTTTGTTGATATAAGATAAAAATATTACATCCTAAAGGGGTGAAAGCCGGCAACGGACATTTATTTCAGGAATGAGTTGCGCTTGAGATTAACACCCTCCGACGTGGAAGCCACAACTAAACTTTACCTGGATGGGAAAACGAACAAGACTATCGAGATCTTAATTTTTTCAAAAGTCTAAAAACGGAGACGGCGAAGATAGAATTGATATCATTGCTCTAAAAGATAACACGCAGCCAATATTCGGAAAACATGATATGTAAAGTAACTCTCTACAGTCTACACCGTCGTGGCCATCGTTCGCGAAGATAATTTGATACCTTATTTTTGTGGTTGTACGAAAACAAGAAGCCGTGATGAAATTCATCTTGGTCAATGGGGGATCTTCTACAAATCAAGTAATTGATTGTCATAGAACAACAAAGTTTTATTTGATGTTTTCTTTGCTATCGGACTTCTTCTCAACAATTCTCAACATCTGTAAAGGTTTAAAGGATTTAACTTAAAAAGTGATTTGGATGAACCGTCAAACTCAACGTGAGAGTAACATTACTTTAATTTAAATCATCCGACTTTTTTGAAATTTGTTTTTCTTTATGAATCTGGTTTCAGTTACTTACAGCTTATAAACAGATTATTTTAATACCCAAAAGTAAACATTTTTCAATAACTTAGATAACAACGGTTATCTCCATTTGATGTTTGCATAAACTATAAGTTTTAAGTGATGAAAGCGAAAATTTTAGAAAAACTGTGTTAAAGATTTATAACAATAGTTAAGGACTAAATTGACCGCCACATAAATTCCAGTGCCAGTGATATAGCTATGTATTTTTATTCCAAGGAAACAGAAGAACGTTTGAGTTTTTGAGCACCTGAGGAGTAGGAAAGTCAAATATAACTATCACTAGTTGTCTTGTTGATATAATTTTGTCGGAGGAAATGTCCCTAAGACATTAATCTTAATTTGTGCGATTGTTGCACTTACTTTAAGGTTAAATAACTTTAAATAAATTTGCGATAATTACCGGGACAGTAATATTGACAGTAATAAAATCGTTGACAAATGTTTAATCTTAATATACCTATCCCCCGCTTTACACGGCACTCATTTAACACGTTTTCGATCTTACACGGTTTTTAAAACCAAAATTACAAAAAAAAGACAAATTTTGGTATTACACGCTCTTATTTCTACTTTATTTTAATTAAACCTTCTGGTATACCACTTATGTATATGATGTGTACAGGTTGTAATCAAAACATGAAAACAAGAAACTTGTAACAAAAAAACGCCTTTTAGTGTTCAAAGCAAAATTTTGTAAAAACATGTTGATGTAAATCAGCAAAGGGTTGTAGGAGATTCTGTTGATTTTAAGAAATAGATCGCAATTAGCTAGATACAAAATGCGTAGGTGTATCATGGTCATAGTTGATTTGTAAGTAAAAAATAATTCTATCTATTGACATACGAGTTAACGTGAGATATCATATAACACTGGCAATAGCTGTGAGATCTTATTCTATCCTATAATAAAATATTGGGGTCTGTCATATTTTATTAAATGATTGAATTTATTGTTTGGTTATCAATTCAAAAAACTTTCAAAAACAAACAACACAAATTAGCTTCCTCAAGATCGTTGAACGCATGTTGTTGCGGTGACCATGATGCTAAAAGGTTTATTTGTTCTTTTGATACATATTGTAATTCCTACTACACAACATATTTTATTTTAAAAAAAAGTCGGAATAGAAACGGAATTATCCAACAAATTTATAATCAAACATTATCAAACAATTTTAATTCAAAATCATCTTTGTTGTTGTATTTTTTTGTTTTTATTTCATCTTTTTTCAAACGGTAACTTAGTGGAAAAATAAAAACAAAAGACAAGTTGAGCATTTTCGTATGGTATTAAATGGCTTTGTCTTCAATAGGTGCATTATATTGCTTATAAAAATGAAACCTCTTGGGTTAGAAAGCTGAAATTTTTTGAGGCTATAGTTTAAAAGTATGCTTTAAAGTTAAGATAAATTTAAATAACATAAACTCAAACATGATGAAATCATTGCTTTTTGCGTTTGTTTTCATTTTAGAAGCCCCAGGGTCTCAACCTTTAGACTTGAACTATTGTATTTTTAAATTTTGGAAAGATTTATGTTGTAGGTACGTGTGCAAAAGCTTTCAAATGTGAGTTTGGTCATTTTAATCTAGATTTAGGACAACAAAGTTTAGTGAATTTTTAAAACAGCTGATTTTTCAGGAACCCTAAACGCCAAGGTTGTCATCTGACAAAAAATGATAAAAAGGGTTTAAATATTCAATATTTATCAATTTTATTTAAACATTATGTTTCAAACGGAAGTTATAGCGCCCCAGATTATTCGATATATATATATATATATATATATATATATATATATATATATATATATATATATATATATATATATATATATATATATATATATATATATATATATATATATATATATATATATATATATATATATATATATATATATATATGTATATATATAGCCCTAATTCGTTTTAAGTTTTCCAGTGAAATTTGGGCTATTTCACAAAAAAAATTTTAGCCTAAGTTGCGAAATCGAGGTAAAATCGGTCAAAAATCCGTTTTTGCGATTTATTGGAACGGCAATACAAAAGCTTTGGTTACAGCCACATTGTTCATTGATTTGTCTCATAACTCTTAAGTAACAGAAGTAAAATTGTATTTAATCAAAATAATATTTAAGCTTCTTCTTTTACTGAACAATGCTCCATGTCACCCTCAAGATTTGCAGCATACAAATGTATAAATTGTATTTCTACCCAAAACTAAAACTTCTTTATTATACAACCATTACACCAAAAGATAATTTCGACATTCAGGGCACTGTATAAGCACCTTTAGGTGATTTTGACGATTTTCTACAAATATATCATATATCATGAACGGGTTTCTGAAGAAATCAAATCGATTTTACCTAAGTCTGCAAACCTATCGCGTCATACCAGAGCATCGGTAGTGGCCCATCCTCTTACGGTTCAAATAATTAGATGTAGAACTGTAGCCTTCCAGCGTGACTTTTTCTGTTACAGTTCCTGGGTAGGTTGGTATATTATCTTAGTGAAAATAATTTAAATAAATATAAAAAAAAATAATAATATAATAATAAAAATAAGTTCGTTTCATTCATAATAATGAAACCCCAACAAAATATTTATTTTTCAAAGCAGCCAGATTGGTCCTTAGAAACAAAGATTTTACAGTGCCATTAATTCTTTAAAGTCTGGTTCCAAATCTTCTATTTCTCCTATTATTGACAGTGGTTTAATCGTCACTGACACAGCAAGAAAAGCAACATTGTTCGCGGAACGTTTTACTTTGACCTCGATCGTTTTGAAACACCTAGAGAAATACGCCAAATCCAGTCGTCAGGAGTAAATATGAAAGATCTTGATTGCAAAACCAAATTGTCGAAAAAATCTTTAGAGGGTTTAATACCAACAAAGCCCCGATCTGGACATCATTCCCCCTTTTCTAAAAACATTTTCAAAAGAACTTGCATTTACTATTACCAAAATTTTCTACAAATTCTATAAATCTGTTAGTTTCCCTTCGTGCTTGTCAGCCAATGTCTAGCCCGTCGCCAAAAAAGGAACAAATTGAACTTTGTAGCCAATCGTTGCAACAGCATACTTGATGAAGATGGTGAAACGTACGTTATCGCATTAGACATCTCAACAGCATTTGATCGAATCTGGCATTCCAGCCTGATCAACAAGCTCGTTGAGTAATATTTCAGCCCACAGTCCTAAAACTGATCAAAAATTTTCTCACCGACCGATACATTTCGGTATCCATCGCTGTCTTTTCTTCTGAGTCTAAATTAATTAACGCTGGTGTACCCCTCAGTAAGGTCAGTTTTATTCTTTGCTCTAGTTTTAATTTATATCAACGAACTCTAGAAATTCACCATTAATCCGATAGATAGTTTTTGAGATGATAGTACACTGCACACGACATTCATCCCCTATCTTGAAAAGGTTAAATGCATAAACGAATAAAACCTGCTCTCAGAGACGCTGCCATTATTGTAAACGAGGACCTAAAAAAATTTGATTGGGGTGACAAAAATTTGGTCAATTTTAAATCCACCAAAACGCAGCTATTGATTGTTTTCAGATCAAAGAGTTTGCCAATGATATTTCAATTAGTATGTGTGACGATCAAATAGACGAATGTGAAAGCGTTCGTTTATTGGGAGTTACAATTTCCAACGACCTACTCTGGACCGATCATATAATGGCAATTGCAAACAGTGCGTCAAAAAAACTCGGCCTCCTCAATAGTAAAAAATATTTCACTCAGCACTCTGTATCAATTACATTTATAAGTCCAATGTTCGTCCTTTTATGGAGTATTGTTGTCAAGTTTGGGAAATTTAACACCAAATCTTGATTCCCTACAACACCGTCGTACTGTTGTTGATCTCGTTGTTTTTTTATCCATTATGCCTTAAACATATTCTTTTTAACCGTTTTACTCGTCAATCGGTTTGTGCAAACAGGCAAACTGTTGCGATTACTCACTTTTATAGTCACAGAATGCAAAGGGATTTCTTTGTTTGTAAATAAATAATATAAATGGAATGCTTTGCACGAGTCAATAATCTCGGGGACCTTCAATCCACGAAAGTTGAAAAAAAAAAACGTGCGTCAACACCTTAAAATGCATGTTTTTGTGAAACCTTGGTCTTAAAAGGTGTCTATGTGTTGTTGTGTCTATAACACAACACTTTTTATTAAAAAAAATTCTTTGGAAAGCTAAATAAAATAAGCTAAATAAAAAAAACTAAATAAAAAAACTTTGATAACACAATCAAGACAAATTTAATTTTCTATAAAAAAACATTTACATTTTTTTCTATTATGTATTAAATTTACATAATAATATTTTTCACTTTAAATTTAATTAAATACATCACTACTGATCTTCGATTTAAAGTTATAGACTAATTGCCGATCCAAACAATTTGATCGTTTATATCACAAATATTATTAGATTTCCTGTTTCCCTTTCCAAGCAATTTTCACTAATACAAATAATCATTTATGCTAAACATGCTTTGCAATGTTTTATTAATTGAAATTGCGTGACGTAGCTAAACCGTCAAAAAACACAGTAGTACAAACAAATGTCCCTACGCTTATAACAATTGAATAGAATAAATTAACAAATTATTTGCGAATTTCTTTGCATATTATTTTAGAGTAAATATTGAAAATAATCCGTCGTTATAAACTGCAACAACTAAAAGGGGTAGAATCAATCCCATTTCTAAAAAAACAGCTACTCCACACTGCATCCACAATTACGCGAGCAGGCAGAACAATAATCCTCTCTATATCGTCTCATCTTCGATTAAACTAGGGAGGGAGTGTTGTGGTGATAACTATCCGTTTCACAACCAAAAATAATTCCATAACAAAATTCCAACAAATGAAAATAACTAAAATTTTCTTGCGCACTTCATCGCGTTATGCATATTGTATAATATATTCCATCGTTGTGGGATCATCGTAATATTAACTCCTGGCGGAAAAGAAAAAGTTGCTTTTATTAGATAATGTCACATTCTCCATTATTATATGTTCTTAGTTCTGGTTGCAATCATATTGTTTTATATTAATTTAAACGGTGAACATTGTTTTGACTAAAAATGAACAATGTTTATAATTTAAATCAATATAAAAAATATGACTGCATCAGGAACAAAGAGCAAGCATTTCTCTTGATATGCTAAGTATATACGACAATGGCGTAAAAATGTGTTTTTTTTGTTAAAACAACGTTCATCATTTAAATTAATATAAAACAATATGATTGCAACCAGAACTAAGAACATGTAATTAATAATATAATTAATATTATTAGTTTTGAATAATTGCTTAAATTGGAACTAATTTACAAAAAAATTGTCTATGTTATTTTCTTATCAAAACGCGTGGAGTGTAAAAAATAATAATGGAGAATGTGACATTACCTTATACAGGCAATTTTTTTCTTTTGCTACCAGGTGCTAATATTACGACGGTCTCATCTATTTAATACTACAATGGTCTCACATCAATGGAATATATACAATATGTATAATGCGTTTCAGTGCATAAGAAAATTTTTGTTATTTTATTTGTTAGAATTATTATTGTGGAATTATTTATTATTGTGAAATTGGAAGTTATTGCCACAAATACATCGCTGTTATCCATTAAGTCAGATTTAAATCCAGTTTGAAAATTAACAGATCTACACTGCAAGAAATTTTGTCACTCCAACGTCATTTGTGTCAACCAAATATTTCCTGTCTCAATAAGCTCAAATTCGGTTCTCATACCTTAAAAACCGAAACACGAAGACTCAACAACCGAATGATATGTCAACGTAAAAACGGAGATTGTAATCTCCGAAGCAGTTTGGAAGAAGCTGGTACAAAAGAAGTTGGATTGACCGAAGTTTGTCTTTAAGTGTAGTATTCATTACTCTGATATACCAATATATTCCAGTACCGTAATATTGATGAAAAAAATCGGTCATATAATTTAAACGATTTTAACTACGGTGTCAATATTGGATTTTTTATCATCCGAAACAAAAACTTTTTTAAGGAATGGAAAAGCTCCAAAAATTTCTTTTGGTATCGTGGCTAATCCGAATTGGAAGTTTTCGAATAAAAAAAGTATGAAGTGAGATTGTTATAGCGTGCCAACTAAACCCTTGCATAGAAATATTTGAATCTCCAAGGTTCAATATGTCTGTTATATTAACTATACTGAGGCATCATTCAGATAAATTACAGCCTTGCCTAGTGAATAGTGCGTCCCTACAATTTAGCCCACGTTCGCTCGAAATTCAATTTACATCTGTGTGGAATAAAAGGACAGTACAATCAGAGGCAAGTTCCTCGTATAAATCACGGAGCAGACAATGGTTTAAATCGCGAACTCTATACCAAAACCTATTAAGGAACGAATATATATTTGTAAATTACTAGGAAAACTCATATTCGTTTCTCTGATTTGTATAGAACTTCTTTTATTTGCTACTTAAATTACTTTTACGCACATATTTAAAAAAAAATATAATGAATTTCAAAAATTTTACTAACCAAATTGTTGAAACTATTTTTATTCATGCAGATTTGTAAAATTAGAACTTCTCACCCACAGATATTCCAACTTTTTCCACAGGTTAAGAACCACTGATCTACAGAGCCAGAGTTTGCTTCAATAGCGATTTCAACATTTTGCGAAAGTATTAACTTTTCGTGGCCTCGCTGCTACAAACGTTTGGTGCTGCTTTCAGTTCACAAGAAACCGAGTTCACAACCTGGTAAACGATAAACTCCTTAACTCACCGAAATAGGCACCCCAGAATCAACTCAACAAAAATTAACCAAATTTGAATATAATATGTGTTGTACTTATATAAAATTTTATAAAGGTTTATAAAAACATTTGTTTTTAGTTAACTTTATAAAATTTAAAGAGTTTGAAACGCCCCTTATATCCCTGCTTTACTCCGTTCTTTCAGAGCCAGTGACATATAAAAATATAACATTTCCAAATGGAGAAGTGCAAATAAAAAAGTCGGACAAGTGTGAATAAAACTCGAGGGACTTGTCAATGATTCCTTGTATCTAATATTCGTGGAGGGAATGAAACAAAACAAAAATAAAATTGACCCCAAAGGAGTGAAATCAAAAAAATCAAAATTTTACTCTTTGAGTAAGAACAATATCAAAACTATACAAATTTTAATTTGTGACTTGTGAGTACTATTTTGAGGAGTGAAAAAATTTGAATGTGTTTAGCGAATAAAATTTTTAATCGTACCAGATCTGTCATATTAATTTTTAAGTACATATTTGTTTATATGTATATATGACTCTATTTGTGACCTCTATTTGTGCAATGTGTAATTAAAATTTTTGTAGTTAGTTGGTCGTCACAAACTTATGTATATTAATTGTGGTGATTTAATCTCGTCGTCATCCAGACTCATTTTGAAATTGTATTTTAAAAAATAAATTTAACTGTGACACTTCGGCTATCACTCCTTTTATCAATTTATTTATTTCTAGATTCGAACGGGGATTGTTGTTTTGAAATCATCACACAAAATAAAGGATTTCAAAATTATTATATTTTTCCAACCCCAACTCGAGATATTGGCAATCGCCAAGGAAATATCATATTTTTGGTCAAATATGTCACAAAATAGGATGTTATGTTTTGGAAATAAATTCTTAACAAAGAATAAAAACTTCGAATGTGACTGGACCCTTTTTTTTTGGTTGTTTGAGATATTTTTCACATATATGGCATAAAAATTGGAAGGGGTCAAGTAAAGTTGTCCTTTACGTATGATTATAGCTAGGAAGTAAAAAACATTTAAGAACAATGAATTTCGTGTTCAATTTCCGCCTTGAAATGTTGTGAAATTTATGCATTTGTCAGTAATTGACAAATTTGTCAAGAATTTCTGACACATATTAATATTCAAACAAAGGTAGCAAGTAAATATTTGTCACCAATAAAGAAAAGTAATTTGCATAAAAATACAAAAAACAAAATCAAATAAGAAACACGATCTTGTTGGCCTTCACTGATTTCTTTCTTATTTTATTATTTATTTTAATTTCTTGACTTTAATTACAAAATAGATTTTTGTTGTCTTTAATCGGAACTAAAAATCTGAGAGAATTTGTTGTTGTTGTTGTTGTTACTGTCTGGGAAGGAAATGGATATGATAATGGATAATGCTATTGTATTTTTATTTTGTTTTAAAGAAGTTTCAAGAGAATTATTTAGTTTTTTATGATTACAAAATTATATTTGAGGGTTTTATTATTATATTTTATTTTCATATTTTATCAATAATTGTTTTGATGGTTTCGGTTAAAACGGAGAAGGAGGAAGTTCAGTTTGTTTTTGTTTGAATAGTCATAGAGGATTTCTAGTTTTTTATTATTAATTGTTTATTTTTTATTGATGTTGTAATGTTTAATAACACTATTGAAAATTGATAGTGCTTATTTTTTTCTATTTTTTTCTTTTTTAGTACCTGGGCCGACGCCGATTTCATGTGATGATTACCACATATTTTATTCTTCGTGAGGCGCCTGTCCTTGACGAGTCCGAAAACATTTGTTCTGCGCTTTTTCTCAACTCGGCCGCTTTTGCGTTCGGCAAGCTCCGAAAAATGCCGATTGCCCGCGATCTTGTAAATTTGCTACCACATTTTTTTTTAACTGTGGGGGTTGGAAGTTTGTTTTAGAACAAGAAGGTAAGCTTGTCCGACCAAAATGTGGTTGCTTTTGTCGAGTCCGACAACTGACATTTTGGTATGTTTGGGTTGTCGGACTAGACATTAGCAAGTCGGACAAGGTTGCCCTCGTGCTCTAAATCAAATTGCCAACCCGAGCAAGTTAAAAAAAAAATTAAAAAAAAAATTTACAAGATCCCGGGCAATTGGCATTTTTCGGAGCTTAGCGAACGCAAAGGCGGCCGATTTGAGAAAAATCGCGGAACAAATGTTTTCGGGCTCGTCAAGGACAGGCACCTCGCGAAGTATAAAATGTGTGGTAATCATCACATGGAATCGGCGCCGGCCCAGGAACTATTTGCTGTAATAAAAATTCTTTAGCCATGAAAAGAAAAAAATTATTGAGAATCGAGTGTAGAGAATAGTGAATAGAGAATAGAGAATGGAGAATAGAAAATAGGGGATAGAGAATAGAGAATAGAGAATAGAGAATAGAGAATAGAGAATAGAGAATAGAGAATAGAGAATAGAGAATAGAGAATAGAGAATAGAGAATAGAGAATAGAGAATAGAGAATAGAGAATAGAGAATAGAGAATAGAGAATAGAGAATAGAGAATAGAGAATAGAGAATAGAGAATAGAGAATAGAGAATAGAGAATAGAGAATAGAGAATAGAGAATAGAGAATAGAGAATAGAGAATAGAGAATAGAGAATAGAGAATAGAGAATAGAGAATAGAGAATAGAGAATAGAGAATAAAGAATAGAGAGTAGAGAATAGAGAATAGAGAATAGAGAATAGAGAAGGGAGAATAGAAAATAGAGAATAGAGAATAGAGAATAGATAGAGAATAGAGAATAGAGAATAGAGAATAGAGAATAGAGAATAGAGAATAGAGAATAGAGAATAGAGAATAGAGAATAGAGAATAGAGAATAGAGAATAGAGAATAGAGAATAGAGAATAGAGAATAGAGAATAGAGAATAGAGAATAGAGAATAGAGAATAGAGAATAGAGAATAGAGAATAGAGAATAGAGAATAGAGAATAGAGAATAGAGAATAGAGAATAGAGAATAGAGAATAGAGAATAGAGAATAGAGAATAGAGAATAGAAAATAGAGAATAGAGAATAGAGAATAGAGAATAGAGAATAGAGAATAGAGAATAGAGAATAGAGAATAGAGAATAGAGAATAGAGAATAGAGAATAGAGAATAGAGAAAAGAGAATAAAGAATAGAGAATAGAGAATAGAGAATAGAGAATAGAGAATAGAGAATAGAGAATAGAGAATAGAGAATAGAGAATAGAGAATAGAGAATAGAGAATAAAGAATAGAGAGTAGAGAATAGAGAATAGAGAATAGAGAATAGAGAATAGAGAAGGGAGAATAGAAAATAGAGAATAGAGAATAGAGAATAGAGAATAGAGAATAGAGAATAGAGAATAGAGAATAGAGAATAGAGAATAGAGAATAGAGAATAGAGAATAGAGAATAGAGAATAGAGAATAGAGAATAGAGAATAGAGAATAGAGAATAGAGAATAGAGAATAGAGAATAGAGAATAGAGAATAGAGAATAGAGAATAGAGAATAGAGAATAGAGAATAGAGAATAGAAAATAGAGAATAGAGAATAGAGAATAGAGAATAGAGAATAGAGAATAGAGAATAGAGAATAGAGAATAGAGAAAAGAGAATAGAGAATAGAGAATAGAGAAAAAAAAAAATAGAGAATAGAGAATAAAGAATAGAAAATAGAGAATAGAGAATAGAGAATAGAGAATAGAGAATAGAGAATAGAGAATAGAGAATAGAGAATAGAGAATAGAGAATAGAGAATAGAGAATAGAGAATAGAGAATAGAGAATAGAGAATAGAGAATAGAGAATAGAGAATAGAGAATAGAGAATAGAGAATAGAGAATAGAGAATAGGGAAAAGAGAATAGAGAATAGAGAATAGAGAATAGAGAATAGAGAATAGAGAATAGAGAATAGAGAATAGAGAATAGAGAATAGA
>OY856186.1:194976701-195121410 GCA_963693315.1 Diogma glabrata | reverse complement strand
ATATATATATATATATATATATATATATATATATATATATATATATATATATATATATATATATATATATATATATATATATATATATATATATATATATATATATATATATATATATATATATATATATATATATATATATATATATATATATATATATATATATATATATATATATATATATATATATATATATATATATATATATATATATATATATATATATATATATATATATGTATATATGTATATATATATATATATATGTTTATATATATATATATATATATATATATATATATATATATATATATATATATATATATATATATATATATATATATATATATATATATATATATATATATATATATATATATATATCACGGTTCGCCTACTATGAATTTAAATAAAAAGTCAACCACCATGAAATATTTTTTCATAGCAGTCTTCTTTGTGTCGAATAGAACTAAACTTAGCCGTTTTTGAAATAGGTTGCCGTTGGGGTTTTTGAGATGGGTAGTTCTACAAACATAGGAATTTTGGACGGCTCTGCTTATTTCGTATATTAAAATGAAAAAAAAAATTTGTTTTCACATGAAATTTGTAAACCTTAACTATATCTAGCTGGTCACCCAAAATAAACCCGTTTCGAAATATACGTCTTAGAAAAAAAATTATTCAAAACGTCAAATTATCAGTCCCCTGGCGTGTCCCACCTTGAAATTCAAAGCTGGTAAACTAAATAATCAATGATTCTAAGTGTGTAGAGACAAATTTACTCTGTATTAATAATTTTGAATAATGGTGCTTTAATAATGTGTAAATAATCATAACATAACTCTATATTTCATATTAGATATATCCTATTAAAGTTTGTCCCACCAATTTGTTATTATTCTCCTGCCCAATCAAAACACATTGAAAATATTGGAAATTCATATTTTTATCAAGTTATCGCTCGTCACAGGAATTAATTAAAATTCAATAAATATAATATTGCAAGTGTTTTACTTAGTCCGAGGTTTTATCATTCAAAACAGTCATCATTAGTAGCAAGATCGTGTGTTGTCCAGTCAAATTATCAGTTCCCTGGCAAGTATTTTCGTAAAAAGTATTTTAATTACAGGTAATTTTGTAATTTTATACGTCGTGAATATGAATTGCCTTGGTATAGAAGCCGTTTGTTTTTTTTTTAGACGTAATTTTGTCATTTTTAAGCGAAATACTGATAAATTATCAGTCCCCTGGAAGATTTAAAAGCGGGCAGACTTAGTTAAATGTTGATTTCGTATTTTGAGATAATATTGAGACAGTTTTGAGTTTATTTAGGATTAAGAAGGATATTTTTTAATTTTTACTCTTGCATTCTTGTGTTTTTTTTTTTTTTTTGTTTTTTTTTTTTTTTTTGACTGGCCACATTCAGAAACGTTGAAAGAACGTCATCAACTTTAACTAAAACTAGTTGCCAGAACTTATACGCAAAAAACATGTCGTGCCGTAATTGGCTCCATTTTCTTCCTTCGTGTGTAGAACTACCCAGATATCTCGCAAAAACGGATTTTTGACCGATTTTTCCTCGATTTCGCAACTTAGGCTAAATTTTTTTTTGTGAAATTGCCCAAATTTTACTGGAAAACTTAAAACGAATTACATTAGGACTGCCGAACGCCCCAAACGTTTCAAAATGCCCAAAAGTCCCATTAAAAAATTTCAAAAAAAAAATTAAAATATCGTTTTTTTCTACTTTTTATACCAATTTTTTTCACTTCAATTTTTTTCAGTCCTTATTCGTTTTAAGTTTTCCAGTGAAATTTGGGCAATTTCACGAAAAAAATTTTAGTTTTGTTCTATTCAACCTAAAGAAGACTGCTATGAAAAAATATTTCATGTTGGTTGACTTTTTATTTAAACTCATGGTAGGCGAACCGTGATATATATATATATATATATATATATATATATATATATATATATATATATATATATATATATATATATATATACATATATATATATATATATATATATATATATATATATATATATATATATATATATATATATATATATATATATATATATATATATATATATATATATATATATATATATATATATATATATATATATATGTATATATATATATATATATATATATATATATATATATATATATATATATATATATATATATATATATATATATATATATGTATATATATATATATATATATATATATATATATATATATATATATATATATATATATATATATATATATATATATATATATATATATATATATATATATATATAATATAATAATTGTATTTATTCTCTTCTACTTTTCAATACATAACATCAAAAACACTTAAATCAAGAATTACAATAACTAAATTTATAAAATAAAACTCTAATATAATTTTAACTAATATAAAAAAAATAATTACAATAGTTTTTTTCATTCTTTTTTTACTGTTTACCATGTTTAAAAATTAAAATGATTACAAAAGAAAAGAGAAATATTATTAATTCGATATCCTTGCTTTTCAGATGAAAAGTTTGGATAGAGTTGAATTAATCTAAAATTAAAAACATTTTATTAAGTTATAGTGGAAGTGGGGTTTTCACAATTTTAATACTAATTTAATATTTGAAATAGAGGTATTATAAAATTAAAATTATTTCTAAAAAAAAAAAAAAAAAACAAAAATGAACAATTCCATTTAAATCAAAATCACAAAACAAAAGAAAACCATCAATGACACATAACGAGGCAAGCCAAAGTTCTGCCAGTCAGAATAAATTTAGATTTGGATGCGTGCACTCAGACAGAGACACTAAATAAGCGTTCTACATCGGAAATACCAAATAGCCATTCTTTGATAGACAACAAAAACAGTTTCAGTCCTTCGTGAAACTTTACTTTTCTAATAATTTCGGGCAGCGAGTTAAATAAATACGGTGCAATAGCTAAAAAATATGTTCTAACGTTTTCTATCCTGAATTTAGGTACGATAAACATACCAAGATTATTGCTACGAATATTATGTTGTTCCGAATGTCGAATAATGTAATTTCCACTTTTGAAATAAAAAATTCGTAAAACTTTAAATACGTATAGATGACGTAAGGGCAATATTTCGCAACTTTTAAATAGTGGAAAAGATGGTTCCATTTTTTTTTACCCAAAATTACCCTAATACAATGTTTCTGAACAATTAATAATAGTTTTAGCGTGGTCTTATAAATTCCTCCCCAACACGGTATACCATATTCAAATTTTGATTGAATAAAAGCGTAGTAAAATGTCTTAAGTACGCCAATAGGACAAACTTTTTTAAGTATATAAATTTGTCTCAAGGTGGAACAAAAATATTTTTTTAGATAGTCAACATGTTGTTTCCAGCTAAGAGAAGAATCGAGAAATATACCCAAATATTTAAAAGTCTTTACTGTTTCAATGAATAAGCAATTACTCGAGCATATAATGTTATCACAATCATGAGAATGACATATAATTCTGTGTGACAAGTTGCTGCAGTTGGACACCTGAGGACTAAAAAACATTGCTTTTGTTTTTTCACTAATTACTAGCGAATGATTACGCAACCAGTTATTTAAGATTTTCAGATCATAATTCATAAACACAGCTATATTATCTGTGTTATTATCACTATAGCTCAGGGCCATATCATCAGCAAATGCAACAATATTTCCAATAAGAGGTAGAGAAAATATTGAGTTTATATATATTAGAAAGAAAAATTGGGCCCAATACAGAACCTTGGGGAACACCCCTTTCGATTTTTTGACTACTGCTAAGGCAGCTATTGAACTTCACCCGTTGGATTCTATCTTTGAGATAAGACTGAAGCCAAGAGTATGTTACTCCTCTAAACCCAATTGTTTTCAAGATACGCAATAGTTCCTTATGTTCAACCATATCAAACGCCTTTTTAATGTCAACAAACAACCCAGCTGCAACTTTATTTTCGTTAATAGCAATATAAATTTTATCTAAAAACTCCAATAACGCTAACTCAGTACTACGATTTTTAATAAAACCAAATTGATTCCTACTAAAGAAATTATGCTTATTAAGAAAACTAAGCATTCTATGTTTAACTAATTTTTCTAATATTTTTGATAATATCGGCAGTAGTGATATAGGTCTATAGTTTCCAGCACAGCTAGTGTCTCCTTTCTTGAATACCGGAATTACCAGGGCAGATTTCAATTTATCGGGCACACTACCAGTCTCAAAACTCAAATTAAAAACATGAGCTAAAACATCCGCTATATTAGTTGAAATCATTTTAAACATATAGTTACTAAACCCAAATACATCATTAGATTTCTTTGAATTGAGAGAACTGATAATTGAGATTATTTCGGAGTTTGAGGTTGGTCTCATAAAGAAACTAGAATCTATAGTATTATTATAGGTAGGACACGACAAGTTATCAAGTGCCGGCGCTTCATTAGTCTGTTGTTTACATATATTAATAAAATGATTATTAAATTCATTCGCTATTTCTATTGGATCGTTTATAGTAACTCCTTGCTTATTTTTTATTAAAACCTGCTTTACAACATTATTATTACAGTTCTTAGTTAGAATTTCATTAACTAATTTCCAACTTCCTTTACCATTAGATCTATTTTGGATAAACTTGCCTCTATAAAACAATTCTTTTTCTTTAACAACCTCCACTGCAATGTCATTAGACATTTTTTCAAATTCTTGTCTGAGATTAACATTATTGGAATATTTTTTTAATTTTTTGGCTAGCTGATTCTTTTTATTAATTTTTTTTACACAATTTATTTGAAATCCAAGGTTTTAATTTCTTAGGATGCGCTTTTGATACAACATTGATCGAAGTACTCAGTTTTACATAATCAGAAAGAGCATCAATAAATAAATCCAACGCTTTATTGGGACAACGTTCATTATAAATGTTTAGCCAGAGCTCCTGCGACAGCAATCCAGTGAGAATATTATAATTTACGGTTGTTGTAGGTAGAGATTTTAATTCCGCAGATTCAGGAATTGATTCAAGTTTAATAGTAGCATGAATCAGATTATGATCAGTTATATTCAGATTAAGTGATTGAGTTTGTATTATCACTTTAGAGGAGTGTTGAAGTCTTGCAAAAAAGTGGTCAATACAGGTATTAGAAGCAGGTCGTGTTACTTCATTCAATAATGTTTCTAAGCCCTCTGTCGCTAACAAATACAAATATTCATCACTTTCTTGAGATGAACTAAGAATATTAATATTAATATCACCAAGAATTATTAAATTTTTGCTGTTAATTTTTGTTAACACGGGAGTGAACTCCGATAGAAAAGTTTGAATCGGCATATAATTAAACCTATAAATACAAACAAAGGTAAAAATTTCATTAAAAATTTGAAACTCCAATTTTAAAATGTCCGCAGATTTGAGATTCCAAGTTGCAATATTACACTCAACATCATTTCTTACATATACACACACTCCACCTGCTCTATAATTATTATTACAACACCCATACAAATTATAACCTTCTATATTATAATTATTCAACTCATTGTCTTCAATCCAGATCTCTGACAAAAACATTAACAAAGGCAGACTATTTAGGACATCAACATGAGCTATAAACTTATCTAAATTTGCACGCATGCTACGGATATTCTGATGCAGAACAATAACCTCCTCAACTATGCTATAATTAGCATTTAGAGAAGCATTTGAAGTATCAAGAGGGGACGTAGAATCGTGATCAGGATCTATATATATTATATTTTTCTTATTTACTGGCATTTTTTTATTTTAAAAACTAACGTTTAAAAATATCAAGATCCTTCAAATCATTGACCACTATAATTCTACTCCCATCTTGTTCCCTCATAAATATATTTCCTTGACGAAACCATAAGTACTTAACATTAGCTTCTTTTTTAACTTTGTTTGCAGCCTTGAATAATTTTCTTTTGTTTGCGGTCATGCTATCATTAACAAAACATTCTGAATACATTGGATTATTATCATCACAAGTTACACAAATTTTTTTACCTTTAAGATATTTTTTGCATTTCATAACTATCGATTTATTAACACTAGAAGAAAATTTAACACAAGTAACATTTTTATTTGGCACCGATGCATTGCTGATAATATTTTTCTGATAACATGATATGATGCTTTCTTCGTTAACATTTGTTTTCATTGTGTCATTGAAAAGCTTTAGAATTGACTTTTGCAGCATATCTTGATTTTTGATTAATGGAAATCCAATAATGTCGATACTATTGTTTAATGGTATTTGCTCAAGGTAGTCGATACGACCGCTTAATGTTTTGATCTCCGTTTTTAACAAAATATTTTCATTATGAAGTTCAGCAATTGTTGATTTCATATTATCTTCAATGTTTTTAATTTTTGTAAACAATAAATTTTTTGTGTCTTCAATTGATTTTGATATTAACTGTAGTTCTTGCGTGATGAAATCAAGTTTATCATTTGTTTTTGTTTCAAATAGATTGACAGTTTTTAGCTCCCTTGTAGTAGGAGTAGCATGACGATTATTTGATTTAGAATTACCTTGAGTTATTGAAGCACTAGATATTGTTGAGATTGATTTTGTAACATCCAAGCATTTATTACACTTCCAGGGCAATCTCTCCTTCTTCAAACAATCAGCAACAGTATTTTTCAAGCAATTTGAATGAAAAAAATTGTGACACCCAACACATTCCAGTTTTGTATCATCAAATCTATCGATTTTATTGTTGCAAACACTACACACGGCCATTTTCTAGATAAAATCTTAAATTTCACAATAACAAACACTTCTAGAAACTCAGCAACACCAAACTTCTATAATATTCCAAATAGCGTTTTAGGAAATTAATAATTAATTTTTTATAAATATAACTTTTCTTTTTTGAAATAAACAAATTTTGATTTGAAATAAATTAAAAGAAAAAGAAAATAATCAAATTAGTTATTCACAGTGGTGTTGACCCCACAACGACACAAATGTGAATGATATATATATATATATATATATATATATATATATATATATATATATATATATATATATATATATATATATATATATATATATATATATATATATATATATATATATATATATATATATATATATATATATATATATATATATAGCTAGGGTGGCCCTTAGGTTACTCTAAAATTTTTTTTGCATTGTACAGCTTGCGGCACCCTTCCATTTCGTGCCAGCCATAAAAAATTATTTGCAAAATTTAAAATCAATCGATTAACTCTAAGGCGTGCCTCCGGCCACTTAAAGTTGAAAGGTTTTGTTCTGGACCTTAAAAAAAACCCTTAGGTTACTCTAGAATCTTTTTTTTGCATTGTGCAGTTTGCGGCACCCTTCCATTACGTGTCAATAGCCATAAAAAAATTATTTGCAAAATTTTAAATCAATCGTTTAACTCTAAGACGTGCCCCCGGCCAGTTAAAGTTGAGATCTGGTCAACTTTAAGTGGCCGAGGGCACGCCTTAGAGTTGAACGATTGATTTCAAATTTTACACATATTTTTTTATGGGTATTGACACGAAATGGGAGGGTGTCGTACAAAAAATTTAAATTTTTTTTTAGGTCCTGAACAAAACCTCTCAACTTTAAGTGGCCGGGGGCACACCTTAGAGTTGAACGATTGATTCCAAATTTTACACATTTTTATGGCTATTGACACGAAATGGGAGGGTGTCGTATAAAAAAATTTTTTTTTAAGGACCAGAACAAAACCTCTTAACTTTAAGTGGTCGGAGGCACGCCTTAGACTTAAACGATTGATTTCAAATTTTGCAAATAATTTTGTTACGGCTATTGACACGAAATAGGAGGGTGCCGTACAAAGAATTTAAATTTTTTTTTAAGGGCCAACCTAGATACACACTTATATCCATTATCATACTTAAGCGTAACCTATGGTTATTATCAAAATAGGAAGTTATCAAACAAAATACATAGAATCCTTTTAATCATTGATTTAAAACTCTCTTTAAAATAAGATAATTTTAAATCATATTTTTGTCTCCAAATCTCAAAAGCTCAAATCTTGTGTTTTTGATTTTTTAAAATTATTTTTCCAAAATCCCTCTTTTAAATATTTTCGTCTACTGCAGGAAATTCATTGATCATTGATATTCATTGATTCATTGATAGTCATTATTCATTGATGCTTAATTTTAATGTTAATCTTTATATTTCAAATCATTTTAATAATAATATTACTATTGGATTGTTTTGGGACAAATTTAATAGCCATTTTACACATACAATTATTATTTTATTTCATTTTATTTTAATTGAAAAGAAAAATGATTTTCCAATGTGCAGCCGAAAATTGTAATCATTTTTATTTCATCTAAATTTTCTTTCATAAATTTATTTTATTTTAGTTGGGTTTGATTTTTATTAATTTTGTTCATAATAGATTTTCGTAACGATTTTAGTCTGTCGCGACCTTCAAATTTTAATCTCATCGCGCCTAAAGAAGTTTCACTTCAAAAACAACCCAGTATTTTGCGATAACCTTAAAATCTGTAACCTATTGTCTACTAAACTTTCGTTTCTGCATAAAAACATAAATTCATTTTCATATCATAAACCAATCTAACAGATGTTGAACAAATACCTCGATTTCATTAGTGTAATTAAAAGAATTAAACTACAAATCATTATATAAAGAAGAATATCACGATCACATAGCCGTAAATTTTTTTATTTTAAATTATTTATCGCATCCAGCTTCATAGCAAATAGAATAAAAGTTAATTAAATTTAATTATTTGGTTTAAATATAATTGTATAACAGCTGCAATAGATACAACTGGTAGCTTCCGTGCACAATTTTATCTTCAATATTCAAATTTTCATAAATTAATAGCGTTTTCGTTTCTCGATTTAAGTTTTGATCTCAGAGCGGGCAAAACTTTTTCAGTTTTGCATTTTTTTTGTAGTTTTGCATTTATTTTTTCAGTTTTGCCCTTAAAATACTTGAGAATCGAACAGGAAAAAGTCACATTTTTTAGATCTGTCAAATTTGTTTAACAAAATAAAGGAATTCAATTTTTTAATGTATATTATTATTTTTACACTATTTAATGATTTTTATTTAAGAAAAATACATCATTAAAAATATGTTTTTTCTTATTTTTTATAATTCGTCGCTTTAATAATGAAACAACGTATTCGCAAAAGTGTAGTTTCGAGATAATTGGGTTTAAAGATTTTTCGATTTTCCGATTTTCGTAAACTCGGCAGCACTATTGAATGAATAAAGATATTGGAAAAAAAATTTCTACCAATTAATCTTGACGAATTTCCCCACAGCATATTAAAATTTCACTTTGGTACCTGCTGGCTTTTCTACCTAAAAAGAGGTGAAAAGTCAATCAAGTACCTTATACGTTATTTCATATTTCATATACGTTATTTCATTTTGCATAGAAGTACGATTAAGCCTAAAACTAATTATTATTGAACTAACGCATAATATTCTTACAATTTTTTATTTATATGAACCGGCATATCATGTAGTAATGAATGATGCTTATACAATATTTTAGATTTACCATTTCGTGTGGCGATCGTAATGTATGTAAAGTATACGACACTGATTTTACCCAAGTTATTATTCTGTAGGAATTGAAATATCGTACATGCATTTACGCTGTTTCAATATTTAACCAAATTCAAATTTGCATGTACGTTAATTAACAATATATTAATTTTCACCCCCAGTTATAAAAAAATTGGAAAATGTTAAAATGCCACTTTATAGACATCCTTATGGGGAATGCAGCGCACCCATTATATAATAATAACGTATATATGGCATACGTTATTTCATTATTAAAGCGACGATATATTTATATATTAACCAAGGCAACATTCTTGCACCGTCTCTTGAGAAAAAGTCAAAAAATGAAATATAATTGCCCTCAAAAAGTTTGAAACTTGCATCCAAATCGAGAAAAGAAAACGCAAATTTTTTCCGGTCAACATTTTTTCGAGAATTGAACAGAAAAAATGTGATCTAAAAAAAAATTTTAAAAAAAGTCACATTTTTTTGTAGAATCGAAAACGCTATTAATTTAATATTAGTTTGCAGTTTTTTTTTCTAGAACTATGTAATTAATTGTTTCTACATTTTCGTTCACTTTGTTTTTGTAAATTAATCATTTTATTTTCAACAGATAAATTACACTATCTCAAAAATCAATAAACAAATACAAAACAAAAAAAACCAAACGAATTCATTAATTAAATTAATCAAACAACATTTTTTTTTCTTTAATTTTTCAAGGAAAAATAACAAAAACAACAAAAAGGAAATTGCCAGAATAGCAAAATATCGTATACATGCAACTTCAATAAGTGTTCGTTAATTCAGTAAATTTTTCATTGTTGTGTTTTTATTTATATTGTGATATGATATTATAAAATAAAATTATATAAATCAATATAATTATATTAGTAATAAAATTTTTAAAAAATACCAACAACAACAATAATAATAGTTAAAAGTGAAATATACATAAAGAAAAAATTTGATTTCCAGTTTAAAAGTTTTTAAATTTCTGCTTGAAAATTAATGTCATAAATGTTAAAATGCTGGACCGAGGAGGACCAGTAAGTATATATATTTCTAATAAATATAAACAAAAGTTTTCCCGCGGTAACTGTTAATGGGTTTTATTTTGGTTATTGTTCTATTCGCTTAATTTGCTTAAAAGTTAAACTTTAGAATTAAATTGGAGCAAGATTTATTTAAGACTAGCAGGACCCGGCGTGCTTTGCTACGCTTATGAATAAAGTTTGTGCTCATACATTTTGTTGACGTAGTAGCAATGATTTCAAAAAGTAGTAATGAGAAATGATAGCGTAGTTTTTAATTTTTGTTTTTAAAAATATGAATGAAAAATAATCAGTACTTTAGCTCATCAGCTCGGATATATGAAAAATTGGCGATCAAATAAGTTCGAGTAAGCTATAAAAAAATTTAAATGACTTGTTGAACTAGTAGAGGTGTGTCATCACTCATCTCTATATAGAACATTATACAGAACAAAAATAGATTCACAAATGTTCACAGTGCTCATGCATTGTATTTGTACCCGACACGAAACACACAAAAACTGTTCTAAAGAAGTTTTTCTAAGAGAAAATGAAAAATGCTTTCAAATTGCAAAACTCAAGTGAATTACAATAATTACTTTGACCTTAATCACTCACAAAATCTCTTAAAATTTTATTTGTACACCAAATAGCGTAAAGGTTTGGTGTATTTAATATCGGTTGCATATTGCCGCTATCTCATAAGAAAGAAAACTCGAGAAAACTCGTAAAGATAACATTCAATTGACATTGTGTCATTTTTATTGCAAATTATTTATTTTAATATGGAACGAATTTTAAAATGTCGTTTTAATTCTATTTATTTATTCGAGTACTTGTGGGTACACTTTATTTTTTGTTTTTCCGTCTGGTGCGTACACGAATAAATCAGAAGGTTTTCCTAACGCGCCAGCCACATAAAGCTGTCCATGTCCATGTGAGAAGAACGGATTCTCCAAATCTAGTCCACATATTTGCAGTAACTGTCCGTGTGCTTTGTTGATGGTAATTGGAAAAGCGAGTTGCACTGGAAACTAAACGTTTGAATCTGTTGGGATCATTGAAATATGTGGCCTGTCTGTCGTGGCAGCACTACATCTTCCTCTTCGAATTTTCCACTCAAAATTGTAGCTTCTATGACGTTGTTCATCATCTTTTTCCCCGAAGTTCAAAAAAGTTTGTGCAATTTCAAAATATGTGACATATTTGAAATTACAATATGTGTCACAACAACACATATAAACCATATAGGCTCTACAACATAATGCTTTTTAAGACGTTGATGGACGCAAATTTCTTTTTTTTTATATTCTTCTTGGAAAGAAGGAAAACTTAGAGAATGGAAAACTTAATAATAAATCCTTTCACATAATAATGTACGATATAGGGCAATATTTCATGATAGGATGGAGGAAATAAAAACAATATACTGTTTTTTTTTTCAAATTTGCTTTGCTAATTTCAAAGCTAAAATTAGGTTCCTAATTATCCTAGTGCTAGAAGCATTTACCAAGATCATATGACGCATTGTTTACCTCACGCCAGCATATATAGTAATTATATGGAAGCTCTTTTATTCGAGCAAGCAAAAAGTTCATTCTTTTAAAAAATAAAAAAATTACGTCCATCAACACCTTAGAAAGCATGTTCTTATATGTTGTTGTGACACACATCGTAATTCCTACTACCCAACACATTTTATTTTAAAAAATGTTGCGAAGCTGATGCATAGGCTGACTTCACCACAGCTCTGGAAACATAGTGTTCTGGATATATAATGAGCTAATATCTATCAAATACTTTAATTAAAAGCTAACCAATATTATGGACTTCGTAGTTCTAATAATAAAAATATTAAAGCAAGCAGTAGTATCCCAACAAACATAAATTCTGTTGTACGAGAAGAAGTAAAAAAAAATTTTACCGGAAGTGACAAACCGGAAGTTAGGATGCAGAACTGTTGTAAACCGTACTAAATGTGTATGTACCAAATTTCATCCAACTCGATTATCAGGTACAGAAGTTATTGAGCTTCCAAAATAACAGGTGCTTGGAGGACCCCCTACCACTTTGTTCACTATCGCTAAAAAAACTAATCAGTTCCTTGCCATACATATTCGCATCTTTTTGCAAAGTGTAATCAAAATTACTTAACGAACGAATTTTGTATGCTTCCAACAAACATTGAAACAATAAACAGGTGTTAGGGAGGACCCCACCACTTATCCCAATATTGTCCAAAAACTAATCAATTCTTTGTCATTAAAGACTTCATCTTTTCCAAAGTGGCATTAAAATTGATTAATGAATGAAATCTGTATGCTCCCAACAAACTTTAAAAACAAAGTGTGAAAAGTCAGCAGTTGTATGGTAGACCCCCCGCCACTTTGATGAATGTGTTTCAAAAGATGATAACTATCTTCTAACACTAATTGGAACCTTTTCCATAAGTTTTATCATAATTACTTCATTATTGTAGGCTGTAGTATGCATTTAGGCACTGAAAACACTGCCAACAATTTACAAAAAAAAAATTTTACCGGAAGTGAAAAACCGGAAGTTGGGATGCAGAATTGTTGTGAACCGTACCAAATGCTCATGTACCAAGTTTCATCCAATTCGATTATCAGGTACAGATGCTATTGAGCTATTAAAAAAAACAGGTGTATGGGACACCCCCCACCACTTTGTTCACTATCGCTCAAAAACTAATCAGTTCCTTGCCCTACATGTTTGCATCTTTTTTCAAAGTGTCATCAAAATTCGTTCACGAACGAATGCTGTGTGCTCCCAACAAACATTGAAAAAGTGTGACACAGTAAACAGGAGGGGACAGTGTTCGGGAGGACCCCCACCACTTATTCCAATATTATCCAGAAACTAATCAGTTCTTTGTTACTTAAGTTTTCATCTTTTTTCAAAGTGTCATTAAAATAAATTAATGAATGAAATCTGTATGCTCCCTACAAACTTAAAAAACAAAGTGTGAAAAGTCAGTTGTATGGTAGACCCCCCACCACTTTGGTCAATGTGTCCAAAAAGATGATAATTATCTTCTCACACTAATTGGAGCCCTTTTCATAAGTTTCATCATAATCACTTCATTATTGTAGGCTGTAGTGTGCATAAAGACACTGAAAAAACTTCAAAAAAGTACAAAAAAATTTGTTTACCGGAAGTGAAAAACCGGAAGTTGGGATGCAGAACTATTGTGAACCTACCGCATACTCATGTACCAAGTTTCATCCAATTCGCTTATCAGGTACAGATGTTATAGAGCATTCAAAAAAACAGGTGCTCCAGGGACCCCACACCATTTTGTTCACTATCGCTCAAAAACTAATCAGTTCCTTGTCATACATGTTTGCATCTTTTTCCAAAGTGTCATCAAAATTCATTCACGAATGAATGTTTTATGCTCCCACAAACATAAAAACTTTGGGTAAAAACCACCTGTTGTATGGTGAACCCCCAAACCCTTTATCTAATGTGCTCCAAAAGCTAACAAAATCTTTCTCATGTTAGTTGAAAGCTTTTACCAACGTTTCATGAAAATCGATCGGTAATTGTAGGCTACAGTAGGGATAAACACCTGAAAAAAAACTTTTTAACTGGAAGTGACAAACCGGAAGTTGGTATGCAGAAATATTGGAAACAGTACTAAAACTTTATATACTAAGTTTCAATAAGATCATAGTCCGGGATCAGAAGTTATTCAAAATTTAAACTTAGAGGTGTTCGGGAGACCCCCCGCCATTTTGTCCAAATTTAAAATGAATCCAGATCTTCCATTTTCAAGTGAACCTGTATCATTTGCCAAAGTTTCATCAAGATCCTATGCAGAAAACTCACTATTGCAAACGTGTTGCCGGCTAAGGGCCACATTTTTAATTAGTTTGTTTATCATACTTGCTATCCATGTTTGATTATACATAAGCTAAGCTATGCTTCTTTGTATAGTATTTGTGCGAATTCCATTTCGTAATTTTGAGCTTTTAATCGATGTTATCAACTATCTTTCAATACAATTACTATCATACAATTGCAAACCAATAACATATTTAGTTTATTACCAATATAACAATAACACATTGTATAGATGATAAAATTTGTAACATCATTAAGTGTTTAATTCAAATACATATAGTTTTGATATACAAATGTAATTGTTTCAGATTATACTTTCATTTTTCAATTTCATTAAATTATGTTCAACAAAAAAATTGATCAAAGGAATCTAACCGTATAAAACAATATTTAAAGAAAAATCAAATTAAATTATTATCAACATTTAGGCAGAACCCCTTAAGATAATTATAATGGCCCTCCCTGGGGTTCCATTCAAAAAAAATTTGCCAGTTACCTATGCGCAAGTGTACACAACAACTTCCCAAAGTTTCATGATGATCGGATGAATGGTTTATTAATGCATAAGGTACAAACATACATACTTTCAATTTTATATATATAGATAAGATGGGGAACTATATAAAAGCCAAATATTATATTGTAACTAAAATTGAAGTAAGCCAACAAGTTTACTCCTGCTACTTAGACTCTTTATTTCAACTATGTCGTTGGTGAATGGTGTCCATCCCCCCGTTTATAACAGCAAGTAAATCAGTTTCCAGACATGGACGCATCATATTCAAAATAGTATCGCGGCTAGTATCGCTGCTACTCGCTGCTTTCTTTCTCTCTATTGCGCACCTTTATTGCTCAAACGCAATTCCTATCAAAATAGAACCCTAAAACCCTTCAATTATTTTATATCAGATACATCAAGTCAAATATTTTATCTGAAAAGTTTTCCTCGACATTTAAATTTTAAAATCTGCCATTATCCAAATTTTTCCATACCGAAACATACTGGAGCGGGTTTCACTTACTACATTGATTGATCGGGTTCACTTACTACACTTAAAACTGCATGGTCAGACTGAACAGCCCTTTATTTACGTCATAGGTTCTTATTAGAACTATGATGAAGAAACCCGTCAGCTTTTGTAGCTAATCTACCTTTTTCTTGCCAAAGTTTAGCTGTGCTCTCCTGCTTCATGTAACTACTGCATAATGGATGCTGAATTTAATTTCATGGACATTCACTTTTAGATTGCATCTGTAAGCTTTTTGCATACTTTTCGAGCTTGTTTTGGTTTTTTACTACAAAAGCTGAGTGATTATTGATAATGACTTCTACATTTTCTAGATTATTTTAGGTTCTTACTATTCTACATATACGCACAACTTCGATGCACTTCCTAATGAAAGACCTGAACTAATGCTCTTTACAGTAAATGTTTTGTAAATACCAATGATTCTGGCTGTTTAGTAGAAGTCCCTTCAAGGATTTTCTTATTTGAAATCCCAACAGTTCGAAGAAAGAACAACGTTGTCCCAGTTTAACCCATGGAGTTAACTTTGTGGCCTCACTTTTAGCAGTTTGTCTCCATCAAAGTTGCTACATTAATTTACTTGATTGCACCCACGTTTACGATTAAACCAAGCGATACGCTGTTTTGTAAATTTCTTGATTTCTTCTTTTGGCTTTCTTGAACTGCATGATATTTTTTGAGGGTTATATTATCGGCTTCATTTTCGAAAGTCACCTTTGTAAATACTCTCTTTGTTTCTGCCCCTCTGTCCTCATTTAAATTATTATTTTTATTGTCGTTTTTATATTATTGTCGAATTTTATTCCAATGAATTGCATGGAAAAGGGTAACCCACCATCTCAGAGCTTGCTATAACCTGGAACGTAACCTCATAACCTTCCAAAATGTGCTCCAGAAAAAATAAATGAATATAAAGCAATAAATGAATATATCCTAATTACGCTGATTATTTCTAAACTTTAGTCAAAAAGTCTGCCGAAGTACCATTAAATTTGTCAATTAAGAAATCTGATTATGAATGGAAAGCTTTCGTCCTCGTGGTGTTGATTTTGAGCATTAGTTTGATTTTTTAGAAGACAGCCAACTCAAACTGTTCTGTGTGAATTGCCATTGGTACACCTGGTTCAATTATATTTCATAACTTTGCTATTATATATCATAACGTTGCCTATATGAATGCCGTTCAACGTACTACATATTTTTGTTTTTGCTATTAATTATTGGCATAATCTCATAAAATTCATTTTGAATTTCTTATGATATTATCTTACTTAATGTTTCATATCTTCACATTTTTCATTTGTTTATACTATTCCACAATTGATTGGTAAGTAAAACAGTTGTTGCATTTTAGAAGGAGTCTTGTTGATCCCAAGATAACCGCCGCTTAGTGTTCTAATGCTTAGTGCTTTTCTTCTTAATCTAAATTAGTTAACGGTAGTGTATTCTAGGCTCTGTTTTGTCCCACACTCTAATTTTAATTGATATCAATGAACTGTTGAAAAGCACTAGTAACTCAATAAACAGTTTTGCAGATGATAGTAGACTGCACAAGTCATTCGTCCTTCTATCTTCAAAGGGTAAAATACATGAACGAATAAAGCCTGTCTGTGGATATGCTGCAATAATATAAACGATGACCTAGAAAAATTGCCGATTGGGTTATACAAATTCGGTCAGTTTTAAATCCATCAAACCACAGTTATTGAATGTTTCCAAATCGAAGACCAAGTTCCTCGACGGTGTTTCAATTAGTATATGATGGCAATAGGCAAATTTGAAAGCATTTCCAGTCACAATTTCCAATAACTTTCTCTGGGACGATCATATAATGTATATGGCAAATAACACGTCAAGAAAGATCGACCTCCTCAATTGATGTAAAAAATATTTCATTCCGTGTCAATTACGCCCTGTATAGAGTATTGGTATCACAAGTGAGTGCTGCATTTTCTTCCACCCTGGCTCTCTTGGACTTTATTCAAAAGCGTGCTATAAAAATTATGGGTGATCGAAATTGAACATAAAATCTTTATTCCCTACAACACCGTCGCACTGTTACTGATCTCGTTGTTTTTTATAAATATGACTCACTGCTATCATATATACTATCATAACGTCTCTCTGTTGTGATTCATCCATTTTGTTAGTTCGATTCTAAGGAACTGTTTTTTTGTCGGTCCCGTTCTTCCGATCAAATGCGGTCCACACTACACTACATGACTTTTTAAATGATTTTCCAAAATTGCCTGAAAGGTTTATGACACTTCCTCCTTAAGAACAAATATTAAATGCCACAATTATAAGATTATGGGTGAATAAAATAAAATTTAGCTTGCTTCCTAAAGGCTGCTCTCTCGACATGAATTTGCTTTTTCCTGATATATTTTTAATAAAATGTGTTTTATATAGTATAGGCATTACAATATGAGTCACAACAACATATAGAAAACCTTTTAATACATAGGACTCACTAAGTCTTAAAATGTCCTAAATCGGTCTAGTCAACATAATTTCTAGCTTATGGATCTTTTGGTTGCGTGTTGAAAATTTTGCAGTCGATCAAACTACCCGGGTAGTATTTCGAGATACCCGGGTAATCGTTTATACTAAAAAATCCAAAAATAACCGGGTACTCGATAATCGGCATTGGTTACCCTAATCAGACGCATGTTTTTGTTTTTTATATTGAAGAAAATCGGCTAGACGAATAATGTTCCACATCCAACAGATTTAAGTAAACTTTAGAAGTATATAAAGGAATCAAATCCATGCTTTTAGAGTTGAATAAAATACAGAAACACCAAACAAAATATAAATAACTTGACCTCTCCCCTTCACAAACATCTGTTCGATTGCACACAAAACACTACATATAACATATTGAGTAAAATTTAACAAAAGAGGAAACCTTTTCAAAACTAGAACAACGTTTCGATTTTCTCTACGCAAAAATGAACGTTTTTGGGTTGGGAAAATATCCAAAACCACAAAATATTAACATGTCAGTTTTACAAAAATTAAGTCAGTCAAGTTTGTACGCATGTAAGGGACGATGTCAAATTTTGAATTGGTTCAAATGATACCGGTTCAACACAAATTGACCTTTTGTGTGATGAAAAAGACTAAGACCAGAATAAACCTAACAGTTCCGATTTGCAAACGCTCAGTTTAACATCCAACAATTTGTACCAGGCGATTCAAATGATTAAAATGCGACCAGAATTTTATTTAAATGGTTCGAATAAAGAAAATGTATTACATGTTCCCTGTTAAAAATTTAGAGTGAATAATTCAAATTTGGTATGATAAAGCATCAAAACAATGTTCGAATAGGCATAATACAAAGCTTTAAAAAAAACTAAAACCGACTTTAAAAAATAACAAAAGTGGAAAATTAACTCAATTGTGGTTTTTAAAGACAAAAAATATGAAGGGCCTGAAATCTCACGGCTTTGAGATATCAAGACTTCGGTCTGTGTTAAGGGTTTTTATATAATTTTAGGCAAAAGGCCTTTATGAGGACATTGTTTTAGTTTTGGACAGCGATGTATATTAAACATAAAATTCTTTGTAAAAGTACAACTTACAAGTACAACTTTTTCAAAATTCTAAAATTATTGCAATATTAAAAATTTAAAATATGGAGGTGTTGACTTCTTTTAGCGTTTCGAGAAAATATTACAAAATCACAAAATCATATTTCTTTCTAAATTCAAAAAATATTGTAAAAATTAAATAAAATCAAACTATTTTAAAAATTTTAAAAATATTCCAACAATTATTACAAAATCAAAGATTAAAATTTTTTCAAAAATTCTAAAAATATTGCAAAAATTATAACAAAATCAAAAATTGAAACTTTTTTCAAAATTCCAAAAATATTTCAAAAATTAGAATAAAATCAAATATTTAAACTTTTTCTAAATTCCAATAATGTTCCAAAAATTCTTAAAAATTCAAACTTTTTCCGAAATTCTAAAAATATTGCAAAAATTATTACAAAATCAAAAATTGAAACTTTTTTCAAAATTCTAAAAATATATATATAATTCAAAAATTCTATTTTTTTTTCAAAATTCTAAAAATATTGCAAAAATCATAACAAAATCAAAAATTAAAACTTTTCCCAAACTTCTAAAAATATTGTAAAAATTATTACAAAATCAAAAATACAAACTTTTTTCAAAATTCCAAAAATATTTCAAAAACTATAACAAATTCAAAAATTTCCATGTCCAATTTCATTTTCAAGTACATTTACGTCATAAAAACAGCTACATTTTTTTCCAAAAATTTGGCTAAAAAAAATAAATGAAATCATTTTTTGAAACACTTGACAATATTTTTTTGACAAACTTATAATGCCATAATTCTCAATAATAATAATAAAATTTCATTTCAAACAAATAATTAATTTTATTTTTTTCCGAAAAATTGGATAAAAAATAAATAAAAATCTTTCTTTTGACACACTTGACAACATTTTTTTGACAAACTTATAATGCAATAATCTAGTTTTTGATCTCACATACCAATCCTGACCATCCAGATTTCTCCACATTCTTTGTTCCTACTCATTATTACTTAAAATGAACGTTTTTTAAGCAAAAAATATGCATACTTCCTTGTTTTGACACACTTGATAATTTTTTGACACACTTCCGGTACAGTTATCGAGACATCGTCCTTTCGGCTCTTACCATTGAGTGTACCTATTTTTAGAATTCAAAATTTTTCAAATCCCTTCAGCCGTTTTCTAGATTTCGTCGGTTGTGACGGACGGCCAGACAGACATACATTTTTTTGTTTGCTTTTTTAAAATCAGGAGGTCCTAAAACGTCGAGAAATGCCAAAAAAAGTGGGGGTAAGAATTTCACTTTTAGCCCATGAATGTAATACTTAGGTCTTTCAGACCGAAGTAACTTTGTTCAAAATTCGAGAAATTTTCCAAAAATTATAATAAAATCAAAAATTTAAACTTTTTATAAATTTTAAAATATTCCAAAAATTATTACAAAATCAAAAATAAAAACATGTTTCAAGATTCCAAAAATATTGCAAAAATTAAAACAAAATCAAAAATACAAACTTTTTTCAAAATTCCAAAAATATTCCAAAAATTATAATAAAATCAATTAACTTTTGATTTACTTAATTTAATTATATCTAACTGCAGACAAAAAAATTATGCTTTTATACAAAGTTATTATATTCTAAAAGATATTAGAATAGTTCTTTTATTATTTAAAAAACTTTTGGAACTTGGTGCCAAGCCCACGAAGTGCCAATTGGATTTTTTCAATGTGGTTTATGCATGAACGGTTTTGTTTTTGTTTATTGGTAATTTTTTTAATTTTTGATCTACAGATGTTACAACATTACATGCTATGTTATTGACATAATATGTGATATGACCTTAGGTGAGATGTCACATACCACTGGTGACAGCAGTGAGATATCACTAGCTAAGATATCTTAGGGGTGCTGGCAGATGAACTGTATTCAGTCAACGGTAGCACTCTCAGTCATTGAATATTCCTTGATGATCGCACGTTATTGCTTACCCATAGAAATGAGACTTGATATAACTATAAATCTAGGCTTTAATCATTGAATAAGATAAGGAAAATACCACTAATTGGATTATTGGTAACCCAATTTTGGTTTTATTTTACTTTTATTTCCTTTATCATATCCTGTAATATTAGCCTATATATCATATTTTGTTATGCGATAGGCTGCGCTTGATAAATGGGCCAACCTAGACCATAGGTCAGGGCGACTAATTTTTAGGTGCGGCCAATTTTATGGAGCGGCAAATTTTAGAATACGTTACAACATTTCTTTTATATTTAAAATAAATTTTGATCACAATGTCGATGACCAACGTAAACATAATTATTTTTTCCAAGTTTCAAAGAATAAATTATACTACTATGGAGGAGCCTCAATCTTCCAGGATATGTCTTCGATATAAAATATAGAAAAGGATTCCAGAATGCCATGCTGGATGCGCTTTCTCACGTATACTGTGTGAACGCAATCGCACTTTGAAGAACCACCACGACCCGGATCTCAGTTCGCCGGCTTTCTTTTCGTCTGATTAACTCAAATTGGTACAATAAGTTTGATGCGATTCTTCTGTTTGTGGGATGTAATTGATAACACCAAATATTTAGCCACAATTCTAACAAGCGCACTTATGATCCTTATTTTAATTAATATAATTTATTTGGTTGTGTTTTACTCGGCAAGGCCCGACTAAGAGTGTGTGTTTTTTGTTTTATTTATTTCCGCCAACCAAAATGATGAAGACAGGCATTGAACTCAATTTGGTTGAATTATTTCGATTTTGATTTCGAATAAATTAATTACTTAATTTATCGTATGGGTGGCGTGCGTATGATTAAGTCTTGGCAACGTTCGCAGATGGTTCATGTTATGAGTATAATTGATCGTGTGATCGTTTTTAAGTTTTGTGGTGATTAATTATTTAGATTTAAATATATTAACCACCACAGTACCCCGCTCGTAGATGAAAACCCCCGCTTAGTTTGTCTGTTCGAAATGAACAGCTTTGTGTGTTAGAGAAGCTGGTAAACGATCAGCTGAACACAAGATACCATACGCTGGCTTCAATCTGTCGATCGAGACAGATTGTTGTTTGCCTTTGATGTCGATAACGAAATGTTTTCGTAGACGTCGTATGATTCTGTATGGACCTTCATATGGGGATTGTAAACCGGTGCGAATTCTATCAACCCTAACGAAAACGTAGTCGCAGGTTTCTAGCGACTTCGGAACAAATATGTCGTTTTGTTTAGTTTGTCGTGGAGCTGTTGGAATTACGTTGTGCATTGTATTTCGAAGTTGATCGATAACTGTATCGTGACTTGGCAGTTGTGAAAGAGGATTTTCGACGAAGAACTCACCGGGCAGTTTCAGTGTTTGTCCGTAGACAAGTTCTGCAGGTGAGCACTTCAGATCTTCTTTCACTGTAGCTCGAATACCTAGAAGAATTATTGGTATTTCGGAGCTCCACTGAGTGGTGTTGCCTCTGGCCATAAGTGCAGCTTTTAGTTGTCGATGAAAACGTTCTACCATTCCGTTCGCTTGTGGATGGTAGGCCGTTGTACGTATCCGATGAGAGCCTAAAAGTCTTGTTAACTCGGAGAAAAGTTTTGACTCGAATTGTGTTCCCTGATCAGTTGTGATGTGCAGTGGAACACCGAATCGTGATACGTAATTATTGACAAATGTCGTGGCTATGGTAGCAGCAGACATGTCAGACATAGTATAAGCTTCTGGCCATCGAGTGAATCGATCAACGCAAGTTAGAATATAAGAACATCCATTAGAAGGAGGAAGCGGACCTACGATATCTATATGGATATGTTCGAAACGAGACTGTGGAATTTCGAATTGTCCAGTTGAACTTTTTGTGTGCCGTTGGACCTTAGAGCGTTGGCAAGATAAACAAGATTTTGTCCAGTGACTAATATCTTTATTTATACTGGGCCAAAAATATCTAGATGTAATCAATTTACGTGTACCGTTGACACCAGGATGTGACAAGTTGTGTAAAGTGTTAAAGACAGTTTTGCGTAATGGTTCTGCGATGTATGGGCGATTGTTGCCCGTTGATGTTTCGCAGACGATTTCGAATCCTGGAAGTTTAAAAAGCTCTAGTTTCATTGATGAACTAGCGTGACATACGGAACCAGAAAATAAATTCTGAAGTTCTAAGTCTGCTTTTTGTGCAGCGATGATAGCATCGTAGTTGAAGTGAGTCTCAACTGATGCAGTTTCGTTGTCGGATGCACGAGATAATGCATCCGCGACTGTGTTGTCTTTACCTTGCACATGTTGGATGTCGGTAGTAAATTGACTTATGAAATCCAAGTGGCGAGATTGCCTTGGGTTTCGTTCAGTTTTAGAATGTATTGCACGAGTGAGAGGCTTGTGGTCGGTGTAAATTGTGAATTCGCGACCTTCGACAAAATACCTGAAGTGTTTTATAGCTAGGTAAATTGCGAGTAGCTCTCGATCGAATGCAGAGTATTTAGTTTCAGCGTCTGAAAGTTTCTTTGAGAAAAATCCAGTGGTTCCCAACAATCGTTATTACGTTGTTGCAACACTGCTCCGACAGCAATGTTCGATGCATCCGTAGTGATACTGTATGCAGAATCGTTACGTGGATGAACTAGCAACGTGATATTGCCCAATTCGGTTTTTAACTTGGTGAATGCTAGTTGACATTCGTTTGGCCAAGTAAAATTTTTCGGAGTCTTGGGTTTCTTTAGTAAAGCGGCCAAGTGTGTATGAATTGGAGCTAGTGTTTCAGCTAGTTTCGGTATGAATCGATGATAATAGTTTATCATACCGACGAATTGCTGAATACGTTTGATTGATGTTGGTGCTGGGAATTCCGTAATGGCATTAATTCGTTCTTGAGAAGGCAGAATACCATTAGGAGTTATCGTGTGGCTGAGGAAATCGAGAGTGTTTGCGCCGAAAACGCATTTTGAACTCTTTATATGGACACCAAACTCGCTAAGTTTCTGGAAGAGTTGTTCCAAATGGAGTTTGTGTTGTTCCTCATTTTTCGATGCCACTAAGATATCGTCGATGTAGACGAATACGAAATCTAAATTTCGAACGATTTCGTTAATGAAACGCTGAAACGTTTGTGCGGCATTGCGTAAACCGAATGGCATTCGAGTGAATTCGAAGAGGCCAAATGGAGTGGTAATTGCGGTTTTATGTATATCTTCATTCGCAACAGGAATGAGATGATAAGCTCTAATTAGGTCAGTTTTAGAAAAGATTTTGCAATCATACAAATTCATCGAAAAATTTTGTATGTGCGGTATCGGATAGCGATCAGGAATCGTGACCGCGTTTAACCTGCGATAATCTCCACATGGTCTCCAGTCGAGATCTTTCTTTCGAACCATGTGAAGCGGACAAGATACAGAAGAGGAAGAAATGCGACAAATTCCAAGTTCAACCATATGTTGAAATTCTGTGAACGCAGCTTTTTGACGAATTGGATCTAGTCTGCGTGGTCTTGACACAGGCAAGTGACCGGTGGTAACAATATGATGTACCACGTTATGTTTGACCGGTAAGTTGTAGTTCGGCTCTGCTGTTAGGGAAGGAAACTTTTTTTTTTTTTTTTTTTTTTTTTTTTTTTTTTTTATTTGCAGCAAACAGTTTCCCAGTTACATGCTACAACAATTTATAATAAAAACTAGATGGTACACCATTGAGAAATACATTTAAAAATAGAAAATAAAAAAAAAATATTAATAAGTAACAATAATAACATTAGATATTTAGCAATTAAGTTTTTTTGTCAAGAGACTCAAAAGTTGCATCAAACGAAAACATCTAAACTTAAATAAAAACATTAAAACAATAATTAAATAATAAATTATTTTATGCAGAATTTATCAGTATGTGAATTTACAAAATCATTTAAAATAATACGACAATTCGATCTGAATACACTTAACGAAACATGAAATAAATCAACACTTGAAAAAATCTCATTATGATAAATCTGAAGTCTTGTTATTGGTGAGGAGATACCTATATTTGTTCGAGAGGCCGATGGCAAAAACAGCTGGTTTAATCGAGTTCTATAGGACGGTGCATAAAAATTAACATAGAATAGAACCTCAGTATCAATAAGAGAATTAACAATTTTATATAAGAGGACTTCATCAAGTAGATACCTTCGCGACTCCAAAGTAGTCATACTTAACTTATCAAGTCTGGTATGGTATGAGAGTTTCCCAGTGCATGGTATAGCATTAAAACACACAATTCTCGTAAATCTTCTTTGCGTTCTTTCAATTAATTTGGCCTACTAAACTTCTTTAGTAGCAGGCCGTAATCGTTGTCGATCGTGAAATGAATGGGAGTAGGCGTATCTACGTTAACCATTGTGGCATTGATTGACAGCTGGGTAGCTGTATCAATCAGCCGTTTTCGTTTGAGATCGACTAAAAGGCCAAATTTACTAAGAAAATCAGCGCCAATGATCGGACGATTCACTTGTGCTAACATGAAAGCGTGAGTGAATGTTCGTTTTAGGCCGATATCTACCTGTAGGAGCTTTGTTCCGTAGGTATTGACTATCGTGCCGTTGGCAGCTGATAAAACTAGACCTGTTGATTTGGAGCTATTTGTAGTTAATCGATTGTTATTGACTGGGAGCACCGAGAGGTCTGCTCCTGTGTCGATGAGAAAGGTTTGTTCGTTTATTTTATCGAAAATAAATAGACGACTGGAGTTACTATTTTCTGATACAGCCGTCTCAACCTCGAGCTTTAATCGTTTTTTTGAAGGTTTGGTTCTACATCCATGGTAGTTTGCGATGTAGATTGACCGAATGTGCAAGGAGGTCTACATTTTCGTGCCATAGCCCCAAACGTTCTGTGGTAGTAACACGATCCTGTCCTTTGTGTGGAATTGTCGCGAGATCTGGATCTAGGTCTGTACCGAGATGTTGATCTACTGCGAGATTCGGATCGTGGAGAATAAAAACGAACTCTCGAATTAGGTCGATGTAACCGAGTTATTTGGTTAAATTGTCTCTCTAGTTTTTCCAGACGGTCTTCTAGTGTTGCCGATTTCGAAGGTGAAGCTTGACTTCGATTTAAAATTATTATTTTATTGCGGATTGTGTTGAGGGACATTGCCTCGAACATCTTGTCCGCCATCTTCGACATCACTTCTGTCGTGGTTGAATCCGGTTGAGCGGCCAAAGCGATTCGGATTATTTCCGGCATGTTGCGTATCCAGAGCGATCGTATTAGTTTATCGCTGAAGTTATTGCCCGCATGTTTTTTAATATTACGCAGAGCTTCAGATGGTAATTGATCACCGAGATCTTGTCCCGTCAGGAGCGCTTCTAAACGCCGCTCGTCTGACGGTGCCAGCCGTTCCAGCAGCGTTTGCTTCAATGACTCGTACTTATTCTGCTCCGGCAAAGAATCGATGACATCAGAAACCAATTCGCATATATCTGGCGGTAGAGCGTGCAGAACATGCAGGTATTTCTGCTTATCCTGTTTAATATTCTGGAATTCAAAGGTTTGTTCCGCAATCTTGAACCAAGTTTGAGTTTGCCTGGGCCATAGTTGTTGTAATTTTATACTAGTCGAGGAGCCGAGCTCTAGAGGGATTTCGTCTTTAACACCTCGAGCTGGTCCCGCAATGTCGTCGTCGGACATTTTTATTGGTTGACGGTAAAAAAAAATGTCAAAATCAGTGTATAAAAAGTATGAAAAGTAAACGCGATAATTTGTTTCGAGCTTGGAAGAATACAATATTTTTCCCCAAAAAAAAAATTTTAATTTGTGAAGTAAAAAAAAACGATCAAATCAATGAGCGCACAACAAAAGGTTAAGTAAACGCACGCGAGTAAAAATTGTTCGAAATGAGAAATTGAAAGCAATATTTTCTTTCTTTTTTAAAAAATTCAACGCGAATTATTTCTTCTAGTAATAATATAATAATCGTAAATACGCTTGCTACAGAAAAATATGACTAACAATAATTTTCTGTAATAATATATTAATATGAGAAAACCATAAAAAAAAAAAAATTTATCAATGTATAAGAAAATAAGAAAAATATAAATATATATAAAATTCGTAATTATTTCAAATGATCAATCCAAACCAATTGATTGAATGCTAATAATCAAATTTTGATTAATAAAAATCTTTTATACTTGAATATTTAACACCTTTAGTGATACTAATGTAAACCAAACTCATTCAATTGAGGTAAAATTAATTCAAAATGAATTCAATAATTAGAAAAGAAATAATAAAATTAAAATTATGTAATAATAATATAAAAAAAAATTTATCTGGTATGCGGTCCAGCGAAGATATGGTTATTCTTGATGATAGCGGCACATTTTTTACAAAAATATATTTATTATCTTGATGATGACTCCAAAATTGTTGTTTTGTTTGAATTAAAAAAAATTTTATATTCGGCAATATTCTGTTTTAATGTTGTTAATGATGTTGCTGCTATAATGTTTAAAAGTTGTTTTTGCAAATAATTTCTGTTGTCCGTAATATTTATGATTCCTTTAATTATCTTTGTATATTTGAAAAGTAATATTTGTATTCCAAATATGGCGGCTTGAATTCTCAGGTTGCAATGTAATGCACACGTCGATTACGTTTTCGAAATAAAAAAATATGTGTAAATGTGGCGTTCGATATATTGTAATATGTTTGTATCAATTACATACCTTTTAGCCTGATACAAAAATGTATCAGGCTTTCCAATTACGAAGCGTGTAGTAATTCTCGGTAAACACCGACGCCTTGGTCACCACTGATGCGATTCTTCTGTTTGTGGGATGTAATTGATAACACCAAATATTTAGCCACAATTCTAACAAGCGCACTTATGATCCTTATTTTAATTAATATAATTTATTTGGTTGTGTTTTACTCGGCAAGGCCCGACTAAGAGTGTGTGTTTTTTGTTTTATTTATTTCCGCCAACCAAAATGATGAAGACAGGCATTGAACTCAATTTGGTTGAATTATTTCGATTTTGATTTCGAATAAATTAATTACTTAATTTATCGTATGGGTGGCGTGCGTATGATTAAGTCTTGGCAACGTTCGCAGATGGTTCATGTTATGAGTATAATTGATCGTGTGATCGTTTTTAAGTTTTGTGGTGATTAATTATTTAGATTTAAATATATTAACCACCACAAGTTAAATATAGTTGGACGTCTTTATATCTGATTTGCGATTGAAAGATAGAAAAATCTATAAGAAAGTATATTTTGTGTCTTATGCAGAAATTAAGACTTGGAAACTCTGGGTCACAGACGAATTAACTTCTGCTTTAATTGCTAACATGCACGGTCTGCCTATATCAGCCCACGCTGGAGTAAGAAAGACTACACCGTTTCTTCTTCTGGCTCCGGATGCTTTACCAGGTCCAAACCCAACTGTCTAAGTGTAATATTTGCAAAGAGGTGAAGTCGTCAAATCAAAATCTCAGAGCACCAATGTTCACCGCAAGCAGATCCAAGCATCCGCAACAAAAAATATTTGTGGACATACTAGGTCCGTATCCCCGATCATTGGTTGAACTGCAAGATACGGAAAGTGTGCGTACGGGCATCATACAACTTAAAGGCTGCACGAACTTAGTTTCCTGACATCTCGGAAATTTGCCTAATCTTATAGGACTTCTACGTTCGCTCTTGATTTCAACGCATACTTTTGTTTGTGCTTGACCTTTATATGGCTCCTTGATCACTCCGATCACGGAGTCATATAACGGTGATCACGGCGACTTGGAATCTGGGGCTCG
This sequence comes from Diogma glabrata, assembly GCA_963693315.1. Taxonomy (NCBI): domain Eukaryota; kingdom Metazoa; phylum Arthropoda; class Insecta; order Diptera; family Cylindrotomidae; genus Diogma; species Diogma glabrata. The sequence goes on along the minus strand of OY856186.1, from coordinate 195,092,466 downwards.
CTGATTGTTTATTCCTTACTTGTTTCTGTTGACGACACAATAAACATAATATTCGCACTTTGCATGATGAAAGTAAGAGATTTTCTTCATCTCTTGTCTCACATAGGGTACAGGCACAATAACTCTTTCGGTTTTTATTCACCTAAGTTTTTCCACTTCCAATTTCACCGCTGTCTTCAATGTTATTTCAATTACTAAATTTAAATTCGATTATTTTATTTTAAGTGACAACCCCAAGTTTGACAGTCTCTACAGCATGGAAAAAACTACAATATCTTACTTTTAAAGATGACATTGTAACCAGTGGCAAAGAAATAAGTACAAAAAATATTTTAAATTTGAAAAGATCTGTCATAAAAATATAAATAACCCACTTGAAAAATTGTTACCCAATCATTTAACCGATTTTCTTATCTTATGTGTTTCCATTAAAATTTGTTATCTTTTACAATCAAAATCAATATTTCCAATAATTAATAGAACCAGATCAAAAAACAGCTTTAAGTAATAGAAAAGAAATATATTTGATTTGTTTAATTAAATTAGATAAAAAAAAATTTATTCCCAAAGATTATAAATATATAACTTTAATTACTGATATCGCGTGTTTCGGTTCTTGCTCTAATTATTAAGTTTTACTTTTTTCAGTTTTTGGATTGAAGTGAAACACAACAAATTGCCTGTTTGTTTAATTTTTAATTATTTTGTTAAAAAGACCGTATCATAACTACAACAATACTACTGGTATGTAATTAATAATTATACGTGTTAATCGATTTAAATTATAATTAAAATTAAATTATAATTATAATTAATTAAAATTAATAATTTTGTACCCGAAAACTTTCTGATGAATCTATTAAAACGATGAAATCGTTTTAGTGTATCCCAAGAATGAAGAAAAATGGGATCGGTTTAAATCTTCCTGTCTGCTCCAAATGACAAGCGAATCAAAATTCATTAATTTCTTTAGAAGGGAGTATGATGAATTTGGTTTCTCACATATATATGCCGTTGATCATATTAAATCTATTAAAATTTTAAGTGGATTGTAAGTGAAGAATGCATTAAATATGACAGAAATACATAAAAAATAAAAACAATTTCTAATTAATTTGAATTTATGAATATATAAATCAAATTTAAAAATTTTGTAATAATTGTGGATAAAGATGTTTTGTTATTAAGAATTTGTGTAAGATGAATGTTGTTGTTACATTGAAATTGTAATATTTCATTCTCTTTTGTATTTAGGGTACTGTAGGATGTTGTGATATTAAGTTGAAGTATGTGGGTAATTTTAAATTGTGTAATTTCAATTGATGATTTAATTTGATTGTAAAATGATTTAATGTATGTCATTGTTCGAACCGTTTTAGATTTATTTTTTGGTTTGGGTTTAACAAACTTGTTTGATTTGAATATTTGTAGCGGTAGTTTGAGATTTAAAATTGCTCTGTTTATGGTTGTTCAAAACAGCTAGAGTATGTATCATGTTTTTGGCTTTATGACCGCTGTAGTTGTAGTTTTCTCCAGTGTGTGTAAATGGTATTTTAGACAGCCATGTACCATAGTCTGCTTTATACTTTACACCATATTCGTACTTAAGAGCCGAAGACGTTTACAAAATTAGCCTCAAATTGTCTGCCAGGCCAAAATTGTCTAACTGTAGAAAGCTTGATTCCTACATGTAACTTAGGTACTACGGAAGGTACGTATTCGTCTTCCTTAAGATAAATCGACGTGTTCAATCAATTCAGTATTGAGATCGTCACTCACAGAAATCAAAATATTTTTGATCTTTTATAGATATTTCTGTATACACTCTTGAGTTTTTTCTTGAAATCTAATGATTCTTACAGTCGAGAGTTATTCAAAATGTGATTTTCTTTGGAATTTAGTATTTCCAAACTAATAGTAGGAGACAAATATTCCAAAATTCTAGTATTTTCTCGGAGCATTATTATAGGTCACCTGAGAGTAACTCAACTACACAAGACGTATATTAGGACATTTATTTGATGCTATGCACGATGTGGTTTTTCCAGAAAATCTTATAGAATTTATATACAGAATACTCCGCTCCGTCCTAGAAAGACCAGATATTCTGTTTTTAGGTATTTTAGGCACCTGAACGTAACTTTTTAGCAAATCAATTCATAAAATTGTTTGATTCACTGATGCTATGATGTTCATTAATTTGTCGAAACGTTAGCTTATCCAATGTCATCCTGACAGTGAATTAAAGTTTCGGTTTACGATTAGATATGTTGCGTCATTTTCGTCGAAAAAAATTTACGGGACCAAAGACTTTTTCATCAATCGGAGTTTCATTTTTAGCCAGTTTGATTCCTTTGCATGTCCCTATTTTCCTTAAATTGGTTCCACCAGACAGTTCAAGGAGCAGTCGTTTGAACATTGGAAATGTATTTTTCTTTCTTGCATCGGCACTCTGTTGAAGTCTCATTGATTCAGAATCCAACTCCAAAATGGCCTTTGTTTGCTATCCTTTCCTTCTCACCAAAACACATGCATTTTTTGTCTTCCTTTCCTCATGCCAATCGTAACGGTATTCTAAGAAAAGTTGTTCTATGAAGAATTGCTGACCGTCAATGTACACGTAAATCTTCATTGCAAGAGCCTCGGCTCAAAAACTTTTGCTTTTTCATGAGCTCAATTATCGATCGGCCGAGGCAACTATGTCTTAAACATTTATTTGCCTGTAGAAGTAAAATTACTAAATTTACCTCAGTCAAAAATAAAACTTTTGGGGCACTTTAGGGGCTCTTCTTATAATAGTCTTTTCCACCGAATCAAAATCATCCTAAGTTATTCCCTTTCTTGTATTTACATAGTTATCACACAATCTATGAAGATTAACCGGACAACCGAATTCTGTTTGGTAAACCATGACACTTGTCCACCATAGATTATCGAAAGCAACCGATATATCTATGAAAATGACAAGACCTTTCGTTGGTTGACTGGACAATTTTTATTAGTTTACAGACTCCATCTTCGGTAGAGCGTCCCGATCTAAAGCCATACTGCTTACCTGACCATTCAAATCAATGCAATTTAAAAGCTTTTTTGTTTATTATTTTCTCGAAAATTTTACCCAGAATCAAAAGAAATGCTTGCTTGATCTGAAAAAATGCATCCTGAAAATCATATAGTAGTTGCGCTATCCTTCTGTTGTCAGCATGCTCAGGTAAGTGTGTGAGTCCTCTGTACCACCTGGTAGCAGAGTGTCAAGCAACATCTTGCTAGAGATAGTCCATGATACTATCTGATATTTATATATAAACCCAATGGTTCCTTGTAATCTAATTCCGCAACCAGAAGCTCTGCCTTTTAGTTTTATGAGCCTTTTGCACGTATATGCTTCTAAACTTCCTGTAATGAGCCTGCTTTTGCAACCTCAGATCTGGATTAAGTTCTTTCTAGTATTTTCTTCTAACTTGGTTTACCTTACTTTTGGTTTGGTTAGATCATTGGTCCACCAGGCTCTCCTATTTGTTTTAATGCAATTTGCGCGGTATGGCATCTTCACAAGCGTTTAGTATGACCTCTGTAAGAGAAGCAACTACCATTTCACTCTTCAGCTTGTCTCTTGATTTGCTTAATAATAAGTTCTAGATTTAGGTTAAAGAGTTCCCCGTTGGTAACATCGACTGAACCTATTGGTATTAGTATTATTTGCCCGAGAGATGCAGGCAGAATGGCTCTGAGAATCAGTTACCTTAAACGAGATAGCACGATTATCACTAGAGGTTCAGCGTTCATGGAGTTTTCAGTGTTTATCATATAGTGCTTATCATATACGATTTATCATATAGTGCGACACTAAAACGACGTCTACTGCCGACTCGCCGTTGTGTGAATATGTGCTTAGATTCCCAGATTCGTTCGCCAGAAAGAGACTCAATTGTGAGATGAGATCTTCAAGTTTGTGGCCTCTGCTATTAGTGACGTATCAGTGACAATAGTCGAACCACATTTAAAATCGAGCGTTAAAGTTACCCACAATTATTACTGGACCTTATATTTAGCTTCGTATCATATCCAGTTTATATAAATGCTGGCCGTCAATGCCGGCTGTTCCAGATGAAGAACTTGGCTGCGGTCTGTTTAAATGTCCAAGAACCATGTCATACCCCATTCTAAGAATTTTAAAAGCCGCCAAAGTAGAGGTAGTGCTTCTGAGTTTTGACTCTGTGAATGTTTCAAGCCTGTTAACAGAGAAGCGTTCTGGTTTAATGTTAGGTTTTCACCTGCTTGGTATAGTTTTTGTTTTATCATTATTGATCCTACGCTAAAAGAAGTAAGCTGAACAATTAGAACATAGATTTCACTTGTAGCTCACACTCGAAGTCTCAAGTTCAAATTATTTATTTCTTAATCTTGATGGATACTAGTGTTGCCGGTCCAGCCAAAGATATGGGTATTGTTCTCAACAAAGTCTGTTTTTCGTTTTAAATTGATACCTAGATATTGTCGTCCATATACCTGGCTCTAGAACGTACAAAATCGCACACTAGTGTGTAGCTTTAAAAAGCGAAAAACTCGAACTCATAAAAATTTTATATTGTGATCTAAAAAATATGATATTTTGCTCCAAGAGATGAAACACCGTATTTTCGTTAATGAACATTTGCTTGCGTGACGCGCTAGTGCAAGCTAATGACCAAAATTGGTGCCAAAATTTTTTGATTTAAATCCTAATTGATGCCAACAGCATTATTGTAATATTTTTTAAAAAGTGTCATCGTAATTTAATTGGTCAGACTACACCCAAATACCACTCCACGCCACCTTTGATTTTTAGAAAATGGTTTTAAAAATGAAGCGATAGATTCAACTTTATTTATTTCGCTCAAAAACGCCGAGTTTGAAACCATTTTTGCAATTTAAAACTGGACTTAGACATTGTTTTGGAAATTTAGTTATTTTATCTGATTGTTACACAGAGTAAGTTATCTTCAATAAATTGTCCATATACAATTTTTTCCCACAATATCATCGGCATGTGTGAATAGTGCGTTAAATTTACTGAAGCTACTTTATGGAAGATTCTAGTACCGGTATGGGGCTGATAAGATGCCATAAGCGAGTGCTGAATTTTGGTTTATATCAATCACTACCAGAGATACACGCATGCTGGAAAGTTTTCTTTTAATTAAGTGATTGGACAAAAATCCGGATTGAGTTGGATGATGCGAAACATTTTAGAGATAACTGAACGTTTTAACGGTTTGTATCATATCGGTTTTTTTAAAAGGTTGGCAACTTTGAGGTGTTATGTAGCTTAAGGAGTTTTTTATATGTTGATAAGTTTTACGTGTAACTAAATCTCGCGTCAACTTACATTCTGAAGTGTTGTAAAAAGCTTGTGTTAAGCCATTAAAGATTGAAAATGCTGTTGTTATTGTTGTTGCTATTGATTGTGTTGAACCAACGCAGTGTTCTATATATATTTGGTATTCTATGGTTTCGGGTATACAAGCTCAGAGCATTTCCTCAGCGATGTAGGTTATATCGGCATTTGCATTTGACTGGGCCGAGATTTTTTTGAAAATTTCTTATCAAGTGTCATAATTTACGTAAGCCTACACATTTGATTCTATTTCCGCTATTCGAAGAAAAGTACGCAGCAGCCTTGCTAGACGTTTCTGCCCTTTAGCAAAGGCGCTTGGCCTGTACGATGTGGTGAGAATTTTGCTAGCGGTTGTTGAATATGTAGGACCTATTGTTCTACACCTCTGCAATGTACAAAATTTCAATTGCTGTGTGTGTGGTATAAAAGTAAGAGAGAAAAATATTATTGTACCTACGGTTATTTTCATATTTGTATTGGTTAATCATAAAATCTTTATAATTTAATTTAATAAATTCTTAATCAGATCTCATTGTAACGTTGTCTAAACAACACAATTTTTGTAGTTGACAAAAATAATAAATAAATTCATTTGTGAACATTTGTGAAAATAAAGTTATATTGTTTGAAATAATAAAAAAAAAAAAAAAAAAAAAAAAAAAAAAAAAAAAAAAAAAAAAAAAAAAATAATATATATATATATATACAGATATATCCTTCTTGAGAGAAAGTAAATTAACAAATTAATTAATATTTATTGATATTGGTACTGCTGCCTTTGAATTAATATTGGATTTATACGAGAAACAAAATATTAGGTAAGCCGAAATCTAACTTTTTTTGATCCTGGTTGTTCAGCAATTTCGTCAGTCATGTAAGCTGGTTTAAGTCTGTCGATTGAAATAGAAATGTTCTTTCCTTTTACTTCAATGATGAAACTCTTCCGGAAACGCCTGATGACTTTATATGGCCCCTTATATGGTGGAGATAAGCCTGTTCTAACTTTATCCACCCTGATGAAAACGAAGTCGCATTCCGTGAGATCTTTCGGAATGTAAATGTTCTTTTGAGGATCTTTCCGGGTATCCTTCGGGATTAAGGATTGCATCCATTGTTTTAGATGTCCAACCAGATACGATGGTTCGACTGGATGCGAATCCTGTGGTTGTATGAATAGTTCTCCAGGGATCTTCAGGCTTTGTCCGTAGACAAGATCCGCAGGAGTACAACCTAGGTCAGCTTTGACCGAAGTCCGAATGCCTAACATGACGATGGGGAGTGTATCACTCCAATTTAATGTGTTTCCATGAGCTTTTAGAGATGCTTTAAGCTGTCGATGGAATCGTTCGACTATTCCATTGGCTTTAGGGTTGTAAGCCGTCGTCCGTAGTTTGTGAGAACCAATGATGTTCAAAAGTTCTTGAAATAACTTCGATTCAAAATTCGCTCCGCGATCGGAAGTTATATTTAACGGCACACCAAATCTAGAAATATGATTTGTTACGAAAGCTTTTGCAACTGTTTCAGCTGATCCATCTTCTAAAGGAATGGCTTCAGGCCATCGGGTGAAACGATCAATGGTCGTCAGGATATAACGATATCCGTGAGAAGGTGGTAAAGGTCCTACCAAGTCCATGTGTATATGCTCGAATCTGGCCGTGGGAACAGGAATTTGTCCAAATTCGGAATGAGTGTGACGGTGTACCTTGGATCTTTGACATGGTAAGCATGTCTTAGACCAAAAGCCGACGTCTACATTCATTGACGGCCAGAAGTATCGTTTTGTGACCATTTTTCGTGATGCTCTTGTTCCAGGATGAGAAAGATTGTGTAGCGAATCGAAAATAGATCGTCTCAGGGGTTCAGGAATATATGGACGTAATACGTTAGTCGAAGTCTCGCACCAAATCGGTTTTGCAGAATGATTGGTTGAGATAGGTTCTAACTTACGCTTAGATCCTACAACTTTAGGGTTATTTATAAGATTGTTGAGTTCTGTATCGGACTCTTGAAGTTCGATGAGTTTATCAACATCCAGCCCCGTAAAATTGATTGCCATTTCCTCAGTTCGAGAAAGTGTATCGGCCACTACATTATCCGTACCAGAGATGTGTCGAATATCTGTTGTGAACTGGGAAATAAAATCCAAATGACGTGCCTGGCGACGACTTCTCTCTGTCTTTGAGGCGATTGATGTTACCAGAGGTTTGTGGTCAGTGAACACTGTGAACAAACGACCTTCTATAAAGTAACGAAAATGTTTTATGGCTAGAAAAATAGCTAATAACTCGCGGTCAAAAGTAGAGTATTTTTGCTCTGCAGGCGAGAGCTTTTTGGAGAAAAATCCTAAGGGTTGCCAACATCCTTTATTTAATTGTTCGAGTACTGCTCCTGTTGCAGTACCTGAAGCATCCGTTTTGATACAAAAGCTTGAATTTTGTAACGGATGAGCCAAGAGGGTGCAGTTTACAAGCGCCAGTTTGACTTGGTCAACGGCCGTACTGCATTGGAGAGGCCAGATAAAAACTGACTTTTTTTTTATCTTGGCTAGTTCAGCGAGGTAGCCGTGAAGTGGAGCTATTAGTTCGGCTAAGTGTGGTATAAATCTATGATAATAATTTACCATACCCACAAATCGTTGAACTTGTCGAACTGATGATGGCTGAGGAAAATCTTGGATTGCCATGATTCGATCTGGGGAGGGTTTTACTCCATCCTTTGTGATTTCATGGCTTAAGAAATCAAGAGATTGCACACCAAATACGCACTTAGAAAGTTTGATTTTAATATCAAAATCAGCAAATCTTTGAAAAAGTAGGCGTAAATGTTTTTGGTGTTCCTCAGGAGATTTGCTTGCCACCAAAACGTCGTCGATATACACAAATACGAAGTTCAGTCCTTTGACCACTTCGTCCATAAAACGCTGAAAAGTCTGAGCTGCGTTTCTCAGACCATAAGGCATTCTAAGGAATTCGAAGAGACCAAAAGGGACTGTAATCGCTGTTTTGTGAATGTCTTCCGCAGCAACTGGGATTTGATGGTAAGCACGGACAAGATCGATTTTTGAAAACATAGTGCATCCGTTAAGATGCATGGAAAAATCCTGAATGTGTGGTATTGGGTATCGATCTGGAATGGTAACATCATTCAAACGTCGATAGTCCCCGCACGGTCTCCAGTCATTTGGCTCTTTCTTCGGAACCAAATGCAGTGGAGATGAAACACAAGATGAGGAAGGTCTAATCAATCCTAACTGTGCCATGTGTGAAAATTCATCTTTGGCTATTTTGAACTTGGTAGCCTCCAGTCGCCGTGGTCGTGAAAAAGGTAGTTGTCCTACTGTAATAATTTTGTGTACCACGGTGTGTTTGACTGGGGCATTGAATTTGGGCTCCTGTGTAAGGGTAGGGAAATCTGAAAGGATATCTCCATAGATTCCCTGAACGTTAAACAAACGTAGTGATGGCGTGTTATCTAAACACGAAATAGTATTCACTACTAAGTTTGTGGTTGAATCGAGCAAGCGCTTGCGCTTGAGGTCGACTATTAAACCAAATTTAGTCAGAAAGTCAGCACCTATAATAGGTTTACTAACTGACGCTACGACAAATGAGTGTCGTAATTCTCTGCGGAGACCCAAATCTAAGTTCATTAATTTAGAACCATAAGTGTGAATCTGAGATCCATTGGCGGCTGTGAGGACATTGTGTTCGTCTTGAACTAAATTCGAAAAAGTTCGACATGGGATTACTGATACGTCAACTCCCGTGTCGATGAGGAATTGAAGTTTGGTGTTTTTGCACCGGACGAACAGACGGCTTGATGTCTGTATCCCAGCGTTAGCCGCATTTACGTTGGGACTTATTAGTTTCCCGAATTTGGTGTTTCAGTAGGGCTAGATGATTTGTAGGAACATTTTCCTACACATCGTTTAGCCCTTGGTCCAAATTTTCGGTGGAACCAACAAAGGTTACCGAACGAAGGTGATCTACCTCTAGATCTGCTAGTGCTGCGTCGAAATGACGAGTATCTAGAGGTTTGCGGTGATCTCCTGGCCTGATTGTTGGTATTTTCCCAACGATCTAGGCGAGATCTCATTTGATTTAGAGAAGTGGTCAATTGTTCAACCATCTTCTCAAGCGAACTTTGTGGTTTTTGATAATTTCCTGTTGATGTTGATGGTTTATTAACCCAATCGATTGAGGAACGATCAATTTTACCACAAGAAGGGGTGATGGGATCGCGTACTGCTTCCCAAACTCTGTCCGCGATAGGCAGGAGATCTTGAATGTCATCACTCTCAATTGAGACGACAACAGACTTTACTGTAATTGGTAAACGGGCAATCCATAACTTTTTAACGAGCTCTGGATTTACCGCGGAGGAATCACCAGCTATACGCAGTAGCTGGTCGTAGAAACTTGAGGGTTTTTGGTTCCCCATTTCTACGGTTTGAAGAAGTTTTTCGATCCGCTCTTGTTCAGTATGTGTTAAATGACTGATTATTTCAGTCTTCAACTTATTGTAAAAATCTGTCCTTGGAGGATGTAGTAATATATTACGAATAAGGGATAACACCCGAGGCTTAAGGGCAGCTAAAACAGCAGCGTATTTCAATTTGTCGTCTGTTATGTCCCTTGAAGCAAAAATGTTTTCCACTTGCAAGAACCAAAGGCTTGGATCGGATTCGATGAAATCCGGAAGTGGTGTTAAAGTATTTGCCATTGCTGATATTTTACTAGAAGAGTCAGATTCCGGTTGAGTTTCTGATTTAGATGGTTGATCTATGGATACTTTGCCAAATTTTGCACCGGAACGCGTTGTTTTATCCCTTTTTTGGTTTAAATCGGAATCTGATTCGCGATCTGATTCCATTTACGATTTAAGTATGAGATAAAATCAATTAAAATTCAATTAATTGCGCTGGTTATCGAAAGTAATATTTATAAAAATATTTATATACAAAAGTATATGCCAATAAATTCGCAACCGATTTTCCCAAGAAAGCAAATCCAATACAACGAAAGAGATGGCCAAAATCAATATAAAAAAATTTTTTTTATGAATGAGAAAATAAATCAAAAACGAATTTTTTTTAAAATAAATTATGTAATAAGTTTTTTATTTTCCTTTGTTTAATAAATAAAAAATGTTTATTTAAAAAAAAATCTCTTCTATACCTGCTCAAAAAAAACAAATATGTATATATATATATATATTATTTTTTTTTTTTTTTCAAAGGAAGGGAGTCCTGTAGGACCTATTGTTCTACACCTCTGCAATGTACAAAATTTCAATTGCTGTGTGTGTGGTATAAAAGTAAGAGAGAAAAATATTATTGTACCTACGGTTATTTTCATATTTGTATTGGTTAATCATAACATCTTTATAATTTAATTTAATAAATTCTTAATCAGATCTCATTGTAACGTTGTCTAAACAACACAATTTTCGTAGTTGACAAAAATAATAAATAAATTCATTTGTGAACATTTGTGAAAATAAAGTTATATCATTTAAAAATAATAAAAATATTTAGTTCAATTCATTTAACTATCATAAGTGATATAAATAAAATATAGTTATTAAAACTATAAATATTCCTGGGTACTTTTGTTGCTGTGAACATGGAAACCACTTTCCATTGTCATGGAAACCAATTTTAAAAATCATTTAAAAATAAATTTAGTAATATTATAAATTATAGTATTGATCTTCATCAAATCATCACCATCATTGTCAGTTACTTACAGTGTGGCAAAATATATATTTCCTGAATCCTGACCAAAAACATGTTTCTTGTTATCACCATAAATAAATCCGTGAATAATCTATAAAGATCCCAAATTCCGAACGGATATATGTTAAAGCTGTAACGATGAAAATAAATATGAGTTAATATCCACATCAAAAAGCAATTACATTTCATTTAATTAAACATTTAATTCATTGTTATGGTCAACGAATTTCAAAACTCCATTGAGCATATAATTAATTTTCTAGAACGAAACTTATACAAATTATTTCTTTGTAATCTATATTACTGTAAAATCACGATTTTTCAAAACAAATACAAAATTGGTTTTTAATTATAATTTAACAATTTCATTAATAACAAAAATATTTGAATTTAAACCGTTAGATGTGACAATTTCTAATACATTTATGGTCATTAAATCATTTTTATTTTATTATAAAATTTATAACAACAATAAACTTAACCTTTCGTATTAATTTTTAGAAAATAAATTGACTCCAACTATTAATTACATACAATCGAAATTCACAAATTTTCAAGTATCCATTTTTTTTGTAAACAAAAGAATAATTTCAAACGTTTGACAGATATATAAAAAAATAAAAAAATTATTTTCAAGTTGCAATTTTTATGAAATAAGAGTGCAGTGATTCTAATATTTCAATGAAATATTTTTCAATTGTGTGCATGCTTTTAAGGAATTTAAAAGAATATTTATTGTTGACTGGAGTAGTGATTATATATTTTTAAAAAACTATTTTTATCGTAAACTCGTACTAACGAATTGTTCATTACAATTTTAATGATTTGTTTAGTTTACGTATGATTTGTTATTGAATTTTTTTTTCCATTTCTATTTTCATCACTTGAGATGTAATTAGCTCGAAATAGCAAAAAATATTTAGTTTCTACATTAAAAATACAATTTTTGTAATTTAAAAAATTTTAAGTTTTTAAAGGTCAGTCAGTCGGTACTCTGTAATGTAATAAGTTAAACTTAAATTTTTTAATTAATTTGAATTTTACAATATGTTTTTATTACTTTTTTGGCAGAAGTTCAAGGCACATGGAATTGTCTAATGAAATTTTTATTTATAAATTTTGGACCGGAATTAATTTAGTTGATTTGGAAATTGCTTTTTGGATCGACCAAGGATTATAGGAAATAAATTTGGTTCACAAAAATAATTGAAATTTTTTAAGGATAGATGGGTGGATAGAAATACTCAGTTGATATAATGGTATAATGATTCCCTTTTTTTTTATATTTTATCCCCGGTTTTAATACCTGGTGATAGCACAGTTAGATCAACCCTTCAAACCCTGTCTTATTTAGGCTTTTCAGAATATGACGAGGATTTATTGAGTCCAGTTTCCTTCATTACACCAGTACCTAGATTCTGGTTCTGTGAGAAAAAATGAAGTGGAATGGAATTATTATTTATCTCGAATTTCGATTTCTCACTAAATAATTCCATTCCACTAATTGGTATTGTGTTTCTCTCGTTAGGTTTTAATCGTATAATTACTTTTTAAAATTAAATAAATAGTGTATTTAAATAATGTGTATTTTGCCACCTCGTCTCATTTCTCTATTTCCGTCTACCTTATCAAATCTGCGAGGAGCATACAAAACAAAATGTTTAGAATATAAATTAAAAAAACAATTTAATTTTTCTAAAATAGTTATTGATAATAATAATAAAATAAAATTAATAAAATATAGTTAACTCTCACGCGACAAATCCATATTTTCCTCTAATTAATTAACTAAAATTTCTTTTTGACTTATTCTAACTTACAGTTAATTCAGAAAATTAGTTGTGATATAACATCACTCCGATGGAAATCTCCCATCATGAATATAAGAACTGAATCTAAAAATTCATGGAGCAAATTATGAATTTTTTTGCAATCCATACAATTTTTAACCGATCTAGTTTCGAACCAATGAGAAAATTTTAAACTTTAAAAAAGTTGTTTATCATTCTCATCAGGGCTAGCCGGCTAGATAAACTACCAAAAAAATTTGCCCCATGTTTTTTAGATTCAGTTCTTATATTCATGATGGTAAATTTTCCATCGGAGTGATTTTATATCACAAATAATTTACTGAATGAATTGTTGATTATGTTTCAATATACACAAGTGAAGACTAGTCATCTTCTTTTCGCCGATACAAGCTTGTTATTCAATACTAGCATGGCTAGAGTATAACAACAACAGTGATCACTAGAGAAACTAATTGACTAAACCTGAATCTATTAAATATATGTTTATGTCATTTTTTGGTTTTCTTATACTTCGCTAGAAACGTAGACTAATTTTTGGGTTATAAGCGTTGACATTTTTTGGTAGTTTATCTAGTCGGCTAGCCCTGATGAGAATTAAAAACTTTTTTAAAGTTTAAAATTTTCTCATTGGTTCGAAACTAGATCGGTCAACAATTGTATGGATTGCAATAAATTTCATAAATTGCGCCATGATTTTTTAGATTCAACTCTTTTATCGTAACTTTTTTCAACATTTTTTTCTCCATTTTTGTGCGTCTATACAAAATTTCAAAGTAATTAATCTCATTTCATCTTTAAATTCGTTGACGAGATAATTTGACAGTTCATCCCACAAATCCGGAATTTATTTTCTCATTCCACTTAACTGGACTAGCTACAGATTACAAGATGATTTTCATGACGATCAGTTCAGATTGGGGTGGTTCATGACTTCACTCAGTTAAGCTTTATTTCTGCAACACTCCTTGATTGTTTACATGTAAAAAAACGTAAACCCAGGGTCATCAGTTGTGTTGAGGATGAGGTCAAATTATAAAAAAATATGTAGCCACTTATCAAAATATAATAAAATGCCAACGACTCAATTGATTACCCTAAAATGATTATTGCTTTAACATAACTACAAAAACTATAATTTATCTATTTAAATTTATTTGTTGAAATGCTTATTCCCTTTTTTCCACTTTATATGAATTTGATTTATTAAATCATAAAAACGATTTACCTGACTACGTTTTTATGTCAAATCATTAACAGTAGCAAATAAACGGAGATAGAGAATTGAAATATAGAAAAATTTATTTAAAACAAATTCGTGCTCACCGCAAATTGAATTAAGCATGAATGAGTGGTAATTGATGATTTAATTACAAAATTAAATTTATATTAAAACGATTAAAATTTTTAAGTTTTTATAAGCGATATCATGGAAATCGTCAGCGTTATCTGAATGCTTTTTACTCTGAAACTAATTTTTTTTACAACGCATTTAAAATTTTAACCCATTCCGTATTGTAAGAATGATGAACCGTAACGTATTTGAATTAATTACTTAATTTCATCATGTGTAAACCAACATTTTCAATTAGCAAACAAAAATTTTCTTTTAACTCGTTACGCCTGAATTACGAAGTTTTTTATGAATATCATAATATTATGAGAATTATTTTTCTGAATGAGAAAATAAAGTTTTGTGAAGTTGATGTAAAAAAATAAATTATTATTCCGCCTAAAGGTGGAATGAAAATAGAATGGGTAAATACAAAAGCTTCGGTGGTGAATATAAATTTAATTGCTTTTTTTGTTTAATATTTTCAGGTTCAAATAGATAATGAGAAAACACGTCGTGATCGTGAAGCAAGATTATCCGGTTCTAGAATCGATTTGTCTAGTTTGTGTGTAACATCAACACGTGGGACGACACGTTCTGCACGCACAAATGTCGATTCGCACGGAAATGCATTACCACCATTAAGTCCACAAAGTAATAATAACTCATCGCCAACAAATGATGAAAAAGATCACAAAGCTATACCAATGACACCAACGGGTAAGTGTTATGAACAGTTTATAAATTGTTGGGCATTGACTTCCGATTATGCTTTCGATTTGGAAGTTTGTTTTTATAATTTGTAAATTTCGTGAAATAGGTTTTATAGAAAATAATTTTAATTAGACGTGCACATTGGACTTGAACTTGGACCTAGATCTGGACTTGGACTTCGACTTGGGCTTGGACTTGGACTTGGACTTGGACTTGGACTTGGACTTGGACTTGGACTTGGACTTGGACTTGGACTTGGACTTGGACTTGGACTTGGACTTGGACTTGGACTTGGACTTGGACTTGGACTTGGACTTGGACTTGGACTTGGACTTGGACTTGGACTTGGACTTGGACTTGGACTTGGACTTGGACTTGGACTTGGACTTGGACTTGGACTTGGACTTGGACTTGGACTTGGACTTGGACTTGGACTTGGACTTGGACTTGGACTTGGACTTGGACTTGGACTTGGACTTGGACTTGGACTTGGACTTGGACGTGGACTTGGACTTGGACTTGGACTTGGACTTGTGCTTGGACTTGGACTTGGACTTGGACTTGGACTTGGACTTGGGCTAGGACTTGGACTTGGACTTGGACTTGGACTTGGACTTGGACTTGGACTTGGACTTGGACTTGGACTTGGACTTGGACTTGGACTTGGACTTGGACTTGGACTTGGACTTGGACTTGGACTTGGACTTGAACTTGGACTTGGACTTGGACTTGGACTTGGACTTGGACTTGGACTTGGACTTGGACTTGGACTTGGACTTGGACTTGGACTTGGACTTGGACTTGGACTTGGACTTGGACTTGGACTTGGACTTGGACTTCGACTTGGACTTGGACTTGGACTTGGACTTAGACTTGGACTTGGACGTGGACTTGGACTTGGACTTGGACTTGGACTTGGACTTGGACTTGGACTGGGACTTGGACTTGGACTTGGACTTGGACTTGGACTTGGACTTGGACTTGGACTTGGACTTGGACTTGGACTTGGACTTGGACTTGGACTTGGACTTGGACTTGGACTTGGACTTGAACTTGGACTTGAACTTGGACTTGGACTTGGACTTGGACTTGGACTTGGACTTAGACTTGGACTTGGACTTGGAGTTGGACTTGGACGTGGACTTGGACGTGGACTTGGACTTGGACTTGGACTTGAACTTGGACTTGGACTTGGACTTGGACTTGGATTTGGACTTGGACTTGGACTAGGACTTGGACTTGTACTTGGACTTGGACTTGGACTTGGAATTGTACTTGGACTTGGACTTGGACTTGGACTTGGACTTGGACTTGGACTTGGACTTGGACTTGGACTTGGACTTGGACTTGGACTTGGACTTGGACTTGGACTTGGACTTGGACTTGGACTTGAACTTGGACTTGGACTTGGACTTGAACTTGGACTTGGACTTGGACTTGGACGTGGACTTGGACTTGGACTTGGACTTGGGCTAGGACTTGGACTTGGACTTGGACTTGGACTTAGACTTGGACTTGGACTTGGACTTGGACTTGGACTTGGACTTGGACTTGGACTTGGACTTGGACTTGGACTTGGACTTGGACTTGGACTTGGACTTGGACTTGGACTTGGACTTGGACTTGGACTTGGACTTAGACTTGGACTTGGACTTGGACTTGGAACATGGACTTGGACTTGGACTTGGACTTGGACTTGGACTTGGACTTGGACTTGGACTTGGACTAGGACTTGGACTTGTACTTGGACTTGGACTTGGACTTGGTCCAAATCCATATCCAAGTCCAAGTAAAACTCCAAGTCCAAGTCCAAGTCCAAGTTGACTTTGGCTTTGACTTTGTCTTTGACTTTGACTTTCACTTTGACATTCACTTTGAACTAAATTTTGACTTTGATTTTGATTTATTTGTTTATTCTCTTCAATCAGAAATTTGCAAGAGTTAAGAAAACGTAGCGGCAATCGTTTGCACTAAGGTCATAAATAAAAATGTAAATAGTTATAGTCAAAACACAAAAAATAATGCTATCGTATAGTATATCGTACTAACAATGAAATTATATAAACTCAAAATTGGGGAAAACTCTGTCAAAATCGAAAGCTCTCTATTTTAGATTTTCTTTTTCGTTATTTTCGCATGTTGAATATATTCTATATAGACATCAATTTTGTAGTTTGCTTAACACATTAAATATTTTAGCAACCAAATTCAGTTAAATCTACTAAATTTAAATAAGTTTTATTAGGACTGTAAACCTTATAATATTAATATAAAAATTTTCTTTTAATGTTAAACATTTTAAACTTTGACACATTTTTAATATTGCTTTTCTTTTTAATATATCCCATCGTGCTCTGTAATTAATGTTTAAATCAAACAAATTTTTTAATCAACCAGATTATTAGGTTAAAGAAAAAAAAGTAACTGTTAAGCGAAAAAAAAAACAGATATGTTTCAAAACTTGAAAAATTGTTTGGGATGAGTAAGAATAATAATAACTTTTTAACCTTATTTAGCAGAAATTTAGATACACCAACCCCCTAACACAAAACAGAAATTTAAAAATTTCTCTTCCCTTTAAATTATTTGTTCAGTTGTTGAAACATATATAAACCGCAAACGAAGGTAGTTTAATAAATATTTACTAAATTACTAAAACTTTATATAAATAAAATAATATTGATTACAAATAATAATACGAAAATAAAATGTTGATTAAGATTTTAATCAAGTTGATTGAAACGAAACTAGGATATTCTACCTACCTACTAAAGTTTGATTGTTGGAAAAAATAACTTACTTATATTTCAACCTCCCACGATCACCTAAGATAAAAACAAATCAATTTCGTTTTCTTCTCATCTCTGATATTTCTTTTATGATTATTATTATTATTATTATATTATTGTTTTGATATCAATGCGTTACTATATCTTATCGTTATGATACCTTTTTATTATTATTTCAATTTCAGTATCATTTTGAGTGATGGTAAAAATTGTTAGCGAACAAAAAAACTAAAAAGTCGCCCACACGTTACAATTCTTTACAATTTTCTTTTTCTGTTTTTCCACATTTTTATCGTTTTCATTGTTTGGTTGTGGAAAATTTGTCGGTATGAATATATATATATATATATATATATATATATATATATATATATATATATATATATATATATATATATATATATATATATATATATATATATATATATATATATATATATATATATATATAAGCAAAAAAAATGAAAAATTTATAAAAATATTTAGAGTGTTTTTTTATGTATTCTGTAGAGATAACTAATCTCTGTAATGATGTGTGCAGATGATGACTAAAATGTTTGAATGTGATTTTTTAGCGCATTAATATTTTAAAGTTTAATGACAATAAATTATTGTTTAAAAATCAAGGGTTATCTATTCATATGTTATCAACTGTTATCTATTAATTTTAATAATTTAACAGCTTATAAAAGATATCGTTCATATGTGGGATTAAGATGTTGTGACCTTGATCGATTATTTGCAATTGCCAAAGCTAATACATTCTACTATATCACAACATCTATAAGGTTGTGTGATTACTTGATTTATTTGGACTCTATATGTTTTGCATCAACTTTACATGAACCATACATTTTTCATATAAGCTTTCTCTTAAATATTGATATAATTTTTGCACCATACACATTATGTTTGCGGGCATTTTACATAGAATAATACAAATTTATATAAAAATGAAAGCCATAAAAGTTGTTGTCGAATTGATTTAGATTATTTCCTAAGTGTCATTATCGTTTCATAATAAATTTGTAGTATTTATTATACATGCATAAGAACCAACCTACCTACGCTTTCACGAAACGCAACCAATTGGAATTAAGAGTAGGTTAGTTATCCGTTTTCTCAGTACGATTTTTCAATAACAATTCCCAACCAATTTCACAAAACTAAGTAAAAACTGAGAAATTCAATCTTGAATTCGATTCACTTTTGTTTATCAGTTTCGTTCATTTTCACTCAATTTAATAAACACATTTAACTATAATCAAATTAACTAAATTAGATAAAAAAAACAAACAAACATAAATAAAGAAAATAAGAATTTTCTATTACCATTTCCATTTTCGACACCGTAAAAATAAATTTTATCACGTTGAGAGTTATAAAAAGAATAGTTCTGACACTTGTAATTGAAACGTGAAACTATTTTCCGCTTTCTTTTATTTATTTTTTTTTATTCAATAAAATTTTCATTTTTTTACACGTATCTTGATCGAGGATTAAAATATTTTCTTTTGCTGTTCGTTTTATGTGTAGCTCATTCCAGCATGTGGTATGTTATTGTTTGCGTTGTGTTCTATTTTCAATTCTGGAAAATTGTTCTGTATTTATGTGTGTTCATGTAATTTTATTCAATTATTTACGACGTGAAAGATATTGAAAAAAGATGAAGAAGTTTTTATTGATACGGAAATGTGATATGGAATAGCAAATTTAGGCAACGAAAATTAATAAATTGCTTATTTTGAAGCCTGACTCTAACTCATCCTCTCTTACAAATCTTACAATCTCTCTCCTACATCCTCTCTTACGCTCAGCATCCGGCAACCATCGCTATCATCACATAACATTCCAATAATAATATTGATCCAAAGATCAATAACCAAACTACCGCAGCATGTATACCAATTGTTTGAAGCTCATTCGGGATAGAATTATAGAATTCAAAATCAAATACAAAAATGCTTAAAATGTAAATACCATCCAGTCGTAATGCCAAGGAAAATAAATTTCCCATATTCTTGAAGAAATATTCAAAAACATTCATTCCGTCAGTCAACTACCTGCTAATTAGATCTACTTTCTTTATTGAACTACGTGGACGTTTGGAAGATAAAAGTATCCCTCAAACTCAAGTAATGTCAACAAAGGGTGAACGAACACATATACGTAATAAATGTAGGCAATAATCTAGAATAATTAATTTGACTTCAACGCAGGCATTAAAAACCTATGGCAATCTATAAAACGACTGCTTAGTTCACAATCCAAATCAGACATCGTTTTAACATTATTACATGCCGTGTCAACAAACAACAAAAACAAATTTGCCAAAGAATTCAATAGATAGTTCACCTCATACCTTAAAATAAGACCAACTGTAAAGGAAGTCCTTAAGAAAAATCCGTAAGTATATACAATCAGACTCCACACAGTTCACAGTGAAGGCAATAAAGTTAACAAAGACTCCTCAAGAAATAAAATCAGATTGTATGTTATATCAATTGTGTTCTAATACGTTGTCGATGACATCGGATCAGCACGATAACTGTCCTTCACAAAACAAGAGGCCAAATCATCCCCAATTTCTGTTGACTCTGAATGTCTTATAAGCTTTTGATAACATCAATTGCAACAAACTATTGCTGAATGTACTCAACTAAACACTGTTACATACGAACAAAGGGTAGTTCTTAAACTAAATACTAGGTCGCCAAATATACGTTGACTTTAACAACGGCAAGTTCAACTGTAGTTACTTAAAACAAAAGGTGCTGCAACGAAGGACTTTGTCTCCAGCAATGTTTAAGTTCATTCGTCAAGTCTTCCACAGCCATCATTAGAAGCAAAAAAGTTGCAATGAACACTGTGCATTCTTGATAATGGAATCACTATCAGAAACATTAAAGAAATTGCGTGCCTTGGATGTTTTAAGTTTTCACCAAGTGCAGTCTTTGAATTCTATTATGCCTTTCATAAACCGAGTAGAAATGCTGGATTGCACGCAAAAGTTTCATAAGAAGACGAATTCAAAGGAGCAAATTACTACATTTAAAAAAATTAAAAATGTTCCACTCATTATTTGCGATCCACTGCAACCCTTCATGCCTTAGTAATTTAGCCAATCATAATGTATAAACTATAAATTAATGAAATATAACAACAAATCGTTGCGTGACATTTTTTTTGTTTTAATTTAAAAGTTTTAATTTTTTTTGTGTGTCCAAAAAACATTACCATTCGAAATACATTTTAATTATAACACTACTTAATTTGTGTAACAAAGTAATGTTTTATTTATATCTTTATATTTACCAATATTAAAATATATTTACCAATAAATTTATTAAAAAAAACCTTTTATATAAAAAATACAAAACATGCCGCTATTTTTCTGAAACGATGTTTATAGCGCGAAATTATAAATCAGTTGTTGGATCAAATACAGCTAAATTTACAAAAACTAAATTATTATAAATTAGCAATACAAAAATGCTGGCACAAAACACAACAGTAAAATTTTTAAATCTTGAAATAAATTGCTACACTTTTCTAGTACTACTGAGTATAGCCTATAGCCTATAAAGACATATAACCTATAAAAAAAATCAATATATATGGAAATAGTTCCGATAAAACCTTTCAATCCATTTCTATTTATTTATTTAAACTGTCCACACTTGGGTTTAAAACTTTGACTATCTAATAAAAAAATTACATTTGTTTATTTTTGGAAAGAAATTGAAGAACGACTTAAAAATTTACAAAAAACAGGATGAACTGTCTCACAATACAAACCAAACACATAAAACCTTTTTCCTTATTTTAATGCAATTAATTTAAAGTTTTTATTAAATTGTAATTTTATTAGTCTTGAGCATATCCACGGAACTGACTAAATATTGTATATACTTGCACAAGGGTAGATGTAAAAAAAAAATTGATGAAAATGCCAGAGAAAAAAATGTGACAAAAAACCCATTGAACTAATTATTCAATATGACGAGAACGATAAGAATCATATCGATCGGTAGAATGCCTTTTCAACGCTGATAATATTACAGAGTCTACAGAGCTACAAAGAACAGCAACACCACCCCCATCAAGAGCATCAGCAAACCCTTCAGAAATGTTTTCACGTAAATCGATAAAAACAGCACTACCTCTAAGTTGTAAATGTTCCATTTTCTATATTATGTAAAATAGACATTAACATCATGATCATCATGAACTGCTTTAGCTGTGGTTTAGTTCAACACCACATCGGGCATTTATTAATACTCAAAGAATTTTCATATCGAGCAACTTAAAAGAGTCGGCAGGTTTTTTTCGATTCAAACGTTGGCGTGCGAACAATGAATGTATTACAATAACAACACCAAGAACACAAAAACTTTTCTTTTTTCGCCCTTCCCCTAAACCTTTGTTTGGCCTGAGTGAAAATAAAATGTTGAAAAATAAGAAAACTGGAGCGTCTTTTAAGCGAAATCGTTTTGGTTAATGCGTGTTGTTAAATCACAAAAGGTTGTGGAGATAATTCAATACAGTTTTTTGTGTTGATTACCCGCATTTAAAAGTTCAAACGAAATTCGTCACCATTAATTTGAGGATCTGCTACCAACATGTATTTAAATCATTTAACAAAATTTCTTTCTTTAACAAAGATGCGCTTAGTGGAACTACGACCGTTGGCGAGAACAATGTCAGCACGATACTTCGTAAAAACCTTTGGGATTTTAACAAACAATGTAGGTCCAAAAATCTGATTTGTGCTCGAATGATAACGTTGAAAAAACGCCTGAGTTCGCGTTGAAAAACAATTGCCAAACTACTTTCATTTGGCTCAGATTTTTCTATGAGCAAAATTTCGTTTCAGCAAATGAAAATGCTCAAAATGAAATTGATAAAATGTTGGTATCAACACGATTCTTTTGCTCGCATTTCGATTTAAGACCTTTTAAAATACCATAAATCGGTAGTCTACAATCATGTGACAAGGTCCAAATACAGACATACTATACAACAACGGCATCGTCATAATATTTCTTCGTTAAACAAAACTGAAACAAAAGAAAAGTTTGTAGACCATATGGCCAAAACGCTTTGGTTGCAACGGCCTGATGTTACCTCAAACACAGAGAAGATTAAGTAAACTTTAAATAATTATTTTAATTCAAGGGCATTGAATCACATTGAACACATTTAGGTCACATGAATTATATAAAATAATTCACATGGAGAGCATTCAAGTAACACTATACGTCTTATACAGGCTATACCGCACTATTGCTTGCTCGAAGAAATTAGCCTCCCTAATAATTGAGAAATATAATGCGTTATATGATTGAGAAATTTGCAACTATCTGAGTTATTGTGGATTATGGGTTGTGTTTTTATTGCTTTATTTTATTTTTATTTCCTTTATCTTATTATGAAAAATTGACCTATGCATATTTGATTATGTTATAGGATTTATTTTTCAGTTATCCATTCTTTAAAAACGTTAAAAAATAATATTGGCTCGGTCTTAAATAGTATCCATATATTGTTATACCTATTTCAACACATTTAAAAAAATAAGTGAAATTCTTTAAAATTGGCAAATCCAAACTAGCAAAGGCTTGTAGAACTCCCCTTTTTGATTAGTTCCAAAAACAGTTCGAACAAAAATTGTGGCGCTTAGTGGTCGATTACAGGAAGATAAACGACATTATTTTTTCGATATCTTTCTATGTCAATATTTGTGATTTTTTTGGTTTGAGGTATGAGAAACGGTATGCTATATTTTGTAATCGTTTTAAATTTACCTTAATTAAGCTACTATATTGAACAACACTCGAGAACCATAAATTCTAGAAAAATCAAACCAATCACTTTCTTTTTAATTTTGTTTAAAAAAAAATGAGTAAGTCTAATGTGTTTCATAATTTTTTAATTCACAGAAGCAGTATCACATTACGGTAGTCGTCTAACAGAATATGAAAAACAAGAAATTGATAAATATCCTGAAATCTGGTACTTAGGTTTAGGTGCATGCAAAATAAATGCACGTCCTGGAACAGCACTAAATTCAGGATATGACGATGATAATGGAAATTATAATAAAACCGTTTACGATCATATATGCTATCGTTATGAAATTCTCGAAGTAATCGGAAAAGGTAGTTTCGGACAAGTTATTCGTGCATTGGATCATAAAACGAATCAACATGTTGCAATAAAATTAATAAGAAATAAGAAACGATTTCATCATCAAGCATTAGTGGAGGTGAGAATTTTAGATGAGCTGCGTAAAAAAGATACCGAAGGTGTTCATAATGTGATTCATATGTTAGACTATTTCTATTTTCGTAATCATTTATGCATAAGTTTTGAACTGATGAGGTAAGTGTATATCACATACATTTTTAACTATATTGTTCATATATTTATCCTTCAATATAATTAATCGATTTGAAATGAATAATAACGAGAAAATCAAATAAATTATGTAGATTTTCCATAAACTATATTTTATTATGTTTAAATCATTTGTTTTATGTTTTGTTATCGAAAACTAAAATTTTGCACAAATATAACATAAAATCAGAATTCTTCTATAACAATCCATTGAAGAAAATCGATGATGATGATTGTTTGATTGTCATACTATTATAATACATTTACGCTTACAAGATAGAACAAAAGACGTTTTGTGGCGAAAATCCAACCAGATTTTCTTGATTTTCTCTATCTTTTCGGAACAGTATGTAACTATGTTTATTTTTACAAAACAACAATAATCCTTTTGTTATTGAATTAAAATTCAAATAAAATCGAAAATTATTAGTCTTATTTTCGTCTAACTTTGTTATAAGTTAATCAATTGAATTTATGGATAAAAGTGGGTTGCTTAATTGGGTGGGATGAAATGGGTGGTTCACTGTTCAAATTCGTAATGTTTGGTTTTGTTTTGTGGAAAGAATAAATGTATAATAAATTATTGTATTAGGATGAAAATTAAGTTTATTTATAAAGCTTGTTTGGAAGGTTCGTGTGCGTTTAATTCTGATATGTGAGTATCATATATTTAAATTAATAGTTTTCAACTTTTGTTATTAAAATAATTTAAATTTAGCTGAACACAAATTGTATTTTATGAGATAAACAATAAAATGATTTAAGTGTTTATAGTTTATTAGAGAAAAGTAAGAACAACAAAAATAGTTAATTAATAAAATCGAAGATTTTACTAGGAATAAGAGTTTTTTTCAAACGAGGTTTTATTACAAAATGAGTGTGTTGCTCCCAGTATTTATACTTCCATTTTCATCATTTTTTATGAAATTAAAATTCAAATAAGTTTTTTATTTTCATATGAAGTTGCCTTCTTACATAAATAATAAAAAATGGTGAAAGTACCAATCTTTTTCCTGTTTATTAATTGCTGTTATTATTATTATATTAAATATTTGAAAATAAAAACATGTAATAACAGACATAGCTGGAATTTTCTACTACACTTTGCATACATCAATTAAAATTATGATAGAATATTTAGCGTACCTTAGTTGGGTAAAAATGCATGACTTCTCGTGAGTGGTAAAGTGACATGGCCCGGATCTTGCTGACCACTGATGGTTTACTATTAAGATCATCCCACCACGGTTATTTCACCACGTTCACGGGTTCGCAATGAAGTCATGGCCACCAAGTGCTACGCTCTAGTAGTCTAACTGCCGTGGTCTTCGAAAATCGTTAGAGCGAAACCTGTTGGAGGGTGGCAAGAGCGCAGACCAGTGGACGATTACAGGGAAATGGATCGCCTGTCATTCAGACCGCTGTGACTGATGTTCTTTCTATCCCTACACTAACTCTATATCTGTGTCTTTAGCATGCCAGGGAACACTGAGAAAATAAATGCTGACCCATGGCTTTCTTAGCATAAAGTTAGATCACCTGTGTTCTCTGGTCGTCCATCGATTTCACCAAAGCACTCTTAAAAAACTCCTTTTTTGTATATTATGGGTTAACTAATTAAATTTATTTTTTTTGGTTTCGATTTTGTGGTTAAGATTCAGCTCGATTATGCTATTACCACCTGTCCAAATGATTTTCTCATTTCCCGTACTATTTTTATTTCTTAACTGTTTTTTGCCTTCGTGGGTTGGTTTTTGCTTCAGCAAATTTTTTGTTTGAGTCGGATATCTGAGTTCGTTGAACCTGAGAGTCTTTATCGCGGAGTTTAGGTTCGAGCCCGGTTTCTATTTCACTTCTTGCTTTTATTATAGTTCTCAGGACAAATGTATTCAGCCAGATTCCCCCCGTTCGTCCTATCCTGTATTGAGCCAGATATTTTGCGTTAATTGTATTTCTTTTTCCAGTTCTCTGTACCTATAATAGACTACAGTGTTATTTTTATCAAAGACTTCTTAACCGACTTGTTTGCAAAAACACAATTATTTCAAATATTTCGAAGCACATCTGACATTTCTCATCAGCTCCAGCCGACTAGATAAACTACCTTAAAAATTGTTAACGATTCCAATATAAACCACAAAATCAGTCTTCAGTTCTAGTCAGTTATAAAGAAAAAGATAAATGTCTACAAAAACATGTATGTGTTAGATTCAGGTTTAAAGCTTATGCTTGTGTTTAGTTATTAAAAGATTTTCGACAATTTTTGGAATGTTGAAAAAAAAGTTATTTTAATCTCGTTTTGTTAAAATGTTTATCTAAAAACTTTGTCAACACGTTTATTTAAAACTTGAATAACTTTAAGCCATGTCATTTGATTTTGATGAAACTACGTACTTAAGTTTTTGGTGTAGTTTACCCAGATTTGAAAGCTTTTGGGCACTCCAGGGGCAGGACTCCCGTACAAATGGTAATTTTAAATTTCAATAGCTATAAGACTTGCCATTCAGTTTTCTGAAACATGGTACACAAATTTGAATCCAGTTTTATATAGTGCGTAAATCTTTTAGGAAAATTGGAGATAGGAGGGATTCCGAAAAACTGTTTATTGCAAGCTTTATTAACTTAAAGTTATGAGATTTGAATTTGATGAAACTCGATACATAAGTTTTTATATGAGCCCAAAAATAAAACATTAACGTCCTCACCTAATGAAAGCCTTATGGCGAAAACTATTTTTTTTTTAATAAAATTACAATATGTGTCACAATAACACATAAAAACCTTTTAGGGCCAAGGTCCCACAACAACATACGTTCAAAGATGTTGATGGACGTAAATCTTTCTTTTTTTGCTTTTTTATATTTTTGGTTAAAGAATGGTTAACTAAACAAAAAATCCTATCACTGACAAAATATGACATAGGCCAATATTTTATGATAGAATAGAGAAAATAAAAGTAAATTAAAAAGTAAATAGCAAATTTTTACAAAAATTTGCTGAAACAAAACCAAACTGTAGTTGCCAATAATCCAGCCGGTTGCATATTCTTTGATCATATGACGCTCTGTCTTTCTTGAAGATTAAAGCCCACACATAGTTATATGAAGGCTCGTTTCTTCAACTAAGCAAAAGCGTCTCATCATCAAGGATTATGTCCCAGCTAAGATTAAGGGGGCTAGCGTTGACTGAATACAGTTCATCCACCACCCCTAAAATGTCACCTTGACTAGTGATATCTCACTGCTATTGCCAGTGGTATGTGATATCTCACGTTAACTCGTATGTCAATAGCAGGGACGGTAGTACGCGGGGTTGTCACACCCGTAGATCAAAAATAAAACAATTTTCAAAACAATAAAAACTGATCCCTCCATGCGAAAATATTTAAAAAAAAACTTAATACAGACTAAAGGCTTGATATCGCAGAGCTTTCAGATCCTCCATATTTTTTAGTATAGTTTTATGCATTAACCTGAATAACTTGCGAAACATACGACAAACATGAGTAAACAGTTCGGGAACAGTTTTTGCAGATTATACAATTTATCCAATGTTTACCTTCCACCTAAAACTTAATTCAGTCGATTAGTTTTAAATTGTTGATTAAGCCATACATTGTTTTTCTCAATTTACCAACCATATTGATGGGTTGAGGGTTGCTTGATTCGCAAATCAGTGTGGTGATTGTTTCGCTTATAAACACTTTTTGACTTGACTTGCAATCAAATCTAAGTCGTCCGATTCGAAGTCCAGTTGCTTAACGACTTGGTAGCTCAACACACTATCTATTCCCATACTTTAAAGATTTCTATTTTTGTTGCATAGTAATGTTGGTAGTAAAGTATTCTTGTTGAGCTCTATTCTGTAAAATAGAAAGTCGAGTTTTTCTCAGTTGGTATCACCTACATACAATCTGCACTGGTGGTCTATCTTAATTAGCTTTGGAAATTGAACAAAACTCAAGATATTTAAAAAATGAAAAAACAAAGAAATTGAGAAACGGACCAACCAAAAATAAAAAGTGAAGATCTTAAGAAATGATTAAATAAATAAATGCATAAATTAAGTAACGAACAAATAAGGAAATGCAACAATTAAGAAATTAGGAAAGGAAGAAAAAAAATTAAAAAATTAAGAAATTCAAAATATAATTAAGAAATAAAAAACCTAGAAATGAATAAATAAAGTCTAAATAAAGAATAAATAAAATAAAGAAACAATGAAATTAAAAAATAAATATTTGAAGAAATTTAGGAAAGAAAATCTTAAGGAATTAGGAAGGCAAAAAATTAAGAAATAAAAAATCAAAAGTGAAGAAATCAAGAAACGAAGAAATGACAAAATGAAAAAATTAGGAATTGAGAAAATGAAGAAATAAAGATAAAATAAAGAAAAGATTTAAAGAAATTAACACCTTAAGAAATTAAGAAGAAGGAAAATGGAAGCAATGGACAAATTAAAAATAAAAAAATTAAGAATTTATGAACTGAGAAAATCAAAAAATGAAGAAATGAAGAAATAATCTAAAAGGCAAATAAAGACACAAAGAGATGAAGAAATAGAGAAATGAAAAAAACAGGAAAATTCGTAAAATTGTTTTATGTTAAAACTTAATGCTTTTGCTTTCTTAACCAAATAGTATGTCTTTATTAATCTTAATTAACTGATAATAACTTCATTATAAAACATTTATTTGATAAAAATGTATTCAACAAAACGTAAATAATGCAAAATGTCATCAATGGAAAAATAAAAAAATCGTTTTGAAAAAATGTTGAAAAGGGGTAGATTGTAATATATGACAACAATAACCAAAATGAAAAATTTCACAAAACAACCTTTAAATTTCCCTTTAAATTAATATTTTGTCAAAACGGAAGGTAAATATAACCATCGACGACGTTCAAAAAAACGTCAAAACGTAAGAAAATGAACAATGGATGTAATATTTTTGTTTATGAAAACTAAGAAAGAAAAATAACAAAACTAAACTTGTAACATAATAGGAGTAGCGTGACAAATTATATAAGGTAAATTATAGTTTAATTTACTATGATTAAGCTGATTAGGTTTTAATGTGAATATGCTTTTTATCAGGAATATATTTGAAGGAACAAAATATTAAATTATGTATTATTATGTTTTTATGATACGACGAGAGTAATAGATTATCAATTTGATTAGCATATCAAAGGAGATTATGGGCTGAGTTGTTAGTTTGGAAGTTTAATACAGTTTAATACAGTTATATACAATTTATGAATTAGAGAAAATCTTGGGTAGCTTTTCTCAAGAGTGTTGTTGTTTTTCATAGATGTATACTATACAAATACAATATATGTTATAAGCTTCGTTGAATTCATTATGTTAAAAAAAATTCTTTTTTTCTGTGACGGGAAAAAAGTTTAACATTTTACTTCTGCTGACAGGTGCAAAAATGCTACTTTTCATAAAATACTTTTTTCCCCGGGAAAAAAGTATGTACTTTTTTCCCGGATAGATAAAAATATATATATAAATACATATATACACATAAATGATAAATATTATGAATATTTATGAACATTTATGACTATTTTAATGTTAATGAAAAGTTATACCGTTTTCTTCTTGATGTTAATAACTGGTTTTGACAAATAAAATGAAACTTAATTTTAAGTTTTTATTCAAGAAAAATTCGTATGGTGTGGTGAATATACATATTGTAGTATTTGTTTAATATTATTTATTCAATAATTATATTAATATTTGTCCAGTCACAGAAAAAAATAGTGTATTATACATGGGAAAAATTGTAGATTTTAGCTCTCGGTTTTTTGTCTCCCTCCGCTTCGCGTCGGGAGACAACACAACCTCGAGCTAAAATCTACTACTTTTTTCCCTTGTATAATAAATAACTATAATTGACCAAACTTTCCCCCGTTTAGGCAACATTTTTTTTTTGTTAAAATTTTATTTTCCTTCAACCCGTTCATTTTTTATTTATTCAACACACAGGAGGGCTCATCAGTTAAACATAGACAAAAATGAAAAGTTGTGACATTTTGTTTACATTTCGCATAAAATATATTCTATATAAATTATATGCACCGCGGCATCACATGCAAATGTTGATTTCTTATTGTTATTTCATTTTTTTTTTTTGAATAAAAATATTTTTATTTTATTTAGAAATCAATTGATAAAAATTGATTGTTTATTATTTACTTCTATTTTACGATGTACATATTTTGTTTACATATTTACAGAATCACCCTTCTAATAAAAACACAAAAATAAATAAAATAGCAAAATAATGTTACCGATTCATGTTAAATGAACAAATTTTAAAGGTGAAATATGCAAATTGACTTAAACTGTTTCTTTGGTGACGAGGTTGGTATTTTGTTTTGTTTGTCAACATTGAAAAATTTAATTTGTTTTTATTTTTTTGAAAGTCATTTTGGAGAAATATATTTCTAATATTGATTTAAAAGTGATATTTGAAAGGTGAACGAGTAACATGGATTATAAAAGAGTTATATGGATTTCCTATTGAATATTGACCAGATTCTAGAACTAGTTAAAGTTATTATTTTTATTACTCTTCCACAGGCTAGCGCATGTCGTTTTAATGCTTCATATAGTTTGAGCTTGACTAATTTATCTGAATAGAAATCTCTGTATGTTGCATTAACAAGTACTTTGATAACTGCTTGTGGATGGACGATGTCACAGTAAATTAAACCTACTTAATGTTTCCCATACATTTGACTTCGTAGTTGTTTGTATTTAGACTGCCGAGAAATTTGATCCTAGACATATTTGAATATTCATTTTTGACGGCTAAGTCGATTAGATAGTTTGTTACTATCACTTGGTCTACTTCCATGAAGAATAATATTATTTCGACAAGATTTATGAAATGATAGTGTTATGGATGCTGTTTGGTGGCCAAGCACATATATTTAAGTCTTTATATATAGCTCTTTATTTGGGGTTTAAACTTGAAAAATGCACTGCGTCATTTGATCAAAGAATATTCCACTAGATCTATTATTGGTTTTGATCCAGTTTTGGTGTTGTTGCTGCAAACTTTTTATAAAAAATTTGCTTATAATCTCTTATTTTGGTTTATTTTCTCGATCATATCGTAACATATGTCTTTGTTATATTTTTATGTGTAATAAAAAAAACCATAGAGCTATTGTTGCAGTAATTAAGCCTTAAAAAGTTTTATGTGTTATTGTGACACATATTGTATTTGTAATGAACACTTTGCATTTCTGATAGTGAAATTACTATAAAGAACATTAGAAGAGCTGCGTGCCAAGAGATTTATAATTTCCGACTACCTGCATTTTGTAAATTCGAATATACCTTTCCTCAGCCCAATACAAATGCTGAATTGCACGCCAAAGTTTAACAAGAATACGGATTCAAATGAGCTAAAATAGAAACTATGACGACCCTAAAAGTCAGAGGAAACCATCACACAACCACTTCAACTACGATTACTACATTTAAAAATTAAAATGTTTAACTCAATCCATTATTGGCCGTTGATCCAACTTTTTATCCCACGCAATGGATAACAATACGATAAATAATAGCAATAATCAAAACTTAAGCCTAATACACAACATATTTTATTTAAAAAAACATAAAACAAAAACAATTAGTAAACACTAACTGTTGTTTCTTACACATAGAATCAAATTACTCTATTATACCTAGACAAGTTGAATACAGATCAAACGCTGTCGCAAAAAATGCTATAATATTACTCTAAATCTAAGTGAAGCTGAATAATGCACATTATAACATTCCAAAAAATATGCCAGCATCACCATCAAATTAAAAAAAGTATTTTTAGAAGTTATTTCGCAATTTAGCTCAAGTAGCTTTGTGAATCATTTGAAGTTTTTCAATTTGAAATAATTTTTGGGTAAACCTTTAAGGTTATTATATTAAAACTTTTTCATATTTCTGATAGGAATTGAACATCATCATCATAATAATAAATATTATAAATATCACGTCTTACGTTAACGATCGAACCGTATTACTAATGAAAGAGCTCGAATCCTACCTGAAACATGAAAAAGTTTTAATATAGTAAAGGTTTAGGCAGAGAAACCCAAATCTGATTTCGAATTAAAAAAATTCAAATAGTTCACAAAGTCACTTGAGTTGAATTGCTCAGAAAATCGGTTGCAACCATATTGTTAGTCCCGACTGAGAGATTTTGTGAAAAAATGAGCTAAGTGCAACATTATCATGTGCTTTACTTTTAAATAAAGTGCTAAATAGAACCAAAAATGTATCTCCAACATGTAACAACTCATTCTCTCGTATTCGGAATATCCATTTTGTACATCAATAATGAAAACAAAAATTCAATACAATACCTTTCTTTTTATCATGACGTGCGTTCTTTTGACTTATTTAAATTATTATAATTCACTATAATAGTATGATCCTTATCTACCCTTGTTATTACATTATACAATCCAATTTCAATCAGAACTTTCATGTCATATCAACAAAACATAACAAAATGTACAATAAATTTTGGGTTCATTATTTTTTCTATTTTATCGAAGCCCTCAGTATGAGTATGACTGAGTACTATAAAGTTTTAGTTATATCTATCAACTTTTTTACTGAGCAGATTTATTCATTTAGTTTTGTTGTCAAGGTAAAGATTGTTTGATTACATTAAGAAAAAAGCATTAAATTGATTGATTTCTTACCGATTGTCAAAATAATTTTAAAATTGATAATCGTGCTAAGGGTAAATTAGAAATTGTCTTATGGAAATTTGTGCTCTGAAATATGTGTTGCTAAATATTAGCAACAATATCAATCTTAAAATTATTTTGACAATTTCGCTAAGAAATCAAGCAATTTAATGCTTTTTTCTTGTTGTAATCAAACGATCTTTACCTTTAATTTTAGTCCAGTCATTATAGGTTTTAACTGCGGAAAAATTCCTAGTGAGCTGAATTTTTGTTTACACCCTTATAACGGAATTTTAATGAATGTGTGAAAAATCGACATAGATATCGTGCCGGCTAAAAAAGTTATAAAGGTCAAAATGTCGCGAAAATCAGTTTTCCGCGAATATCTCGAAACCTATTGAGGTCAATTGAGGTCAATTGAGGTCATAACAAAAATTGTTCATCGTGCAATCAACTACAGAAAAAAGTCTGTTGCATTTTTCTGATCAACCGTTTTTGAACAGAGCGCTGAGAAAACTAATACATTAAGGTTATGCACTCGTTTCCGCATGACCCTCGAGGTAGAATGCAAGGCGCGTTTTTTAACATGGTTTTCCCAGTAGGCATAATCCATAATATGTAATAAAAGGTTTTATATTTAAAAGTGAAGAGTTTTTTATTTAAAAACTGAAAAATACAAAACAAATAAACTTATTACTAACTTATACTAATTCATATGTACATAATTTTTTTTATACACTCATTGTCGATATCCTCAGTTTCTCTATCATTAAAATTTGCTGACAAAACATCGAGTGAAGTTTTCCTTTACTTAACTCGACATCTTTATCAATAGTTGATTTTGCGTTTGCTTAAGCGTTACTGGCCACGGCATCGTCCACAAACTTTTGAGGCTTTGAGCATCTGAAACCAATTTTGTTGGATCCACATTTGCCGCAACAACTTTTTGTACAATTACAAAAGATTTTGTTTAGTAGATTATCGGGTGCTGGTTTTAATAACGTTGTTACAGGCTGCAGTATGTTATTTTTTAACTCCCAACCGCACTGTTCTGGATCAATTTCTCTTCCTAGCCAGGTTTGTATTTGATAATACACTCGAAAAATATGCTGTTGAGCTGCTGAAGAAGTAGGTGGCAACAACGAAAATTTCACAGCTGTGATTTGTCTTGTTAGCTTAGTAAAGCTACATTATCTGTAATTATTTATCGAATGTTCTGATTTTGAAGCACCGTAAATTGCTAGTAGAAACTGTATTTCAGCATCGACAACGACTTCTCGAGCGCAATTTTCTTGAAGAATATTTCTGCAGAATTGTTTAAATCGGGTCTTTTTTAAACATCTTCATGATTTTAATTTTTCCTTTCCCAAAAAGTGTTGAAGTTGTATCACGTCCGGTCATGGCATGTAGAAACAAAATGTTTTTCTTACAATTTGGATACTTGTTGAGGCTAGCGGTCGAATATATTTTGGTTTCAACATGTTTTTCCTGGTTTTTAATTCACTACTACATTTTAGTACAACTTTTATGAATACGTAATTTTTCTAATGTCCAAAAACTCCTTTATTAAAATATTCTAGGTTTATTCCTACTTATACATATAGTCATAACGCAGAGAAGCGATAATACGATACGTGAAATTTCACAAACTATGTGGAAACTAAATGGATAATATTCTAATGAATTTTAACCAGATGAAATTTATTCAAATAAAATAGGGCTCAGATCAGGACAAATAGGGCATTCCTTAATTGAAAAATCATATATAGTTCTGATCCGGCTCTGATCCGGCATTTACTGGGATGAGATTGGTCGTCGCTGACGAAGATTTGCTGACCTCCGATTCTGGCTGCACTAGATGGAGACTTTTCAGAAACTTGTTTAAATCTAAGGAGACATGTGTGACACGACCCGAAGATTTCCACAAAAATTAAATCCTTTACTTTCAGAACTATTTTTAAACAAATGATTTGAACTCTACACACACTGACGTAAATAACACCATTTAATAGCAGGTCCCATATTTTGATAAAATATTCTTATGAAATCATATTCGTAACATAACAAGGATCCCACATCCAAAACCTATAGGCATATTTGTAAAATTTGTAATGTTAAGATATTGACATAAAACATTAACCTTAAACATTAAACTACATCCTTTTTCGTCTAATCTTTTTGTATTTACTAAAATATTAAATTTTATGATTATTAACATTTTTGCATTTTCCTTTTTACTTTCGTTCACATTTTCATGAAAACAGCTTAATTTGTACGAATTATGAATACAAATCCAACAAATATGTGTTTAGTTTATATCGTGCTACAGTATTTGAACCACAAAAAAAAAGGAATTTTATCTTAAAATGTTTTCATTTTGGTGCAGCGTTAAATTTTTAATTAGGAAAAGACTTTTATGGTTTAATTTAATAAAGAAAAGGTAGATCAATGGAGCACGTAAATACTTTTAAAGAGAGAATTAGTTAATGTCTAAATAAATTCTAAGATTATAGATTATCTCTATCTTCATAGAACTTTCATACACATATTTGCTTAAAGAACATGAACTGTCATATCAATTTCTTTACCCCAAAAACTTTTAAACAGAAAATCTAATTTTCAGTTTAATTAAATTCACCAGCATCTAAGACCATATCCATCAATCAATTTATCCAATTTCAAAACAAACAATGAAATTCAACATAAACAATCTCCTCTCAAAGTCGAAATCTTTAATTACAATCTTATTTTAAAAAAACGACCACCGTACTAGTTTTTTTTTCTTCATCGAAAACTTGAGAAAAAAGCTTTAATTTACCAAATTTCAAAAGAAAAATTAAAACTTTTTACCTGTTTTCGTGACTTGAATTTCCAGATTTTCTGTGGTTTTTTTGGTTTAAAATTTTTTTTTAATTTGGTTTTGCTGATTTTTGTTCATTTTTTAAGCAAAGGGTAGTCTGTAAGTGTTAGTTTTTAGGAATGTTATGACAATAAAAGTACAACATATTATGTAATTTTACCAAAAGTGCCAAATCATAATATGAGTTGTAGAGTTTTTGTGAATTTCGAAAAGCGTGAATTTCGAAAAGAAAATTATCAAAATGGATTATAAGAGTTTTAAATTATTGAAATAAACAGCTGTTCGATAGAACTTTCCACCTCTTTATTCAAAAATCTAAACAGTTTTTTTTCGTACAGATTCAGATCATATGTTTTTTAAACTCTCCTGAACAAGGGATCAAGGGTTTTGATGAATCGGTATTTGGGATATGGGAGCTAATTTGATTTTTGTCCAAAAGCTATGTACAAAAGTTTCATTAAAATTTCTTATCGCCGCTTAAAGGTATTGAAGACGTTACAAACTGAAAGTTGGGTGCGAAATTGTACGAAATTTTATCAAAATTAAAATTATCGAGATTTGGTTTTTTTGAAGTTTTAAATAAACAGGCGTTCAGGTGATTTCTACCACTTTACCAAATATCGTTTTAAAACCAAAGTATGTATACAATTTTATTTTATTTGACAGTCTTAGCACTTCTTAAAATTTCCTTCACAAGTTGAAATTTTTTTTATTTCTTTCCATCTCCTAAAATTTAAAATTTTTATTTTTTGGTGCACTTCTTATGAAACCATTATATTTTTTTTTATTCCATATGCAAAAAAAAGAAAATTAGTAGTTTTTCGTCATTAATTTTATTTATTTTAATTATAATACTTCCATAATTGAAGAAAACATTCTCCCAATAATTTATTTTTATTTTTAAAACGAAGGAAAACATCAAATTTAAAACAAAAATAAAGTGTATGAAAATTTTAAAGAAAATATTTATTTCGATTTAGGAGTAAAAACGAAATTTAAGAATATCTTTTTTAAGTTTCTCGCACTGAAAGAATAAAGTGAAGGCGTGATATACGAATTTTTTAAACCTTGTCAAAAACTAATTGGTTTCTTGTCATCCATATATTAATTTTTTTTCAAAACTGTTATCAAAATTGATTAATAAACGAAGTCTAAGAACATAAAAGACGTAGTGATAAAAATGAGCAGTTGTATGCCAAGAATCTAAATCTTATGTTCCTGTATAAGAATGGTTTCTTCGTCTATTGTTGATAGTGGTGCGTTTACTAGAAGAACTGCATCTATTGCAGTGTTGGAGCCTGGAGGTTTATTTTAAGTATGTTTTGAGTCCTTTTTATAGATAATGTCCTTATTCAAATTGTGTATTTTGCCAACATCTATGGCAGATGAATATATATTAATATAACAACAAGTTTGTCAAGCCTAATGATACAGAATATACTACACCTAAAGATAGCAAGACTAAGTTTAAGTTTTTTTCGTCAAACTTGTATATCCCCAACATTGCAAAAACGCGATGTTAGCAAATTTATAAATAGATAATATTTTTAAATTTTTCTTGGTTATTAAAAGGTTATATTTCCAACAATAGTAATATGTTCATAAAACTTTAACTTAAGAATGAACTTTAAAGTTTGTGCTATCCTGTGCCATCTTGAATATTTTATTATCTTCTTTTAGTTTTCTGCATATTTTCTATTTTTTATATTCTTACAATATTAAGTAATTATAATTTGACATATTAAATGACTGAATGAATTATTATTAAATGACAATCGTATATTCTATTTCTACTTTCTTTTTAATTTGTTTGTTTACTTAAGAAATTTAAAAAGGAAACATAAAGTTTGTAAGTTTTCGTTTCATGTACTCGTATGAGTATTCTATGTAATATCATTCAAGTAAATTTGAATTAATGTTTTGAGTATTTAACTCGTATATCAAATATGCTAAATTTTACAAAATATATCGTAAACTTCAAAGTTTTATGTTCAAAGTTTATATGTAAATTTCGTTTTACTACCTAGGATTGAATATTTTAGAATATTTTATTTTAAGATGATTGAATTCTTTTTCGAATGGAATGGGTGGTAATATTTTGAAAAAGTTGTAAATTTTGAGATAAATTGTTATATGATTGTAATGTAAATTAGGTTTATTTCAAGGAGAATAACCTTTTATAAACAAAAGTTTATAATGAACACCTGAACCTGCTAGTGACTGGCGAAGTTGTAAACCGACAAGTTTCAGCCATGTGTGTTCGAACAGCAATATCCTCCAGTTCAGTACAAATAGTCAAGTATGCACACAATAGAGAGTGTGTAAATAGAATTGGAACTCTGACGCCAGAAATATTCGATGATGTAATAAAATTGTTGAATTTGTTGATAATATATTCACTGATGTAACAAATGTTGATTTTGTTGTTAATATATTCAATTATGTAGTAAAATTAATGTTGGCAATTATTTAAATTGTTGGAAATATATTAAATGATGTAACAAAATTAATGACAGAAATTGTTAAATTTGCTAGAAAAATAATACATGACGTAACAAAATGAGTGTTGGCAATTGCTGAGTTTGTCAGAAATATATTAAATGGAGTACCAAAATTAATGGCAATATATTACATATAACAAAATTAATGGCCGCAAATATTGAATTTAGTAGAAATAAATTAACTGATGAACCGTTATACAATGTTACAACTGTTTTTATAAAAACAAATAGTAACTGTTATTCAAATTATTGCAATGAATGTATTAAAACCAAGAATTTATATGTACGAGCAAAACACCGTTTTTATCTACAAAAAAAAATCATGCTATCAACTATTTTTATTTACTACGAAAACCTCCCATTCACAACTATAATTCACTGTTTCACAGTTTGATTTAATAATTACAATTATTCTTGATATTAACTTCACTCGCAACGACGTTTGTTTGATCTGTCATGAAAACAACTATACTTTGATATCAGAAAAAACAAGTTTTTACCCGTTTTTTGCTAACAAAGTTAGCAAAGTTTTACGAAAAAAAATCAATTTTCTTAATTCCTTTTGTTTTATTTTAACTAATCTATTAATTACAGAATTGTACTATTTAATTGCAACCAAATTTTGTCTAATCAATCTTATTAAAACACACATGTAAATTTTGGTAGTCATTATTATAAGGTAGTCATTATTATAATTAGTCATTATTATAATTGAACCAAAAAAGTAATTTTTTCTTTACTATTAACTTAGCCAAAAAAAAAATTTCTAAATATTTAATTTAAGGAAAAATTACTATCCACAAAAAGGACTGTCACAACATTAGTCATGAATTCTTTTTAACAGTTAAAAAAAAAATGCACACCTTTCAATCTCCAGTATATTCACTAACTGCCCTCTTGATTTTATTCCGATCGACTCGAATTTAAAGTCAATCTAATTAAAGTTTTTGAAAACAAGAACTACGAACAATACAATAAAATACTATTATTGTGACAACCAAATAACAAATTAGATCTGTACCGATGATCTAGTTCCGATCAACTGTCCACAACACTACCAAATGTCAAAGTAAATATAAAAAAATTTCACGAGCCAACAGCATACAAAATGAGATAGCAAATCAAACAGGTTGAAAAAAGATATGAACAATAGACTATAAGTTGTAGTGCGCGCGCTGATTCATGCATAAGAAGTTGTTTTGACAAATGAATTTTTACGGGAAAAACAGCTGCGTAAAATAAATCGTTTTATTTAAATTTATTTTCGAAGTTGCTTTTATGTTGCTGTCAAATTAAGTATGCTAAATCATAAAGAAAAGCTTTTAAATACTTAGTTAAATGGCGGTGAATAAGTAAGTCTACATAAAAAAGTTTCAAATAAGTCGTCGTTTAGAATACATCCTTAAACCACTTTTGTTATCAAAAAGAAAACGATATTAAATTGCAGATATCAATATATCAACTGATGAACCGTTATACAATGTTACAACTGTTTTTATAAAAACAAATAGTAACTGTATAGTATAGTAACAAATAGTAACTGTTATTCTCTATTCAACTGTAATTGTTGCAATGAATGTATCAAAACCAAGAATTTATGTGTACCAATAAAACATCGTTTTTGTCTATAAAAAAAAATCATGCTATCAACTATTTTTTATTTACCAGGAAAACCTCCCAACCTACCCTAACAAAAAATTTATCATGTACGCTTTTGTTTTGCTTTTATTTTGAATAGCATTAGAATGAAATACATATATAATTGTTTTTTTACTACTTGCATGAGAAATTTCAACTATTTACTCAAAAACCCAAGACAAAGTTATTTTTCTCAGCTATGGTTACTAATAATTATTCCCCACACCTAATAATAAGTATTTTAGCACCTTCGTAAATAATGAAAATATAATTTTTGTTCGTTTGTTAACTGAGTTCATCTTTGAATTTTTTTAGTTTCTTCCTAAAATAATAATAATAAATTAAAAAATAATAAGCGTTTTGATTTTATTTTAATAATAATAAATAATGAATGAACGCAAAAACTTCTTTGCAACTATACGTTAGTTTATTTGAATTTTTAATTCGTGTTAAAAAGAATTCTGTTGGAATTTAGTTTAGTTGTGAGTTGTAGACTACAAAAATTCTAAATTTGGCTCAACAATATTGAATAGATTTTCAATTTCATGTCAAAAATAATTAAAAGTTATATATTTTAATGCAAAGCATATGTGATTTTTATATAGTTTTAAGAAAATTCATTGAAAATAAATTTCTAACTAAGCAGCCCAGAATAATAAATATCCAATACGCAATCCAATGATATGATAAACTATGTTTCACCGAATCAAAATTTTTATTTATTCACCATTTGCTTATTAATTGACATTTTACTATGTGAATAATTAAGAGTTTTAGTGCATTTTTATATCAAGTAGTAAAAAAAATAGTATATAAACCTCGGTGAAGAAAATTTTCTCCATTTCGGTGCTTATTTCGCTCGAAACTTCGTTTCTCGCGAATTAATATCCACCTCAATGTAGAAACTGTACTTTATCACCTCGGTATATAATGTACTATTAACGGTTAGTTGTTTTTGATTTTCTTTTCATTAGTAGTGAAATTTTAACGCAATCTCCAAAGCTCTCCAAATTGTTCATTTTAACAACCGTAAAAAGTATTTGGAGAGAAATTTGACATTTCGAATGAAATTAGATATATAAAACAAATTAATGTCAAAATGTCGCTTTGAAATAATGTTCAAAACATTATTTTGCTGTGAAAACTTATTCGAAAACTTTTGAGCGCCATCTCTGAAATATGAAAACAAACAACATAATTTCACAAGTTTTTCATACTTCGT
This sequence comes from Diogma glabrata, assembly GCA_963693315.1. NCBI lineage: Eukaryota > Metazoa > Arthropoda > Insecta > Diptera > Cylindrotomidae > Diogma > Diogma glabrata. Next base: position 195,051,362 of record OY856186.1, on the reverse strand, counting down.
ACCAAAAGAGTGAAATATGAAAAGAAATTTTTTAATTTTGATTTCACGATGTTGAATTTGTATGAACATTTCATTTCAATCTCAATCGTTGGACAATTAGTTCTTTCTTGCAAACATTGGAGCCTGTTCTTTTGTATTTATTTTTACAGGAGCCTTTTCTGTTCTATAAGGAATTTACAAAATTGGGGTTTCACAAAGGATTTCAATTTATTTTATAGTTTTATAGACTGCATTTACAAGATTTAAAATATTGAAATATTGCTTATATTCTATTTATTATATAATTAAAAGATTTTATCTATTTAAACAGACTAAAACACAGCAAGTAGCTCAAAATTTTGATCGCACATACTGGGATCGCACATTCCCGAACACATATTAGTCAATTGACAATTGTTGTAATTAAATAATTGAAATAATGTTGAATATGCATTTGATTTTATATTAGAACGCCATCTGTTAGAAATAATATATATTCTGTATAAGTAAAATTTAAGGATTGACGACATACACCATGTGCTCTAGCGGATTTTATGTTAAACAAGTTAAATAAATCAAATTGTAAACATATGTCAAATACCATATATTTTTCCTCACAAAAATATTTAAACCATATTAAATTTAATATTTTTAAAATTTGTGTAACACTTGGTGTATTTATTTATTCAAATGTAAGTTACAACACTGTTATCTATTATAATTTGATCGCAATTTTATAATTTTTAATAGCAAAATGGAAAGTAATCGTAGAACTGCGAAATATTTGGGTCGCTATTAGTGTCGTACCACAGTGCAAAACATATTTAAGTCGCACCACAGTGCAAAATATATGATATTGACGGCGTGTCCATGCATCATATTCCCCGTAAGGTCATGTCAAATAAAATAACATTAAATGAATGGAAAATGTAATAAGGATGGGAAAAAAAATTCGCAAAAACTTTGTGTTCTGTAGCAAGATAGAACAGATTCTAATTCCATTACCACGGGCGAACATATACGAAAAAGGGCATCACATCAAATGCTTTTCCATCAGAATTTTACCACAATCAAGCATAATGACGAGGAAGCCAAAGGCAAGAAAACAGGTTAAATATAATGAACAAGTATGTACAATTTTGAAAATAAATGTATAATTATAAATCTTATATGTACTTATATTTTATTTTTTAGTTTATCAATTGATACGTCCAGTAGAACAGAAGATGGCTTTGGAAATATTTATCCTACTAACAGCAAGGATGATGAAGGGTGCCACCCATACACCAATTTTGCATAGGTACTCAATTCAACATTCACGAGGGCGGCGTATCTGTGGAAATTAATGGTGAAACAGAAAATCTTAATAAACTACCGTTCCTTATTGATACTGACGAAAAATTAAATTCCATGACTGGAATTCCAACTCTAACTTTGTTAGAACGGTTACATAAGTGCTGTTTATTAATAAGGTCTGAAGAGCCCTATAATATTGGGTTGTCTAAAAAAACAGTATAATATTGACAATGTGTCGAATAAAGATGAATATGAACAATATACAAACCGCTATACTATTTAATATCTCATCAAGATGTGCTAAAAATTATTTTACCGATTGTGTGCAGTTCTTAGCAAAAGTTTTAAAATGTTGCATATAGTGGCAGACTCGAGAAGAAAACCTAAAAAATTTTAATTGTTACTTCAATTTAAATCTTTTATATTCATATTTTTTAAATTATTTATCCAAAACAAATCAAAAAGAATAAATTTTAATATTTACTTACTGTTCGTTTGAATTTTGATTTCTTTAAATAGTTTTTAAATTTTGCTAAGAGAGTGCGCTGTTATCACTTTACCAGTCGTCAATAGCCAGATGTAACATTTATATAGTAGTTTTTGATATAGAAGTTGTAGAGAAGAAGTTGAAGAAGAAGAAGAAAAATAAATGTGGTAGACGCCAGATTTGGAAAAATAAATTGTGTTTTTAGTGAGTTTAGAATTTGGAAAATTAAGAAATAAATTCTTACATCAAGTCAGAAGTGGGATGAGATCCGGTGCAGCAAGTTTTTTTGTGAATTACAATAGTGGATTACATTAGTGGAAAAAGATTACTACATCGTGTAAAAAAGTTGCATATATTGTTTTAAAAATGGCACCAGACAAAAGAAACAAAGAGGAAACAAAAGAGGCTGAAATGGAGAAGGTAGACTGGCGAAAGTTGGCAGAGATGGCGAAGATGATGCCAGTATTTGATCCGGTGGGTGGAGAGCTGGCGATCGAAGAGTGGATTGACAAGGTCGAGGGTGTGGCCGATATATATAATTTTGACGAATTAGCTACAAAACATTTCGCGATGATGAAGCTGGAAGGTTTGGCAAAAAAATGGCTGGATAGTTTAGGAAAGATCAAATATGATTGGGATGAATGGAAAACGTTGTTAAGGAAAAATTTTCCAAGTGGTGGAAGTTGTTTGGAAAAGAGAAATGCTGCCGAACGTTACAAAAGAAAATCAGGTGAGGACATTTTGACATATTATTATACTAAACTAGCACTTTGTAATAAAGCTAAAATGAGCAAAGAAGAAGCGATCGAAAGAATTGTTGAAGGCTTAGGCAATAATAGATATCGAGATTTTTTAGGGCCGTTGCGAAATTTTAAAACTCCATGTGCATTATTATTAAATTTAATAGAAGCGAGTGAATATATTAAAGATGTTCAATCAAAACCGTACAACAGCCAACAACCACAATCATCGTACTATCGTCCTCGTCCATTTAATACTGAAAATAAATTTAATTCTTCAAGTAGTCGAAATACAACTAATTGGAGAACTGATAATCGTTCATTTAAACAAAATACATCACACGAAAAACCAAAGTTTGTATGTTTTTCATGTAACGAAGAAGGCCATATTTCTCGTAACTGTCAAAATAAACGCAGAAGTGATGCAAAGCCGAAGGAAGTGTTGGCAATAAGTAATAAAGAAATAAATGATACAAAGACGGAAGAAGTTTTGTTTTCGAAAGATACCTCCCGAAAATATTTTAAAGTGGCTACTATATTAGGGACTGAAGTTGATTGTTATATGGATCTAGGCAGTACCAGTACAATGCTGAAAAGGGATGTTGCTCAACATTTGGGTGTTGTGTATTCTGAAGAAAAGGAAGATGACTGGGACTTGAAAGGATATGGTGGAGGGAAGGTAATTCCAATAGGAGTGGCGATGATCGAAATTAATATTGAAGGAGTTATTGCTTTTACCAAAGTATATATAGTTGAACCAGATTGTCAAGAAGTTTCATTAATTGTTGGTCATACGTATACTGAACAACCTCATGTGAAATATTATAAAATAGGTTCCAAATTATTTATCGATGATATAGGCGATAGTATGTTAAGTCAAATTGAGACTGAAGTAAATCCACGAACATCGTTAATGGTTAAGAACTCAAAAGTGATCCCAAGTGGGTACGTGGGCCGTATTCAAGTTATGTCGAACGTTAAAGAAGAAGTTATTAATGTTGATGGAAGAATATTGCCAGAGGGACCAACTATACCGAATTGCATTATCGAAACGAATGACGAAAAAGTTGCAATTTTAGAAGTGGCAAATTTTACGGATCGTGATGTATTCTTAGAGGAAGGATCGATTTTGACAAGAGGGGAAGTTTGTATACCAAATGAAAATATAAATAATGTTTCTTTGAATTGCAGTAGAAATACGAGGAAGATAACAGCTGATAAGATAATCTCAGACGAAGAAGACAAAATTGAATTATTGAATTTGATTAATGATTATAAGGATATTGTCGCAACAAACATGAAAGAGATTGGGTTAACTAACAAGATCGAAATGGATATCAAGTTGAAGTCACCAGATAAAGCGGTATACTATAGACCATACCGAATGAGTTATCATGAAAGAGGCAAATTATCTGAAATGGTCGAAGAACTGAAGAAAGCTGATATCATAGAAGACAGTTCATCAGCATTTGCAAGTCCTGTTATACTTGTCAAGAAAAAAACGGGTGAGTTCAGACTTTGTATAGATTATAGGGAATTAAATAAAAATACGATTAAAGATCATTATCCCATTCCGCGAATCGACGATCAGTTAGATCGATTAGGAAAAAAAAAATATTTTACGAACTTAGACCTTTTTTTCGGGATATTATCAGGTTCCTATGACAAAGGATAGTAAAGACAAAACCGCATTCATAACCCCTGACGGACACTATCAATTTAAACGTCTTCCATTCGGGCTATGCAACGCACCATCAATATTTCAAAAATTAATTAATAAAATTTTAGGTTGCTTACGTTTTTCTGTCGCGATGGCATATCTCGACGATCTGTTGATAGCAACAGAAACTAAAGAAGAGGCGTTACGAAATTTAAAAATAATTTTGGATCTAATTCGAGAAAGTGGGTTAACAATAAATTTGAAAAAGTGTCGTTTTGTGATGAGAAAAATCAATTATCTGGGATTTGAGATTAGCGAAAACGGCATTGAGCCAGGAAGCGGTAAAATTAAAAGTTTGGATAAATTTCCGGTTCCATGTGATCAGAAAGCAGTTAGAAGTTTTATAGGATTGGCAAGTTATTTTAGACGATTCGTGCGAAATTTTGCGTTAATAGCTAGGCCACTAACGGATTTACTTTCAAAGAATAAAGAGTTTGAATGGAAAGAAGCTCAACAGCGAGCATTTAATGAATTAAAGCAAAGACTAATATCTTCACCAGTTTTAAAGGTTTTTGACCCTGAGTCAGTTACTGAACTTCATACTGACGCTTGTTCGATCGGCATTGGATCGGTATTATATCAATTACAATCAGACGGACAATTACACCCGATTGCTTACTATAGCCGAAAAACTACTCCTGAAGAGTCAAAATACCACAGCATCGAGTTAGAGGCTCTCGCTATAGTGAGTTCATTAGAGAAGTTTAGGGTTTATTTATTAGGTGTTCGATTTACCATCAGAACAGACTGTAATAGCCTTAAGTTAATCGAGGCAAAAAGAGATATGAAACCACGAATAGCAAGGTGGTTTATAAAACTTGCCGAGTTTGATTATAAGTTAGAATATCAAAAAGGAATTATTAATAGAGTTGCAGACTCGTTATCTAGAAACCCAATTGAAGGAGGAGCAAATGTGGTTATGGGTATAAATATAAACACAGATTGGATTGCATGTATGCAAAGATGTTGTCCAGAAATAGAGGAGGTTAGAGAAAAGATAGAACGTAATGATGAAGGTGTGAATCATAAGTTTGTAACTTATATAAATCTAGAATTTATATAAGTTACAAACTTATGATTTTTTTTTTCTGAACTGCGACTTGAATTAATCATTGACGCTCATAAATCAGTGTCACATATGGGAGTTGATAAAACGGTGGAAAAATTAAAAGAAAACTATTATTTTCCTAAATTACGAGAAGAAGTTTCAAAATATGTAAAGCGTTGTCTAAATTGTCTATTCTATAAGGTACCGGTCGGATCACAACCAGGTTATTTGCATTCCATCGATAAAGGATCTGTTCCGTTTAGTACAATTCATGCAGATCATGTAGGTCCGTTTAATTTGACAAAAGAAAATAGGAGATATGTTTTAGCCATTATAGATGGTTTTTCAAAATATGTTTGGCTGAAAGCCGTTAAGAGTGTTAATGCGAAAGAAACTGCAAATGCGTTCATAGAATTTATGTATTGTTACGGTAGGCCAACGAGAATCATAACAGATAGAGGGACTGCTTTTACTGCAAAATCTTTTGAGAATGTTTGTGAAACGTATCACATTAAGCACGTTAAGGTAGCTTCTCATACACCGAGAGCTAATGGACAGATAGAGACAATTAATAATCAGATTTTGTTAGGATTAAAAACACTGTCAACTGGAATACCGTGTGAAGATTGGGATAAAAAGTTATTAGACGTGCAATGGTCACTTAATAACTCCGTGCATCGCGTGACAAAACAAACACCCGCAAGTATAATCTATCGGTTTGCGCCTCAAGGTCCTAATGACAACCCGCTTACAGAACAAATTGTAGATATAAATAGAGAAGTAGGGAACGAAAACGAAGTAGACTTCCATGAAATATCCGAACGTATTGTTAAAGATCAAATAAAACAAGCGAGTTACTATAATAAAAAAAGACGGGCGGGAATAGATTTCAGAAAGGGAGATCTGGTTATGGTTAGGAAGGACCCAGTGTCAACTGGAGCAAGTCTAAAGTTAGATCCGTCTTTCATCGGTCCATATACTATCCATGAAGTATTAGATAATGATCGATATATAGTGAGAGACATAGAAGGGGAAATGCAATCAAGCAGGAAATTTGAAGGATGTTATGCGGTCGATAGACTAAAGAAAATTTTCCTTAATGAGAAATAATGATCTTTAACACGGTCGATAACAGTTGTTAAATAATTATGAATTTTATTTTAAAGAAAATTTTACAGTAACATTAGAACTTAGTATGAACTCATTCGTTATAGATTTAAGTTTGAATATTATTTTAAGAAAAAAAAAATTTATATATAATTATAAGAAATTACAATTAATTCAATGAATTATTTGTGATATTACATCACTCCGATGGAAATAATCCCATCATGAATAATAGGACTGAATCTAACAAAATATGGTGTGCAATTTATGAAAATTTTTTGCTATCCACAAAATTGTCGATCGATCTAGTTTCGAACCGATAAGAACTTTTTATTACACTTTAAAAAAAGTATATCATTCTCATCAGGGCTAGCCGACTAGATACACTACCAAAAAAATTTTTCGCTATATAAACCTAAAATAGGTCACTACTCTAGCGAAGTATAAGAAACCAAAAAACTTTCATAAACATATGTTAATTAGATTCAGGTTTAGTCAATTTGTTTCTCTAGTTGATCACTATTGTTGTTATACTCTAACCAAGTTAGAATTGGATAACAAACTTGTATCGGTAAGAAGAAGATGACCATCTTCACTTGTGTCTATCGACACATTATCTACAATTAATTCAATGAATTATTTGTGATATTACATCACTCCGATGGAAATAATCCCATCATGAATGATGGGATTATTTCCATCGGAGTGATGTAATATCACAAATAATTCATTGAATTAATTGTAGATAATGTGTCGATAGGCACAAGTGAAGATGGTCATCTTCTTCTTACCGATACAAGTTTGTTATCCAATTCTAACTTGGTTAGAGTATAACAACAATAGTGATCAACTAGAGAAACAAATTGACTAAACCTGAATCTAATTAACATATGTTTATGAAAGTTTTTTGGTTTCTTATACTTCGCTAGAGTAGTGACCTATTTTAGGTTTATATAGCGAAAAATTTTTTTGGTAGTGTATCTAGTCGGCTAGCCCTGATGAGAATGATATACTTTTTTAAAGTGTAATAAAAAGTTCTTATCGGTTCGAAACTAGATCGATCGACAATTTTGTGGATAGCAAAAAATTTTCATAAATTGCACACCATATTTTGTTAGATTCAGTCTTATTATAAAAAATTAACTTGAAAATTTGAAAAGAAAAGAAAACAGATGTCATATAATTTTATAATGAAAAAATGTAACTGAATTTATTAAACTTCAAAGAAATTAAATATTATTTTAAAGTAAAAAAAAGAATTGGCGAGGACGCCAAAATATATTGCGTGGCCGACTGTTGTAATTAAATAATTGAAATAATGTTGAATATGCATTTGATTTTATATTAGAACGCCATCTGTTAGAAATAATATATATTCTGTATAAGTAAAATTTAAGGATAGCCAGATGTAACATTTATATAGTAGTTTTTGATATAGAAGTTGTAGAGAAGAAGTTGAAGAAGAAGAAGAAAAATAAATGTGGTAGACGCCAGATTTGGAAAAATAAATTGTGTTTTTAGTGAGTTTAGAATTTGGAAAATTAAGAAATAAATTCTTACATCACAATATTGTCCATTTCACCAAAATGCTTAACAACTTTGTACAAATTTGGTATTCTTTAACTCTTATTTGTGTATCCTTAGACATAAACCAATTATAACAAATTCTAGCATATTTTTGGTACTAGATCCGTACTTTTGACAACAAACTTTTTTAATCTTAAAACATGCAAAATAAAATAAAAATGTATTTAATAAATAAAGATGTTTTAATGATATTTATATAAAAATATAATTATTTAATATTATTAAAGACTTAACTTTGCATTATAAATTAATTTTTACGCCAATCGATGAAATTTGTATAAAAAAGTGAACACACAAAACATAAAGCAAAATTGTGATTTTGACAGTAACTATATTGTTCTTGTCAAATTCACAATATTGTGTTGAATTTTCACCAAATTGGTGTTACATAATACGAAATTTACAATATTGTGTAAATTTATTGTTAATAGATGTTTCTGATGTTTCCTTTTCAAGCCTAGTTCACTAGTTCAAATCAAATTTTTTAGTCAAATTTTTGATTGACATGTAAAATATTTGAAAACATTTATAAAATGATTTAATTTGCGATCAACTATAATGTCGTTTTCTTTTTGGCAAAAAAAAGTGATCTAAGAGCAAAAAATGCCGCTGTCAGAACACGTTTTTTGCATTTTGTATTTTCTTTTTGTTCAAAAAGATTGCTGTATTTTTTCATAAAGTTAGGCATGTTTAGTGTTAATTATAATAAATTATAAATTAACGTCTCTGAATATCCTAAGATACCATGCCAACTAAGAATAAGGATTAAGATTGAATAAATTAAGTTTCCTTAAGAAATTTATGAAGGCTAACTTTAAAGTGTTGAGGGTAAAGCTATCGGGGAAAACCCAAGAAGGTAAGGCATTTCAAACATGAGAGACTCTGTTGAAAAAACCACGCTGATAAGCAATAGTTATGCACCTTTTTATTTGAACCGTAAAAGGATGGGTCACAGTATTAGCTCTGATGAACCGCGAGAAGTTTGCCAGTTCAGGTAAAATTGATTTAATCTCTGAGGAAGTTCGTTCATGCATAATGTATTTGTAGAAAATTGTCAAATCAGCAACATTTCATCTGTGCTTCAAGGAATCAAGCTCATTAGTAAGAGTCGAGTTGCCAATCAGTTTAACAGCTCTGCGCAGAACAGAATCAAGACACTTCAAACTGCTAAAATATGCTCAACCGCATATGTGAGAACAGTATTCCATGCAGGGACGTAAAAAAGATTTGTAAATTAAAAGAAGCTGTTCGCTATTAAAAAAACTTACGACATCGTCCCAAAAAGCCCAATTTTTGAACAGCGTTCCATTTCATATAATTTTCAACTTCTACTCCTAGAAGTCTAACATATTCTTTTTCTACGAGATCTTTAGAGTCGAACTTTAATTGAAACGGATTAGGTGTGGATATTCTAGAAAAATAACAAACCTGTGTTTTACTCGTATTGAATTCAACACTATTAGCAAACCAATCCAAAATAGTTTTAAGGCCATTGTTTAATGAATCTATTTCTTTTTTTTTTTTTTTTTTTTAAGGCGTTCATGCTCCATGTAGGAGCGTTGCCAGGTTAATCAGCTTTGAATATTCACCACGGTCATTCGCAAAAGCGACATAATTACTATGGCAGCCGATTTTTTTAAGGTCGTTTATTACGTCAGTCTCCCATTGTAGTCGTGGTCTACCTCGCGGTCTACCACTCCCTGGGGTACTAACGTACATTTTTCTAATCATTCCAGACTGTGAATCGGCTCGTAGAGCATGCCCAAACCAAGCAATCCTATTAGAACGGATACAACCTATTATATCAGGACCCTCAAGAAGGTCTCTGATCTCAAAGTTATACCGGGTTCTATACTCTCCATCGTCTGTCTTAAGTGGACCAAAAATGTAGCGTAGGATCTTACGCTCAAATACAGATAAATGCGATTCGTCATTTTGTGTAAGGGTCCACGTTTGTGACCCATACATCACAACCGGTCTAATCAATGTCTTGTATAACTTGAGCTTGGTGTTAGTTGATACATACGGTGATCCAAGGAGAGGTTTAATTGAGTAGAAAGTTCGATTACCTGCAGCGATTCGAGCTTTAATATCTGTAAGTATGCTGTTGTTTGAGTCAAGCATTGATCCCAAATATTTAAAAGATTCCACTCCCTCAATTCGTTCATCGCCGCACATCAAATCTTTCTTCTCAGCCTCTCTTGAAACATTCATATGTTTGGTTTTATTGTAGTTTATTTGCAGACCAATTTTCCTAGCACCACTCTCAAGCGACTTGAAAGTCTCACTCATAACAGCTTCACTTCGGCCGAGGATGACAACATCATCAGCGTAAGCAATCATCTGTACTGAGTTTATTGACAAGATATTGTTATTAGTCGGTAGTTTCTTTTGACGGCACACATATTCCAAGGCTAGATTAAAAAGTATAGGAGAGATAGCATCACCTTGTCTTAAACCGGAGTCGACTTTAAAAAACTTTGATATTTCGTTCTCTACTCGTACACAGCATTGAGAGTTCTGTACTGTCATTTTGCATAGTGATACCAGTTTACCAGGAATTCCCATTGACACCAGAGCAGACCATAGAGTCTCTCGTTCGAGAGAGTCGTAGGCCTGCCTGAAATCAATGAAAAGTTGGTGCACAGGTATGTTGAACTCTCGACACTTTTCCAAAATCATCCTTATCGAGAAAAGTGCATCGGTGGTACCTCGGCCCCGCCGGAAACCACACTGATATTCTCCAAACAGTTGTTCAGCAAAAGGATTGATTTTGGATAGCAAAATGTAGGAAAAGATTTCATATGCTGTGCAGAGGAGGGCGATTCCTCTGTAGTTTGCACATTGTAGGCGATTACCTTTTTTATGGATTGGTATCAGCATAGCTGTGTTCCAGTCATGTGGCATGGTTTCAGTCCTCCAGATCATTTGAACAAGTTCAAACAATCTTAAGGATAGAGTTTCGCCACCATGTACAATCATTTCGGATGTTATATCGTCGATACCAGGTGCTTTATTGCATTTTAATTTTGACAGCGCCGCATCGAATTCCTCTCTGGTGGGTTCTTTTACATGTACCTTTGACGCACGAATAAGCTTTGCTCATCGCCCGACTTGTTGCTGGTCACTTAAGTTGAGAAGATTCTCAAAATAAGCGGCCCAAGTATCTAAAATATTTTTAAGGTCTACTTGTAGCTCCCCATCTTCGTTTTGAATAGCAGTCGATCTAGTTTGAGGGCCCTTCTTTAAGGTTTTAACCTGTTGAAAGAAGTTATGCGATTGAGGTTCCTTATTGAAGCTTTCAATCTCCTCACACTGTCTCTTCCACCATTCTCTCTTCGTTCGTCTACATAGCTTTGTAACGGCTTGTCTTGCCAGTTTATAATTCTCCTTCGTGGACCTGGTGTTGCGTCCTTGTAGACACTTCAGATAGCAATCTCTTTTGTATTGAATAGCATCAAGGCATGCTTGATCCATCCATGGCTTCTGGGAGTGGTTCTCTGGTCGTCCAAGTATTCCCTCAGCAGCGCTTAAAACAGCATCTTTGAGCAAATACCATGACTTATCGACGTCTCCATTAATGGTTTCTGATTTCTCCAATGTTTCGGCAATATGGATTTGATATCTCTCTTCTGTTTCAGCATTCTTTAATGATGAGATGTTAAAACGTTTCCGTTGATTGAATTTTGGAATGCCTGGATTTGGGAAGTGGAACCTTATCGTTGCACATACAAGGAAGTGGTCACTTCCAATGTATGTACCTCTAAAGGATCGCACATCCAAAACGCTCGAAAAGAAACATGTTGTTACTAGAACGTGATCAATTTGATTTCGAGTATTTCCATTCGGTGAGACCCAAGTCTGCTTATGAATCGATCGATGCGGAAAGAACGTACTGGCAATTCTCAAATTATTTGATAATGCAAACTCAGTCATTCTCTCACCATTATCATTCGAATTCAAATGCAGGCTGTTGGGACCCACCACATTTCCATAAAAGATATCTCTTCCAACCTGTCCATTAAAGTCACCAAGAACCATAATGAAGTCGCGTGTTGGTGTTTGTTTCATAACCTCTTCCAGTGCTATGTAGAAATTATCCTTCTCGTCGACGGTCTTAGCTTCAGTTGGTGCATGCACGGCAATAAGAGAAATATTGTTATATGTACCGCGTACACGTAGGTAGCAGATCCTCTCACTGACCGGGATGAATTTCATCACGGCTTCTTGTATGCGTGCACCAACAAGAAAGCCAGTTCCAAATTCTCTTCGAGAAGGATGACCACTACAGTATAGAGAGTGACTATCCAAATCTTGTTTTCCGATTATCGGCTGTCTAATTTCTTGTAGAGCAATAATATCCATCCTATACCTCTCAGCCTCTGTTTCTAGACTTATAAGAGCATCAGGAGCGCTCAGGCTGCGCACGTTCCACGTTCCGATTCGGTAGTCTGGTCCTTTTTCACGTTCAGGTAAAATTCTATTGTTGTTTCCGGGTTTGTTTTTCTCTTTCTGATAACCAAATTTAACATATTAGTTTTTTTCCGGGGTTAGGGTGTTAACCTTAGGCCCAACCCAAATTGTCGTGAATGGGTCCGTTCTGCATATTAAGGTCACCAGAAACAACCTTTTACACATTTATATAGCGAGCCGCTTGATTCAAGACAGACGCCCGCTCCAAGCCGCCCCTGACATGGAGAACAGACGCTTGAGTCGCATCGGTTGTAGAGCTCCAATTCGCCGTGATGTAGCGTCATTGACTAAGCAGTTTTTACTCTGCTTGTCTCCAATACACCAACCTAATTCTGTCAGCATTACCCAGGCAGCACGGCGTGGACGTCGAATTTCGGATTTCGCTACCTATTATATTTGATCTACAGCTATTAAGCGCTAACGGCGAATATAATTTAGGGTTTTCATGAGACGCATGAAGCGTGCTATCATCAGCAAAACTATGGAGAGGACTAACTGTTGAATATAACAAACCGTTAATATAAATAAGAAAGATAGTTGGTGACAAAGCAGAACCCTGAGCAGACCCACATTATCAACGCCGCTGTGCTCTACACTGCTCTGCTCTACACTACTCTGCTCTACACAGACTGCTCTGCTCTGCATCTACTCTATAGCACAACACAAACTAGATCAACATGTAAATACAATAGAGTAACACAAAAACATTTATACACCTGTCAAAACTCAATATTAATAAACGAACGTCATTTACTTATTATTATTATTTAAAGTGAAATAATTGTTATTTAACTAAAAGATTTGTTTAAAACGGGTTTTAAATTAAAAAATGCCTACTTAATTATTAATTAATTCAATACAAAAACATTCAACAAACACAACTATAAAATGGGATCAAAATTTTTCATATTTTTTTTGTGTAAAAAAAAAATCAATCTTTTTGCTCTGGACTAAAAAACGTTAAAAACTTTTTTCCAACCGTTACTAAAACTGTTAGTAAAAGTAAAGCACAAAAAACTTTCAATTATGAGTAAAATCCAGGGTTTTCAACACTTCTTATATCACTCTTTTACTCCATTCTTTCAGAGCGAGTAACATAAAATAAATATATCACTCCTAAATACAGGAACAGGAGTGGAAATAATAAAATATCGTTCTTGGTTCTATATTAAATAAATATTTTCTTTCAAATACTCGCACATTTAATTTTTTCTTCATAATTGATGCTTTCCGACGTAAAAAGTAAACATACATATTTTGTGAATGTTTTATTCAATTTTGCATGTATGTATTTTAATAAAAACATATAAAAAAGATGATGGTACTAATTTTCTTCTTTTGCAAATGGATGAAAGAAACAAAACATAAAATAAATAAAATAAAAACTTATAAGGAGTGGAATCGAGAAACTAAAAATATTGCTCTTTGAGGAAGAACCATATTGAAATTATAAACATTTTAATTTATGCATACTATTTTGAGGAGTGAAATAAGTGCTCGAATAAAATAAAATTGTAAACTCTTGTAAAATCATATAAAAAATTACATATTTTGTCAAAAAAACGGTATTTCATGTCCAACTGTTACTGTAAGTGTACGAAAGGAATGAATGAAGTTTTGGTCGATACTTTTCTACAGGGAACCCCTTTATAATTATATTTCTAAAACATAAAATAAGTTTTCCAATTACAATATATTTTTATTTTGGCTGGGGTATCGTTCATTCAAAAATAAAAATTAAATGTTCACTTTATATATAGCAACACCACAAAGCATATCCTGCTATCACAGAAAATTGTAATAAATTAAATACTTATCAATCCATTCTCACATTATGCTATAAAATTAATTTTATGATAACTTAAATTTATTTTTGTTTTAAGCTACGGATATTATTATTCACAAATCGTTTATTTATAATATAATGAAATTTTTTATAATAACTAAGTCAGTAACAATTAATAAAATTTATGGTCTAGCATAAAGGCGATGATTTGTAAAGCATAAAATCAATTTTATTTTTTGGATTTAATGTTTTATTCTATTGTTTAAATATATTTTAAGCGTTTAAAATAAACATTTTGTAATTAGAATTTCGTTATGTTATACAAAACTAATTAATTTTCGTCAAACGATATGTTTAACAAACATAAATTTTCTTCTCAAAATAATGAAATCTAACCATAATAGTATATTGTATAACGATGCCAAAATAGTACTCATTTCACACGAGTATGGGATAATGGTTGTAATTACATATAAACATTATAGAATCATAAAATTGTTAAACATATAATTATTATAGAATTGTTAAATTTTAGTTAAATCATACAAAAAATTTCATAAAATTTCGTTTTTACTTTTCATTTCAGTTTAAATTTATATGAATTAATTAAGAAAAATAATTACCAAGGATTCAGTTTAAGTTTAATAAGAAGATTTTGTAATTCTATTATAAAATGCCTTCGTTTACTATATGTAGAAAATATAATTCATTGTGATCTGAAACCGGTAAGTAGGAAAAAAAACGAAAATCTTATTTTTATAAATAATGTTAAATAATATTGCAGGAAAATGTTTTACTTAAGCAACGCGGAAGTAGTTCAATCAAAGTAATTGATTTCGGAAGTTCATGCTATACACATAGAAAAGTTTATACATATATACAATCAAGATTTTATCGATCGCCGGAAGTGATTTTAGGTTTATCATATGGAACCCCGATAGATATGTGGAGTTTAGGTAAGTTTTACCTAACACTATTTTTTGTTAGTTTTTAATTCAAATCATTAAAATTAAGAAAGAAACTCCTCAACTCATTCATTTTCCATGAAGCGATATAAAATTATAAATTTGCGTGCTACTAAATTTTTTTTCCAAAAATTAGAAATAAGAATTATTTTATTTATATTTGTAACTAATTAAAACCGAAACCGATAAGAAATACGATTGTCGTAAAATTTTAACTAATGGAAATTACAATTTGAAATCATTTAAGAAAAAAATATGGAGGGGCTGAAATCTCACAGCTCTGAGATATCAAGACTTCGGTCTGGGTTAAGGATTTTGATATAGCTTTCGGCAAAAGCTTTTATGAGGACATGGACTTTAGTTTTGGGCATCGATGTATATCAAACATAACTCTTTGTTAGAGTACAAGTTTTTTTTATCTCTGCTTAGAAATTTATTACAAAACTAATACGAAACATCAATACGTTGCCGGAAAATTATAACAGATCATAAATTAACATAATTTAGTGAAAAGATGATACACTCAGCAAACTACTCAAAAACCTCTCCATTTAGCGTTTCGAGAAAATATTACAAAATCACAAATTCATATTTACATATTTTCTTTCAAAATTCCAAAAATATTGTAAAAATTAAATAAAATCAAACTTTTTTCAAAATTCCAAAAATATTCCAAAAATTAGAATAAAATCAAATATTTAAACTTTTTCTAAATTCCAATAGTATACCAAAAATTCTTAAAAATTCAACATTTTCCAAAAGTCTAAAAATATTGCAAAAATCATTACAAAATCAAAAATTGAAACTTTTTTCAAAATTCCAAAAATTATAATAAAATCAAAAATTAAAAATTTTTCAAAATTCTAAAAATATTCCAAAAATTCTTACCAAATCAAAAATTAAAACTTTTTCCAAAATTCTAAAAATATTGCAAAAATTATTACACAATACAAACTCTTTTCAAAATTCCAAAAATATTTCAAAAACTATAACAAATTCAAAAATTTCCATGTCCAATTTCATTTTCAATTACATTTACGTCATAAAACAGCTACATTTTTTTTTTTGGAAAAAATTGGCTTAAAAAATAAATGAAATCATTTTTTGACACACTTGATATTATTTTTTTGACAAACTTACAGTGCCATAATTCTCAAAAATAATAATAAAATTTCATATCAAACAAATAATTAATTTTAGTTTTTTCCAAAAAATTGGGTTAAAAAAATAAATAAAAATCTTTCTTTTGACACACTTGACAACATTTTTTTGACAAACTCCTAATGCAATAATCTAGATTTTGGTCTCACATACCAATCCCGACCATCAAGATTTCTCCAAATTCTCCGTAATCACTTAAAATGAACGTTTTTTAAGCAAAAATTTGCAAATTTCCTTGTTTTGACACACTTGACGATTTTTTTGACACACTTCCGGTACAGTTATCGAACACGTCGTCCTTTCGAAAAGTTAAAAAACAAATTTTTTTTTTGATTTTTTAGAATCGTTATGACCTAAAACGTCGAAAACATATTATAAAAAATTTGATGCATTAATTTCATATTTTCAAACAAATTTAAACGTTTACCGAAAAAATAGTGTATTGAATTCGGAGCTAAAGTGACTTTTTGTGTTTCGTCTATAATTGTCGGCCTCCCTACGGTCGGCCGCCAAACTTAACAAAAAGTACAACTTTAGCTCCTAATTCAATGATATACTTTTTTTTTATATCTAACTAATACCGCATTTACAGCGGCATAGCAAATTAGTAGATGTAATTTAAATCAGTGCTGTAAACATTTTTTATTTTAAGAGCTTGCAACTAATTTGATATCTAGTTTTACTATCTAGCAAATTATTTTTAAATTGATATTGACGCTGTGAACACCATTGCAAATAAAAATTTTTGATTTCTACACTTTCTCTGTTCTTAAAAATTTTAAATTATCAAATTTCTTTTCTCCGTCAAATATTTTTGAACAATCAGAGAAACAATTTGAGGAATGGTCGAGTTATCATATTTTTCAGCACTTTTTTAAAAGTATGACAGATAGCAATTTAAAATAAACAAAATTAAAATAAATGTGTTTGTACCATAAAAGGTTTAATTTACAATCTACCCTGTAAACTCATATTAAATATGACAAGATGCAAATTAATATACTATCTACTAGTTTGCTATGTCGCTGTATATGCGGTATATGTTTAGCTTTTTCAGAAAACCTTATTGGCGCAATAAACCAATACAACTCAAGCGTCTGTTCCCCATATTAGGGGCGGCTTAGGGGTGGACGAAAAAATTCAATGTAACGATCGTCAATGTTCATGCACCTACTGAAGACAAAGCAGATGATTTTAAAGACCTGTTCTTCCTAGAACTCGAAGAAGTCATCAATAACATCCCGCGGCACGATATAAAAATCACGTGGTAGGTGACTTTAATGATCGTTAACAATAACGGTTTTCGCGCAGCTGAACTGTCTATAATGTATGATCTAGTAATTTCTAGCACTTTCTTCCCTCATAAGCGAATTTACAAGGCAACGTGGAAATCAAATGACGAAAGAATCAAATCGACCACGCCAAGATTTCTAGGACGAGTCCCGCCAAACCGTTGAGCATAAAGAGAAGAATGGTTAACAAGGAAAACCCGAAGCTCCCATGCTGATTAGCGCCAAGAAAGCTTCAGCAAAACTTCTACGTAAAAATAAACGCCAACACATGAAGAGCTGTATCGAAAACATCAACCAACATGCGGCCAACGGAAATTCGAAAGAGTGCTTTGCCAATGCAGTCTGACTAAAAATTTAAACCCAAATCTACAGCCATCAAAATGGAAATAATAAACTTACAACAAACGAATTTATTGATACTAAAACAGTTTATTCAAACAAAAGTTATACAATATTGTTATTATATTATTATTTTATTTTTATATTTATTTTCACTCGGATATAATGGCCAAACAACCTACCAGAGCTCCTGACATTCCCGGTCAAAGTAGTAAATTGCTTTATTTGTTTTTGATAAATGATCTTTCGTTGGTACAATTTAAAGCATCAGAAGCTTTAGGTGGTTCAGACCATAATTTGATTTCCACTCATTTAAATTTACAAGTTACTAAACAGTTTCAATCTAGTCCTAGTCTTATTTGGGTTGTAGATTGGCAGAGGCTTAGAGATATATGTTTAATTGAAACATTTCTGCTTCTAATTTTTCAGAAATAATACACGTGGGTATGCGCAGGTTTATTCCGATAGATGGTTTTGAATGCTGATCTTTAGGTTTCGGGTAAATGTGAAGAAGCAATAAAATTTAAAATAAATGCTTTTTAAAAAATGGCCAGTATACAGCCAATTCCAAAAAAGTTGCTAACACGAATTCAACAAATTACAAACAATAACTAAACAAATTAGCAAAATCTTTTTTGTTATTTATTTATGTTTATAACATCCGTCATGTGAAGTAAAAATTATGGTAATTTTATTTTTTTAAAATTAGACATGTTTCGATCAATCAAATACCACAAAAATAAAAAAAAGCACCATAAATTCATGCAACAACTTATTATATAGCAACAGTAATATAAAATATAAAATAATTAATCCTATAGTACCTAAATTTACTGTCTTGCCAAAAGTACATAAAAATGATATGCCCATCAGACCTTTAATTAATTGCACAACGGCACCCAGCTTTAAGATTTCTAAGTTCCTCGTAAACATCATCAAAAACAACATCAAGATCCAACAGAATCGTAGCATTAAAAACATTCATGAATTCATTGAAAAATTAAACCATGTTGTAATTAAACCAAGTTAAACTAGCGTCTTTTGATGTTGTCAACATGTAGTACACTAACATACATATACATGAAACTATCAATATCACAATAGAACTATTAAAAGAAAGCAACAAATTACCAGCTAACCAAATAGATGAAATAAGGAAACTTCTCGTATGTACGTTATCCCAAAATTATTTTGAGTCTGATAAAGGGTATTACACACAAAATGATGGCTTGGCCATGGGTTCACCGTTATCTGGTTTATTATCTGATATTTACCTTAACCACTTCGAGAATACATACATCTTTAACCAATCGGTCAATCCATACAAGGACAATATCAAATATTACTGCAGATATGTTGATGATACTTTCATCATATTTGATGGTACCACTCGACAAATATCCAATTTGAATAACGTTATCAAAGCATGCGTCAATAATATAAAATTCACAGTTGACCATGAAAACAACAATATTATCAATTTTCTTGATGTTTCGGTTACCAGATGTCCGCAACGATTGGAATATAAAATCTACAGGATACCAACAACCAGTGATACCACGATCCATAGTGATTCCTACCACCCCCCCATCAACACAAAGTAGCTGCTTACAATAATTTTGTCAATAGACTTTTATCTATTCCAATGAATGAAAACAACTACATCGATGATTTCTTATGGTTAACACTAAATAATGTCTAACTTTACAAAACAATATTGAAAAATTATCGGTTAGGGGGGGGGGGGGGTCCGGACCCCCCCCCTTGAATGCGCCCCTGTTGCGACTGTATAAAAAGAAATGAACAAAAATGACGTTTTGGCTTTCATTATAACCAAACATATAGTTTTGATATTTTATAAATGAAAAATAAAGTTGTCCATGATGAAAAAAGTTTGACAGCAAGTTTTCATAATATAATTTGAAAATATTTTTGTTGTTGTTGTGCCGTATATGTTCTATACAGGAACGTAGGCTGTCATCAAGTGTCCCTCACCTGCAATAATTCGTCAATTCACTCAATTTTATAGTGAAGTTTACTTGAAGACTTAATTGAATCGTTGTTAATATTTTGCTTAAAAACACTTTGACCTAAATGGGAGTCAAACGCGGGTCATCCGAATTCATAGTCTAGCGTGCTACTACTAGGCCACTCAACACACACTTTGAAAATATTTGCATAACTTAAATATTTGTTCGTCTCGTTAGAAAATTTTGCTTGTCCATCATAAAATATTTGAGTTAAATAATCACCGGAAACAACACAATAAATTTAAATTACTTTCGTAATTATTTTCATTCATTTTATAAAAATTAGCCCAACTATGGAGAAAACATTTAACCTTTTTTTCGTTTTAAATCATTTAATTGTTTTAATTTATAATTTAATAAAAAAGTTTGTGGCTGTAAATAAAAACAAATTAAAATGGCAAAAAAAGAAATTGAATATGAAATATCGATGATCACCATTTGTTATGTCTCTCTTCATACAATTTTAAAGTTATGTTTTTAACCATCGAGGTTATACCAGAATTGACAGCCTTGTACACTCGTACAATTATATAAAAACAAAATTAGATATTAGACATAATCGTACATTCATTCATTCATCTTTTCGATAGTTGCTCTTTTATGTTATCTTATGTTGGTCGATTCGCTCGATAGTCTAAAGCTTTAAGTATGTCTGATAATTCTGTTTATAGCATAGTTACGACATTTGTTAACAACCATGTATCACAATTCGATGTTTCACTGCGCATAATAAACAACCAGTGCACACAATTCGATTTAAAACTGTTCACCGAATTAAAAAAACTCTATTAGGCTCACATTGGGTATAGCTGAAGCCATACTATCCACGAATAAGGTAGTCAAGCGTTTTCATCAATAATTAAAGGCTGCTGCCTTATGAGCAGAGACAGAATTACAAAGTGGATCTTAATTTTCTGTTAGGTATTCTAGCTGTAGTGAAGATATGCAGTGTTGAGTAACAGAACTCGTCTATCTTTTTCACAGTCCCAAGTCAAGAAAATGTCATGGACCGTGATGAATATTCAAAGCTGGTTAGCTCGACAACGCTCCTAACAATTTGCATTCAACGCATTGGCGATTGAAAAATCATTTCCTCTTTAGCTTGTTTTCGTGCTGTGTAATGAATAATTGTCTAGGTTTCTGTTATACATGTACAGTAGTTTTGCGTTAATGAATTTCTAAAATCGACCAAAACCTGTATTTTCACGATTCTAAATAGGAGTTTTCCCCTCATTCGAACATGTTTGTAGTATGAAGTGACAGAATTGATTGTTTAGAAGTCGTTCATATGTGTCCACGTGTCTTTTGTCAGGTCCAACAATGTAATCAAGAATCGCACCGTCCTTTATATATTTGCAATTAATATATGTCACCCCATTCGTTGGTTAATTAAATAGACTACGTTTGTCAAGCTCGAAAAATTCATGTTTATTCACCGACATTTTTAACTTAGGCGCATTCTTCCATCAACAATTTCATATAA
Organism: Diogma glabrata; assembly: GCA_963693315.1. Taxonomy (NCBI): domain Eukaryota; kingdom Metazoa; phylum Arthropoda; class Insecta; order Diptera; family Cylindrotomidae; genus Diogma; species Diogma glabrata. The sequence continues at coordinate 195,029,869 of OY856186.1, read as the reverse complement.
ATCGTAAAAATAGTTTGCATTACTAAATAAACCATAACGAAATCAATAATGCAGCAGAATCTAATGCGGCCATTTCATGTGAATTCTTTTCGAAAAAAAAATACTTTTCTTCAATTTAATTTGTGTTGTGTGTTAATGTAATCCATACCCAATGGACATATTTCTATATTTCAAAAATATTCATAAAATATTTACATCGATTATAGTTATTTCCTTTTGTTTCACTTAATTTGTGCCCCATTAAAAACACATCAAGAATACAATAACAAAACATAGAACAACTCCAACCAAAGCGATAATCTGTTTATTTTATACGTACAACATAAGATTGCCAGGGATTAAAGTTTAATGTATTCAACTAAAGTTTTCGTCACACCTTTTAATCGCGTTCAAAACTAATGTAAACCGATTAAATTGTTTTAAGGATATTTTGTTCTAAAAACAACTTGTTGAATCAACTTGAAAAAGGAACGAATATCCCTTTTTTAGTTAATTTATAATTGACCTTATTTTGTTGCATTGTGTTCATTTTGTTAAATGAATTTACTTTTTCCTTTTGTTGTATTTGGTTTGGATTACAACTTTTTTAATTGTTTAGGGTGATTAATTGGAAAAGAAAGCTAGAACACCCTTTTGATACCTACATAAAGGTAACAAGTTTTAAATAGAAAATAATTGATTGATATCAATATTTGTTTAAAATGGTTCATAAAAAATGAAAAGGAGTTAGGATTAGGAAATAAATTAAGTGGATTTGAAAAAAAGTAAAAGTGCATTTTAGAGAACCGGATCTGGGGAACCGTTACCTTAAAATTGAAGATTAAGATCAGATATATAACCTAAGAATTTTTGTCATAATTAGATAAGTGGAAACCGTGCTCTTAAAACATTGTTACATTTGGTTTTTTTGATAATTTATTTGCCAATCAAATAGGCATTAATCTTAAGGCACTTGAATTTCTCATTTATATAACAGTTTCTTTTCAGCCGATAAAGACCACATCACCGGCGTACGTGATCAACTTTTCTGAGTTTATTGAAAAAATATAGCTAGTCGATCTCTTTCTTCCATGCCACGTTTCAAGTATAACAGATTAAATGATATAATAATCAAAACTTAATGTAACAGAGTCTAGTCATGAGTTCATTTGAGTAATTATATCATCAAAACGGCACCAGTCAGACTGACATGCATATGTAATGAACAGATATTATAATCTGAAGGATTATTATAATCTTGGCGGATATTATAATCTGACATGCAGATTGCAATATCCGTCACTCATCCGGCTGGAAGGACCAAAATGTTGGCAGGCATTGAAAACTGAAAATAATAATTTATTTGACGATTCGATGACGTTGAAAATAATAATTTATTAGAAGAGTTGATGACGTTGAGAATAATAGTTTATTGGAAGGGTTGATGACGTTGAAGATAATAATTTGTTTTACAATTTGACGTTGTCCGAACCTCATACTATCATATTGTCTTGCCTCATACTATCATGTTGTAATGTATAAAATATGCCTGTTGATTATTTAGAATCCTGTATTTGTAGCCTTCTAGCAATACCTTTGTAAAATTTAACTCAATTCATTTGTTGAGACTTTGTGGTTTATCTTTAGGCTTATTGTTATTGAATTTTGTTCATATGGCTTATAGGTAAGCAGATATTTACTGTCTTTTAGATAATTGGAAAACCGGGTTGTTGATAATTATTATAGTATTAGTAAAAATCATGTAGGCCTGGTCAATCCCATGTTCTCTGAGTGTTAATCCAGTTTGATTTATCACTCAGGCTTTTCAATCTTTAATTAAATACGCCTACTTTTATAATAAAAAATAATTCATCAATGCAACTGTTCTTCCACAACTTTCTTTGCGCTTGTGTCTTCAAATGCACTTTGTCTTTGAGAATTATTGATCTGCCTTCTTAAATATACTTTACTAATTTCCATCTTTGTCTCTTTTCAAAATTCATGAACATGCGTGTTTCCTGTTTATCTAACATTTTATTTCTTAGTGTTGTTAAGTTGTTCAATGATTTAAATTTTTTAAGAACAAACAATCTAATCAAGCAAATTATTTCTTTTATTTCAGGTTGTATATTGGCGGAATTATATACCGGTTATCCATTGTTTCCAGGTGAAAATGAAGTTGAACAGTTGGCATGTATTATGGAGATATTGGGCGTTCCGCCGGAGGATATCATAAATTCAGCTACAAGAAAACGTCTATTTTTCGATTCTCGTGGAAGCCCAAGATGTATTACAAACTCAAAAGGACGAAAACGTAAACCAGCCTCTAAATCATTATCATCCGCCATGAGATGTAACGATAATTTATTCATTGATTTCGTTACAAAATGTTTAGAGTACGTAAAATTTGTTTCATGAAATTATAAATTTATTTATATATTATTGATATTCAACCTTCTAGATGGGATCCAAAAAAACGTATGACACCGGATGAAGCAACACGTCATGAATGGCTAAAACCAAGTGCATCATCAAGTTATATGCATGCGAAAGTAATGCGTGATCGTATGCAACAAGAACAAAGCAATAATACCGAACATATTGATAAACAAAAATATCATCAAAAACCGTTGGCAAATAATTGTCCGTTAACACCGAACACAGTTTTACCGGAAATCAAATCATCATCGTCATCATCGAAATTATCTTCGTTAAACGTAAAATCAAGCTCAAGAGATCGATCAGCTAAAGGTAAACAACAATTATTATCGGTTAAAATTGTTAATATGTTTGTACAAAATTAGAAATTTCGTAATTTTAATTATTTAGATTTTTTATTTGTTTTTAATTTTATTTCATCATTTAACCGATTTCCGTAGTCTAAATATTTATCGGAAAACCTGAAAATTTTCTATGTAAAGCAGTCGAACCGGTTGAATGTTTCTTCCCTTCTATAAATGTATTAAAAATTATTTTAATTTTAAAACAAAACTTAAACTTTATTTAAAACTATTTAAAAACGTATTTAATTTATTATTCAATTTAAATAAAATTAAATTATTATTAATAACAAATTTAATAAAATAAAATATTAGTATTATAAATAAAATAATTAAATAAAAATGTTTATTTTGTAAAAAGTTGTATTTTGTTGATGTTGTTATTTATTGGATTGGATAGAAATTTATTTTGGTTCCTATATTCCTTAATATGCTTTAATTCACATAGTTTTTATTTTGTATATTTTTGTAGTAGATGGCACAACTTCCGATTCCCATGCATTATAATTATAACTAAAATAAATTTTTCTAACGTTTCATTTTTATTTTGGTTATGGTTTAATATTTGATTATACAACGAGCACAATGATAGATATTGTAGTATCTATCGAGTATGATAGCTAACTAATAACAGTAAAATTTTAGGATGCGGTTTCAACTATTAAATTGGGTTTAGATTCCTTGCATTGATTTTAATATTGTCTATAGTAAATAAATTTAATTGTTGTTGAAATTAGATTGCCGGCCAAATTATTTTTTAAGAGTAAGGGTGTAAGGGATGGGAAGGTGGTTTTAATCACTCACTCTGCAAGAGGATACACAGGCATGAAAAAGAAACCGAACGGGAAGTAGCTTTTCTCTGTTTTTTAGTGGTCAAACAGTTTAAACTTGAATTCAAATGGTAATGGTGGAAGAAAAGAAAATTTTTCGTTATTAAATAATCTGAGAGTTTCTAGTTTATTCTTTTCTCACCAATCTATTCATAAACAGATATGGATCAACAAATTTCTTTTCCAGGGTTCTGGATGTGTCAACGTTTTAACAAGCGTATTTAAAAAAACCACCACCCACTTACAGAAAAGGAGAATTCGATAGTTTTATTTTAATTATTTTTCCTTACAAAATCCATTTTCTGTAATCCAACAAATCGCACATAATAGTTTTATACACTGAACTGGTGTTCGAGCTTTGACATCGCTTGATGAAAACTCTAGTCATGTTTATCAGATTCAGGTAATAATTGTTGAATTAATTCCAAAACCATTCTGCCACAAGCTTCTATACACTGATTTTATTTTTAAAAGATTCGTCTCTCATAAAACCTAAGTCCTTAACCGTAGTTAATACTATTACATTAGCCGCAAGAAATGCTGCCCAATTCATTTCATTCCTTTCTGAGGTCAATACTTCTATAAAATTTTTGATAATTCCTTATTTGTTGGTTTTAAGGAAATGCAAATGTCTTTTGTGAAGGCCAATATCATTCGTTGTCTTGAGTAAACTTAGCTATTGCAACCAAAAGTTATGTTAAAAGTAAATATTATGTAAAACTTTGTAGAAATGGTAATAGTATGCACCACATAGTAATAATATAGATTAATATATAAATACAAAATTATTATTCCAGGTATGACTTCATCAGCAAGTGATTTAGATTCAGCGCAACAGTATTCAATACATCGTTTATATCATACACGTAAAACATCAACATCAGCATCAATAAACAACCATTCGGGTAATAGTGGCAGTACATCGAACAACAATATCAGTAATAATAATAATACCAACAATAACAACAATCTTACAGCAACAACGAACAATCAAACCTCATCTTCCCTATCATCCTCATCATCGGCTACAGGTGCGACCAAATTTGGTGTAGTCCAACATCATCATCATCATCACTATCATCATAATGGAATGTCACATTCACAAAGTACTGGAGATGTGTCAACAATATTTAGTCGTGCATGACCAAACTGTTGTAGTCGTAATCAAATTAATTCTAACGATAATTTAGAAAATAATAAAAAAATTACAGAACCACTAGTCAAACTTTGGGAATAGAAACATAAATCGTAAAATTCATTTTTTTTATCTAGCGAACGGAATTTATCTAACTGACAATAAAAAATAAATAAAACGTTGAAAGTCTCTTATCTATTATTTATGACACCAAACAAATCTATAAATAATAATTAATTCATACACCAACATTTTCTTTTTAAATACTAAATAAATTATTAAGAGAGCTTCCATTATTTTATTTCTTATTCGAAACTTCTAAAGCTCTAAAATTTCTAAAAAAAAAATAGTAAAATAATGTAACGTTATAATAATACATATATATTATATTTATTGATTATCATAAATTATTATTTTGGAATTGAACTATACAAACATTGAATTGTTTTGATTGATGTTATTAGATTGTGAAACTAAAGTTATGAATTTTAATTTTTTTATAAGCTTGTACCTACGTCTTAGCAAAATAATATTGAATTTATACTACAAAATGGGAACAAAAATCAATTGATAACTTTTATATAATATAAATTATTTAATTAAATATTCTTTTTCTTGGGTGTAATTATGATTATTAAATTTTTAACGAATAAACGACTTTTGAGTTTATCTCATTTGTGATTTACTAGCAATGTCCAGATTCATAAACGACCATAGGAATTATTGCCCTTAACTCTTTTTTACTGAGTGGGACAAAGCGCAAATTGTTTTTTTTGAGTAGGGATGAATCTTATTTATTTTACAGAGGATACTCTCAAAACATAACTGAAGAAGCCCTGGAGATGGAAGATCTATTTTGATTTTATTTGCTTATACTTTGCAAGTATAAGTATGTAGAAACAGTATAAGTATAAATAAATTGCTTGTAACTATTTGTACCTGCGAAATAAAAGCTCAGGATATTCGTATAGGAAATATTACACCGTTTAATCGTCTGTGTTGAAAAATCTGAAAAGCAGTTTGAAATTTGTTTTACTATCGACACCGCATCGCGTCAATGTTAATGTCCTTACAGATAGTCTATTTAAGACAAAACTTTAGGGATAAAATAGAAAGCCTAGATGATTTGTTTTTATTTCCATTTTCAGATATAGATTTTATTTTTTACTTTTGTCAATTTTTTTTTATTCTATTATAGCACAATCTTTTATTCTACTACAACACAACACAAGACGAACTTATGCTTTATTTTCTTCCATCTGAAATACAAAATTCACGTATATTTGTTGTTGTTAAAGAGGGTGGGGAGAGGGGGTGGGATACACTCTTAGATAACGAAACGAAGAAAATCTTCAATATAAGACTCATTTTGCAACAGTGGTATACTTGTAAGTTGTTTTTTCACTTGCGATCGTATGCCGCCTCTTACATCCTATTCCACGATACTGCCACTATTCTCACGAACCTCTATTTACAAGTCAAGTATAGTCAACTTAGGTTCCTTCATTTTACGGCATTATTTATAATTTTTTATCCTTATACTAATAAGGAACTATAAAAAAAAGAATGCCGTAAAATGAAAGAACCTTAGTTGACTATACTTTACTTGTACAAATGCTGCGTCTGGTAACTGACCTTTAAATTGCTGTTGTGTATTAGATGCCACAGCTTCTAACCGCTAACGCAAACCTGAGCCTTGAGGCTCTCACTTTGTAATTAAATTTTTTTTGCTTACATACTGCAGTTCTCTTTCACAATTATGGTACTTTTACAACCGGTGGCCCATTACTTGCTCAACAATCACGGTAAAGTAGTTGTTGCTTGATGGAGATTATTTGAGTCCAAAGTCGAAAATGTATTTTGTTTTAACCGCTTTGGTTGATCTTTGGCACCAACTTCACCAAGCACCGTATTATGCTGATTGAAAACATTACTTTTATCGAAGGTGGAGGATTTACTACTATTTAAAATAAAAAGGTTTAAAGACGCCAATGACTTCAGTAATACTCTGTATTTTTACCTTACAACGCACATAAAATCGTTGATATTGAGTGAGCTATTCTCTTGCAATTTAATTTCAAATCCGTTGAATTTGAATTTCCAGAAATCTTTCAGATCACCCAATTCTCAAACAAAAATTTTTCTAAAACCACACGTATTTTTTATTTCACCTGTACTCTTATGCCAAGTATGAAGTTGGTCAAAAATTGTGCCAATGGTTCCAATTTTGACTTTTTGGGTTGTCCAGAACACTAATTTCATCTATTAAGTGTTGAAATTTACAAAGGGTAGTGTTTGGAATATTATCAAAACCATATATTTTCTCCTTCACGATCGTTTAATTCATATGAAAAGCTTCAATACACGTATTATAGATATTTCATAGTGGTCATACACATAATCTAAGATAGGCGTGGATTGTTTTCTTTGATTTAACAAATAATTTTAGCAATTTGAAACTGTTGTATCCTCTCTACGCTGCTGGAAACACGATTCTACTAAGGTTATGAATTGTGATGGAGATTTGACTTCTTTAATATGGAAGCCACGGGTCTGTTTCCTTTCCTACTTTCTGGCTATGCCATTGGTTAGGTGCGCTTGAATTAGTGAAATATGTAAAAGTCAAGTTCACCACCTTTGTATCACTGTAATCCAGCGACTACAGTGATACAAAGGTGGTGAACTTGACTAATTTTTTACATATTTCAATGGCAGAGAGCACTACTCACTACTTTTCACTGTCGGTACTGAATTGTAATGAGATTGCACCGCAACGTCTTTAAGTGTATAGTTGTCAATATGATGCATCCGAAGGGTTGATTTTTTCGGTACCATATATATATATATATATATATATATATATATATATATTATATATATATATATATATATATATATATATATATATATATATATATATATATATATATATATATATATATATATATATATATATATATATATATTATATATATATATATATAATATATATATATATATATATATATATATATATATATATATATATATATATATATATATATATATATATATATATATTTAGAATGTATATATGTATATATATATATATATATATATATATATATATATATATATATATATATATATAAATATATATATATATATATATATATATATATATATATATATATATATATATATATATATATATATATATATATATATATATATATATATATTATGCTAATAAAATTAGGCTACATCCAAAGATAATTTTATTAGCATAATAAAACATTAAAGCCAAAAAACCAAAAATAAAAAAAAAAAAAAAAATATATATATATATATATATATATATATATATATATATATATATATATATATATATTATATATATATATATATATATATATATATAACCATTGATTAAGTATTATATACTGAATCAATGATATAACCCAAAAGACTTTTCTTTAGAAATTTTAAATGATCATAAAAATATATATAACCAACTCCTTAAAAAACAATTAAACTATAAAAATTTCCAAAAAACTAATATATTATCGACCTAAATAAATTTCTTATTATATTTCTTTAAAAATTATAATTCTTTATTTTTCATTTTAATTCTTTTTACTTTCTAATCAAATTTAATATTTTAACAAAATAAATATGTAAATATAAAATAAAACATATATCAGAATTAGAAACAAAAAAAATATATAATAAAAAACAAATGGAACAAAAGTTTAAATTAATATTAAATTATTTTTTATGTGTAGTATGTAAAATAAATCATTATTATATTCAAGACTGTTTTATCGTAAAATATTTTAACATATACATAACAGGTAATCATTAACAAATTAAATTAACAAAATAAATTAAAAAAACAAACATAGGAAACGTTAGAGTTTTATTTCAATTAGATAAGTAAATAAATAAATTAAAAATCGTATTAAATGACTATGTGTCGACATGTTAAGATAACCCGTTCTTTTTATCTTACAAAAATCTAACAAAGTTTTGTGAGCTGCGCCACAACAAATTTTTCAAAATATATCCAAGTTTAAACAAACTTTCAAAATTTTATAATTTAAGTTACACATTTTTTATTAATGTAACATTGTTTTATGAGACTATATTATAAAGTTTTTTACTACTAACCTGAAAAATCATTATTATTTGCTCTATTTCTCTAATGAGAAGGAATATTTCTCTTCCTTTTCTTTCTACTATATTTGTTACATTATAGTAGTTTGAAAAGGAAATCATGAAAAATATATGTAAAAGTTCATGCCAATAGCTCACATTTCAACGTTGGTATATAATATACTGTTATAATCTAGTGAAAATCAAACTACATGTTATTATTATTTTATGAGCTGTGCCACTACTTTATAGCGTCATGTACGATTTTAAACAAAAAAATGATAGACGTCTTGGATGTTTTATAGATGAAAAAAAATGAAATCTGAATTGATATTCGAAAATTTGTGCTATAATTAATTTTAAACAATTTAATTGTAATACTAAACAATACATATACATATGAACATTTTTAGCAATAAAACATTGAACATTGTACTAATTTTTGTGTTTTATTATAGTCCTCTGCAGATTTTTTGTATCCATTATGGCACGCTATTTCTTGCTCATTAAGAAACTAGTCTTCATATAAATTTTTTATACGCCTACATATTAAAGTGGTACTTTATTACTGTGATTTGCAGCCATAAAGCATCACTTTTTAACCATATATTTTGTTGTCATAGTTACGTCCAAAAAACATTTGTATTTGTTTAAATTCTATAAAAAACAGAAATTTTTATCAAAGCAACCTTTAAATTCAAAATTTCATTATCTAATTAAAATTTTTGTTATTATTTGTTGTCATAGTTATACAATTATTTTGAAACAAATAACAAATATTTTGTCAAAGGATACTTGTTCAACATATTTGCATTTCAAAATTTATGCAAAACTATAACTTTGATTTAGAACTGACCAGACGTCCCACGCTGCGTGGAAATGTCTCACGTTTCATTGCGTTGTCCCACGGAGAAATCAGTCCCACGAAACAAATATTTCCACCACATTTGTCCGCATTATCGAAATAATCAAAAAAACATATCTACGTAAAGTTTTCGCAATATCTCAGTCAAAGCTATGGCTTCATGGTTTTTTCTTGCAGTTTGTATAATGTTTTTTAAAAAGTTATTAACGTTAATTTAACTATTGAGAGAACATACTAGTGCAAACATTTTTTTACTGAAATAGTGTTTTAACTATAATTTTCATACAAATAGTTAACTCAGTCTTTTTCACTTCAATAATTTGCATTTTCTTTTGCAAATATCTTTCGATTTCTAAAAGATCTCTCCGTGAAGAAGTTTCTTTATTTATAGAAATATCTTCCCTGAGTATGTACGAGAGATCGAAAGTAAAGGGTGTCTCGGTAAGAGTGCACTTTTCCATGTTAAAATAAAAACACGTATTTTATGAGAGTTGTGATATTTTTACTGGATTGTAAAGAAGACAAGTTCCGATTAGGTATGGAATAAAATTTCCTATGACTTTTACATATAGATGCGGCTGTATATCACCGATGACGCGTTGGATCTCTGATTTGAGCTCAGGAGATGTTTCTGGTTTATTTGCATAAACCCGAGATTTCACAAAACCCCAAAGAAAAAAATTGCACGTCGTTAAATCGCACGATCTTGGTGGGTGGGATTATGTATTCTGAAAATCGTTGCTGCAATAAGTCGATTGTTTAATGCGCGGTGTGGCAGGTGGCCCCATCCTGCTGAAACCACATGTTGTCCAGATATATGCCGTCCAGTTGGGGCCACAAGAACTCCGTTATCATATTCCTGTAACGAATGCCGTTCACAGTCACTTTTGTAATTGTTATTTTTGTAATGAGTTTTCACAATTATAACGCGCTGTTCTTTCGAAAAGCGCTCCATTTTTAATAATCGGAATAAACATAGGTGACAGGTGTCAAATTTCAGAGTTGCCACTTGCACAAAAAAAAATGATTATAAATTTAAAAAGTGCACTCTTATTGAGACACCCTTTTTATTAGGAAAAATAAAATACAAAATATTTTACTTAAAAAGACTCATTCCTTTTTATAAATTCATAATTAAATTTAAATTTTTATTACATAAAACAACTATCAATTTTATTTTATTCGAGCACTCATTTCAACCCTTTCAAATAATATTCATAAATTAAAATGTTTGTAATTCAAATATCGTTCTTACTCGTAAGAGTAAAATTTTTGTTTTTTCGATTTCACTCCTTTGGAGAAAAATAGTGCCTTTTCGTCATCCTTTTTATTCTAACAATACATGCATAATTGAACAAATCATTCACAAGAATTATATATTTTTTACGTTTGAAAGCATTAAATTTGAAGCAAAAATAAAAGGTTTGGGTATTTGAAAGAAAAGAAATATTTATTTCAATTTAGGAGCCAGAATGATATTTTATTATTTTCACTCCTGCAGTATTTCACTCCTGCAGTATTTGGGAGTGTTATATTTTGTTTACGCGCTCTGAAAGAACAGAGTGACCCAAGGAGAACAGAGTGACCCAAGGAGCGTTCTAGACTCTGTTTAAAACACACTTTAACTAGGTAGCTCAAAAGTAAAATTATAATTGTTATAATTTTAATAATTTTTTTCTCAAAAAAAAAACAAACAAAGTAAGCAGCATAAAAACTTGATAAATAGTATTGATTTATAAAAGACAGAACAAGAGGTAGTAATACAGAATACAGAAAGGATATTAATTATTTGGTCAAATCAAAATAAATTGTTTCAGTTGTTTTGTAGTCTTTATTTGTGTAACACAAATTTTGTAACACAAATTATAAATTAGAAATGAGAAAAATTGAAAGAAATATTACTCTTGCAGAAGCCGTTTTCTCCTTCCGATTTACCACAACCAAAGCTTTCGATCGATGGATTGCACAATGTATACTAATTCAATCGTTATTCGAAGACAAATATATATGTGCCACAACGAAATCAGAAGCCATAATTAAAAAATGTTCAATGGATCATGTTCTGGACCAACTAAAATTTGTCTATTGCAAATTTTGCCACGGTTTACGCTGATGCATCGAATCATAAGGAAATAGAAATATTTTCGGTTCTATTTCGATATTTTAGAGAGCATGACTAAGTAAAGGTTAGATTGTTGGAATTTTCTTCTTAACCATGAGCTTTCGAACAAACATCAGAATACATTCTTGAAAAATTTAAAAAAATTTAATATCGACAAAAAGTTGTAGTTTGCGCTGATAACACTTGGTATTCGTTTTTTAGTGGTGTGTCACGTTAAGGTGTAAAAAATGTTTTAAGCAAGCTAAACTCGAATTTGAACCAGAATGTATTGGGTATTGGATTCGCAGTTCATATTTTAAATTATGCAATGTTGTTGTTGTAGCGACGAAATGTGGTGCTATCCTTCCGGCTCCAAGTCCAGATTCAGGAACTCTGCTACTGCCTTTGGGTGGTAGCGCAGATCTTCCTTCGTCAGGCTGGTTGGTTTCTCTGAACTATTGAAAAGGTTAAATAATGCAATAAAACTGCTGCTAATTTAATACTAATTGATGCAAATGGCAGGATTAAAAAAATGTATGGTGGAGGACCTCTGCGACAAAAGTAATGTCGAATATAACAAACAAGCAAATATCACATACAATGGAACTCGCTGACTGACATTAATGCCAGCACTAGAAAGAATTTTGAATGTACAAACACCTTAATGGATATTTTCTAACGGTTGAGAAATGTCCAATTAAAATAAAAGAATTTTTTGAAGAATTAAATAGTAAACAAAAAGGAAAGGAAAGCATTAAATGGTAACTAAATAGTAAATTCTGCATAATCTAGATAGCTCGTTTTGACCGTCCCACGTTCTCGCAATAGAATTTCTAATTAGTTAGTATTTTCAAGAATTTTTCCATTTTGTCCCACATTTTAGTGATTGGGCTCTGGTCAGTTTAATTTAGAATAAACAATTTTTAGGGTTCCGTTTTTCACAAGCTTTTCTCATTATATCGATTATCTTGTAAACTATAAATGCTATGAACTTGAAGTTTGGGGTGCGTATAAAACTAATCTGGAATGGTATGATTGAATTTGATCGGAAATTTTTATACGAATCGAAAATACTACGACAAATTTTTTTCCGACGTATGATTGAAATGTTTCAAAAATATTCGATTCTCATATAAACGCACCCATTTAGTACAGAATTTAAAAATGTCAAAACCTTTTAATATTCGTATTTATCATTTGTTTTGTGTTGATATTGATAGAAAATATAGTTTAAATGGCGAGTTTAGTTTTTTTTATGATTATGGATAGCTTTTCCATTCTAAAATATTTATTAAACAACTGTAGAAATAATATATAAAAAAACTTATCGTATAACTAATATAATTTACAACAAAACGTCAAATATAAATTTCCGACAAGCAAAATGGATTCGAAAATATTTCCGACAGAAATGTTCGAATAGTTATAATATTTCCGACTCGGATTTTTATTCAATCATACCACCACTGTCCACATGAAATGACGGATACAAATAAAACTATAGTGGTTTTCGTTTGGTTTACAGGGGTACGATGTGAGACCTTTGAGAAAATACATTTTTTTATAGATACAAGTAGGGTATCATATGAAAGGGCTTTATTTCAGTATTCCTTAAAAGTTTATTTTGGAATTTTACACCTCATCGTTGTTTGTATAATTTTGAATAATGACGTTTTTTTCGTCTTTTCTTACCTCGATTAGCTCCGAACCTAACTGATCCAAAAATTTTAAATGTATTTGGAATAATAGAATAATTAGTAAGTTTTTAATAAAAAATATATAAAAATGTCATATACTCATAATTAGATTTATAAAGGGGGTGGAAATGAGAAGGGGTAAAAACACTATAATTTACAAAACAGCGAATTTTTTTTTAGAATTTTGCGATGCACAGTTTTTGAGTTATTGTCAAAAAAGTGCGACTTTCAGACGCCCCCCCCCCTTCGTTTCCACACTGATTAACAGAAAAATTTGTAAAAATTCACAGAGTTAGGAAATTTGGTAAATTTTAAATGAAAACTATAGCGAAGTCTCAAATAATTATATTTCTGTGTGTTTAGGGGACCGGGGTAAAGAGGGTAAAAAAACCTTTTTTGACAAAAGCGACTGGGTTGTCATTTGAAAGAGCACCTAATTTAGAATTCGTTGCAATTTTTTAGAATTTTGCGGTGCCCAGTTTTTGAGTTATTGTCAAAAAAGTGCAAAATTCAGACCGTTACCCTCATACGTTTCGACACTGATTGACAGAAAACTTTGTAAAAATTCATAGACTTCGGAACTTTGGTAAGTTTTGTATAAAAATTATAACGAAGTCTCAAATAATTATATTTCTATGTGTTTAGGGGACGGGGGTAGAAAGGGTAAAACAAACCTTTTTTGACCCAAGCGAGTGGGGTGTCATTTGAAAGAGCACTTAATTTAAAAATAATTGCAATTTATTTTTAGAATTTTTGGGTGCCCAGCTTTTGAGTTATGGACAAGAAAGTGCAAAATTCAGATGGTTCCGTCCCCTATGTTTCGACGATGATTGACAGAAAAATTTGAAAAAAATCGCAGGACAGGAAGATTGGTAAATTTTGAATGAAAATCATAGCGAAGATTCAAATAATTATATTTCTGTGTGTTTAGGGTGTGGGGAGAGCAAAAAAACTTTTTTGACCCAAATGAGTGGGGTGTCATATGAAGGAGTACTTAATTTAAGAAACATAACAATTTTTTTTAGACTTTTGCAATGCATAGTTTTTGTGTTATTGAAAAAAAAAATATTTTTAGTATGTAGCCTCTCCTCCCCCCTAAATTTAAACACTTGATTGACCGAAAAATTAATCAAATTTAATCCATTTACGAGCTGGTGTAATTGAATCTTTCTTAAGTTACCAAAAACATCTATGGATAAGATTTAACCTGAATTAACATTTTTTTTGCCATTTTTGATCCATGTAGATTTGATTGTAATATACTATTGACATTTACAATTTAACTTTTATTTTGTAATGCGTCTATGGTCTGGAAATATAAAGACATTACAACACAACTTTTTGTCAATAATTTTTGATATTGTGTTCTTTTACATTCACGGAACCCTTGACGAGCGAATTTTATTCGCACTTGTCTGACCTTTTTTTTTTTTAAATATTTTGCTAACGGCAAATAAAAAATAGTATATGACGCACGAACGTAAGCTATTTTGGACTTAATGTGGGTGCAAATCTCAGCAAATCTTTAACAATACTAGATTTATTTAATAAAAAATAAACTTATTTTTTATTTTACGACTTTCTTTTTCGCTTTATTTTTACAGAATGTGTTTTACAACAAAGCTACTACAATAATTAATATAGTAATTGAGTTATACAACTATAAGTTATACAGTCTTTCATACAACTGTATCATCGCTCTCTATCTACACTCCTCCTCGAGATCTGGTGTTACTCCAGCTTTCAATCTAAGATTAGCAATTCTTGTTGGCCCTAACGGCTTTGTCAATAAATCCGTTATGTTATTTTCTAATGAACAATGAACCAATTTTAATAAACTTTTTTCTTTTAGATCTTTTACGAAATGGTATTTGGTGTCAATATGTTTAGTCAAATTGCTAAACTTTTGATTCTCAATCATTTTTACGCAACTTTGGTTGTTGACGTTTATGACTGTTGCATCAATTTGCTCATATTGAAAATCTTTAAGCAATCTTCGTACCCAAACAGTTTCTTGACATGCTTCAGTCATAGCTATGTACTCCGCCTCTGTTGAAGACAATGATACACATTATTGCTTGCGACAAGCCCAATATATCGTCCCTCCGTTTCATTTCAAAATAAACCCACTATTTGACTTCCGGTCAATTTTACTCTCAGCCCAATCAGCGTCTGAAAAAACTTCCAAATCGGAATTAATTGAGCAATTGCTTATTCGTAAAATATAATCGGCGATAACGAATGACTCTTTTGATTTCCAATGGATCATTTTTCGTTGGTTGACAATTTTTTTTAATCTAAGTATTGCTGAGATATCAGTTCTTGTAATCTTGTATATGTCGAAACATATAAAATTGACCTATTAACTTTTGATACACTTTGTTATCATCTAACAAATCATTCGCTTTAATTTTATTATAACCGACATCTAACGAATATGATGATATTTTTTAATCATTCAGACCAGCAGCCTTAACAATTTTATTTATATAGCATTTTTGATTGATGAAAAAATCTCCATTATTATCCCTTAATATTTCCATCCCCAAGAAATGTTTTATGTCACCAAGATTTACAATATTGAATGGTGAGCCGATCTTTTCACCGATCTCTTCAATAAATTTTTCACTAGTACTCGCCAACAGAATATCATCTACATAAATTAAAGCATAACATTTCACTCTTTATCGATGATGTAAAAACATTTGTCTATTTTACTTTGACGAAAACCACAATCAATCAAAGCTTTGTTGATTGCTGTATTCCAGGATCTGTTCAATCGACATACTTTATTGTTAAAATTGATTCCAGGGGGTCTTCTCCTCCTCAATTGTGCCATGTAGAAAAGCCGTTTTCACGTCATAACGTTTGACTTTAAACTTCTCTTTTGCAATTACTCCACCACAGGCGCAAAAACTTCATCTTAGTCAACTCCATATTTTTTATCATATCCCTGTGCATAACATAACATTTCACTCTTTATCGATGATGTAAAAACATTTGTCTATTTTACTTTGACGAAAACCACAATCAATCAAAGCTTTGTTGATTGCTGTATTCCAGGATCTGTTCAATCGACATACTTTATTGTTAAAATTGATTCCAGGGGGTCTTCTCCTCCTCAATTGTGCCATGTAGAAAAGCCGTTTTCACGTCATAACGTTTGACTTTAAACTTCTCTTTTGCAATTACTCCACCACAGGCGCAAAAACTTCATCTTAGTCAACTCCATATTTTTTATCATAAGTCTGTCTTTATATCTTTTTACATTTCCAGCAACATCTTTCTTGAATTTAAAAAATCATTTTGTTCCGATTGCTTTTCGATCTTCAGGTAAATCTACAATGTCCCATGTATGATTTTTCTTTAATGAATCCAATTCATCTTTCATTGATGTTAACCAGTTTTTAGCTGGGTGTTAAACACGTCCTGATAACACATAGGCTCTTCGCTATTTATATCTTTAGATTACATTACACATATATAATCATTTAAATGCCTAGGAGGATTACTAAGATTGGTACGATATGATCTTCTCAATTTACCTGAGATTGCAGTGGACCTTTCACCTTGCTGATGCTGTCCTTGATCGAACAAAGCTTCATTTGATGCTAAGCTGTTCATTTCATTTTCAGAATCAATAACTTCGGACTGGCTGTCATATTCCAATACAATAATTTCAGAATTTTTATCATTTGAATGTTCATATTCCAATTTTTCAAAGGTTTGACTCTTTCTTTGCACAAATTTGACATCTCTTGCAATAGTTATTTTATTTGTCAATAGTTATCTTATTATGGTGCTATTACACACAAATTAAATTCAGCTGCCATAATCAATTTTGCAGTTACCATAATCTGAAAAGTTGATGAAAAATTTTTTGTATGAGAAAAAGAGGGATAGCATGCGCGAGATAGATATAAAAACTGCAAGAAAAGTTGACTGATAGCAACTGACTTTTTGAAAAATTATTTGGTTTACCAATTACTGCTAGAAAGTTGTCAGATGATTTCATTTGCAAATTCAACCGGTTTAAAACCGACTATCACATTAATTGATTTTCATATTAAAATCATAATAAGAATTATATTATATTAGGTGAGCAATTTCACGAAGATTCAACATCGTTTTGACTTGACCCTTTTTAATTTTGATTATTTTTTGTTTATGGATAGTCTTGGATAAATAAAAAATACAAGTTCTCTTAGAATTTTTTTTTTCGACCAGAGGTCTTCACAGGGTGCCCCTCAATTTTTTGTTATTTTGTGATGTGAGTGCATTTTGACGAGCGATTGTAGAAAAACTACTGAATCGATTTTCATAAATGATATGTCGTTGAATAGGTATTAGAACAAAGTTTTTAAAAATGTACACTGTTAATTTTTTTAAATAATTTTTAACGGTGTAACATAAGAAAAAAACGGTGTAATTGAAAAAAAGATGGCATAACCTCTTTTTTTTTTTTTTTTTTAACAAAATTGAAGCTTATTTTATATCTAACAACTTGTGAAAGTTTAGGACTAGCGATATTTTTTGTTTTAAAGATAAAATTCGTTGTGCATATGACTGTCGGGAATCAGTTTTTTTTGTTCTGAAGGAAAATTATAAAAATGGCGTTATAAACTAAGAGATTTTTTTTTTATGTTAAATATCAAATATTTTATTATTAGATGAACTTTTTAAAATATTATAAAAATTATATATGTAGTACAATAAATAAAATAAATACAATTGTTAAAAATGATTTACTTATTTTACAAACAGAAGTTTCTTTTGAATAGGAAAGCACTTCTGCAATTATTTTCTTTGTATTAGATGGCATAAAAAATGAAATGTTTATTTGTCACTTTTAGTAATCACTTGTCACTCTTATAAAAAATAATTTGACAGTCTTGACTGCAAACAAAAAAGCCGTATAAACAACTAAATCTATTTAGGAACTTTTGACTGTAGAAGTTTTATGTTCGTATTATGTTATTTTTTACAAATATTTTATTATTGAATAAACTTTTTAAAATATCATACAAATTATATATGTGAAAATAAATATAGTTATTAAAAATTATTTACTTATTTTACATTCAAAAGTTTCTTTTGAGTTGGAAAACATTTTTGCATTTATTGTCTTAGTATCTACTGGTACAAAAGAATGAAATTTTTGAGTTCCACTTATAGTAATCGCATTTTTATATCGATTTTGTAATTTTTCTTTTGTTAATTGATATTCATTTTTATCGGCGTATCCAAAGTTCATGGTAGATTCCCATTTTAAAGCCCATTCGAAAAGTTTTTTTGGTGTATCAATAATATTATCTTCGCTCGCCATACTATAACGGTGTGCAGCACGCTTCAGTGTACCACCAATTCCATCACAAGGTCCCTTTCCATGGCTGGTAACATGAAAATGCTATTCAGCGTCAACCTTAAAGTATTCTTTATGGTGGCATAAGTTAATTAGGTTATGTTTATTTTTGTATTGAGAAGGTGCACTGTCAGTGTTATAAATTATTTTTGTAATATTAGAATTTATATGCGTTTTGATGAATTCAATAAGTTTTGTAATGAAAAGATGGACTGTAGTACTGTTGTGATCGTTTCTATCCGAAATGAGTATAAAACTTCGGTGCTGTATATATTCACTTGTGGCACTTTTAAAATAAATGACAAATGTATGTTAATATGTGTTAATATTATGTTAATATGACAAATGTATGTTAATATTTTCGGATGAGAATGTCTGAATATTGGCCTACTCAGATTAATCTGCGATGGACAATTTTTTTACTGAAAAATAATCAGTAATTTTCTGTTGTTTAAGGCAAAGTTGAATAATATTTTCCACTTTAATTACAATTTGGTCGTCAATTTGCATTTGATTAAATCCGGGCTGCAAACCTGATCAGCAAGCTAATTTTGCTGAACTTGACTGAAATTGCTTTTTAAAAAGTTCATTTAATAATAAAATATTTGATATTTAACATAAAAAAAAAATCTGAATCTAAAAATCGCCATTTTTATAATTTTCCTTCAGAACAAAAAAAACTGATTCCCGACAGTCATATGCACAACGAATTTTATTTCTAAAACAAAAAATGATGCTAGTCCTAAACTTTCACAAGTTGTTAGATATAAAATAAGCTTCAATTTTGTTTAAAAAAAAAAAGAGGCTATGCCATCTTTTTTTCAATTACACCGTTTTTTTCTTATGTTACACCGTTAAAAATTATTTAAAAAAATTAACAGTGTACATTTTTAAAAACTTTGTTTTAATACCTATTCAACGACATATCATTTATGAAAATCGATTCAGTAGTTTTTCTACAATCGCTCGTCAAAATGCACTCACATCACAAAATAACAAAAAATTGAAGGGCACCCTGTGAAGACCCCTGGTCGAAAAAAAAATTCTAAGAGAACTTGTATTTTTTATTTATGAAAGACTATCTATAAACAAAAAATAATCAAAATTAAAAGGGGTCAAGTCAAAATTTCCCAAAAATTTGCTGAACTTGCGTGAAATTGCTCAGGTATAAAATGATCAAATACATATTTTCAAAATTTCAATGTGAAAGTTTTACGTTTTCTTTACGTATTTTCGATTCACATTTTATTTTTCAAATCTTAGCGCATTTTCTTATTGTACAAGCTACATCAATTGCTCTATAATGTGGTGTCGCCATTTTGACGTTTCATTTGCTTTTACAGTATATACTTTATTTACAATTTATATACCACTAATTTAGATATAATCGATTATATAATATAATATTAATATGTACTGACACTGCGTTCCAATTGATGCTAAATTGTACTAAACATGCTAAATCAATTAAGTCAACTATTTTATTTGACTAAATCAACATTTTGTTTCTAAATAGTTGTGAAGCAATTCATATCGTTAAACAATATCTGACAACTTGATTACATTAATTTAAATTAAAATTCGGTAATTTTGTAAAATTAAATTTAGGTTTAGCAGTTTAGTACAATTTAGCAGCTAATTGGAAGTTGGGTTCCAAGTTGGGGAAGTTGGGAGTTTAAATAACTACCGATTTTTTAGAAATTGTTGTTTAAAAATTATTATTACTTCGTAAAGTTATTTGTATTTTCTTGCAGTTTTTGATCTTTTCGCCATCTACAGTCAAAAATAATAAATACTATCATGTGAAAAGTTGATGATAGCAACTGAATTTAATTTGTGTGTAATAGCACTATTAAACAATATTTTACATCAGACTAATTTTTTAAAAGATAAATAACAGAATAACGACTATAATCACCAATAAAGCTTACGTAATACCGTTTACTGCTAGGTGTTTCCTCTTGAAGTGGACCACATACATCCGAATGAATGAGTTCAAGAATTTCATTTGTTTTTGACTCTGGTTTTTTTGAAGAAGGTTTTCTTGCCATTTTTCCTTTTAAACAGGCTTCACAAATATCAGAACAGTCACATTTCACAATCTCCAGACCATAGCTAGACATTTTCCTCACAGTTCTTAATTCTCTGTGACAAAGTCACTTATGCCATTTATGAACACACAATTTCTGTTATTTCAGCTGAAATCATCACCCTGTTTAGATCTGATATAGTCCATTTAATATCGTTGCTTTCCAATCAATCCGTGATGTTGAAGAAAAACTTGAAAATCACTTCGGCTAAACTCAATTTTACAACCCCTTTCTGCTAATCTTCTCACAGATAACAAGTTTGAATCCGCATCTGGCACAAACAAAACATTTTCAACCGGAACAGATTTTTCTTTTCCTTACACCTGTAACGTTTAGCAGTGCAACCTAGTTCCCTCAAATAGGAGTAGAGATTTCACTAGCCAAAGTTAAAGATTTGTCCACCCGGCTGTAGATCCGGAAACCGCTCTCGACTAGTAGTTGCGTGTAAAGAAAACATTACACTTCCTTTTGTTTCTTCAATAATCGATTTTATTAAACAATTCAAAATTTATCGCTCTTCAAATTCAAATTCAATTCGAATTCAAATTCAAATTCAATTTGCAAAAGTTCTAGTTTCAGCAAAATGTTGCTTTTGGCGACAACATTACAGTTTTTCTTGTCTCAGGATCACGAATACCATACGTGAAAGCTTCGATCTTCATCTTTTCCATAAAATATGGTGGCGTACTCGAGTGTGCCAAATGCACAAGCCGTTCTATAGCCGAAGAATAGTACTGAAGGTTTTCTCCATTCTGGTGCAAGCGACCTTTTATTTACGTTCCAACACACTCATCACCTCTGCATAACTTTTTCCGGGACCGCCTGTAATGCTTCAGGTGCTTCACCCTTTAGTACAACTATCAATGCAGCAAGACGGTTTTCGGCGTTTGAAACATTTTGATCTGCTGTGGTTTCAAACTGGAACTTGAAGATGCCAAAAGACGTGGAGCCGTCATATGATAGTGGCTTTAATTTAATATTTGCTACTTGTGGAACCAAATGTGTAGTAATTTTAGCAATTTCAACATCTTGCAACCGTTTCTCGAAATCATCTCATTTTGAAAGTACCTTCCTGTTTTCATCGAGTACTTTCTGTTCTAGTTCTTGGATTTCACCTTGAATTTGCTCGACTTTTCCATCGAATGCCGTTGACATTTGTAGAAGTTTCTCGTCCATAGTTTGTTTTACTTCATCCCGGTTTAAAGCTAGCTACTGGCTGATTGTTACAATAATTTCTTCCTTGGTTGAAGCCATCTGTTGGTTGATGTTGAAGCTAATTTCTTCCTTGGCAGCAGCCAAGTTTTGATTCATATTCAAATTTAGCTGTTGCATCATTGCCATTAACTGTGTAAAATTACAGTTTGCAGATGGCAATTAAGTTGTGCTTTCCGCGACAAAACGTTTTGTCGTGAGCCGCCGCCTCATGAGCTGCAATTCAATCCGTATTTGTTGTAACTGTTCCGAACTGATAACTTTCCACATCTGTACCATTGGCTTCCATAGCTTCTCGAAGCCGTAACAATAATTCACTTTTGTTTCCACTTGTTGACAATCCTCGCTGTTCTAGTTCCTTCTTTACCTCCGGAACTTTTAATTCACTTAAAAAAAATCATTTTTTACAAACTACTAATCCGCCGATGTCACCAATGTTACGTTTTTCTAACCTTACTTCGAATTGGCCTTACTCTCAATTCGATAAACGTAATTCCCAATCTCATTCTGAGTTCAATCACTGATTAGTTAGCAAACACACCAGGTTTTATTAAGTATTTAACTCCTTAATTGTTCAACAACAACAGGAAAACAATATTCCTAACTAGAATATTCTTTCAACAACTTCAGAAATTCCAACGGTTGATTATAGAAATTTGTAGCAACAACGTTCAAAATAATGCACAAAATATTTCTATATGACACTTAAAATTTCATTCACAAAAACTAATTTAAAAATCGCTTTTATAATTTTAACTTTACCGTCACACGTTTAAAATAAAACTAATTAAAAACTACAAGAGGTTATTTTCTTATATACAATTCTGCAGAATTCTCGACTAGGGATTGCAATCCCGCGATTTTTTACATAACGAATCCCGGGATCCCGGGATTCGTAAAACAAAAAATCCCGGGATTGCAATCTTTTTAGAAACCTTGAGAAAATATTAGAATATTCGATTATTTTACGCTATGATGATTTGATTGATAAAATCATTTATTTTATGTTGACCCTAATTCTAAGAATACAACAACAACAACACTATTCGTTTCATTAATTTGTTGTTGTGTTTTGTTATGATTTTGCCATAACCGTAACAATATTATAGTGTGTTTGGTTGAACATTTTTGGTTTTCATTTTTTTTAGACTCATACGGCCGTGTTTCTTTCATTAGACAACAAAAGAAAATATCTGTTCTTCCTGTGGACCGACCCTTCTATGGGTTGAAAGAGATTGAGTTGGCTGTTGAATGTTTACTTCGGGGTATCTAACGTGACACGAGTTTATACACATAATTGAAGTGGCTGCGCGAAGGGATCGGGTTGACCGCGACGATTTGAAGTCTATTGTTTCCCGATGCCTTCATGGAGCTACAGATAGATACTATTTAAATCTTACTTAAGAGTATCAGGTGGTGACCTACCCGGTACTCAGAGAGGGTTTATTACGCACGTTTTGTACTCTTATAGATAATAAAGCTGTACTTAGAGTGTAGTGCCCATTCGTGTATTATAAATAAAGTAGTCAAAATACATAAATAGAAAAAACTAATTATTGTATTTTCATAATCCTAATAATATTCTCACAAAATTATATAAGAAATATTATTATTATTATTTCTTTTAATATTTTCTAAACAAAATAAAATACTATAAAAACTAAAATTTTTATTTTATAAGAGTTAGTAAGGCTCGTGATTTAATTTATTGTAGTGGATTATCATTTCGGCTCATAAAATCCTCAAGTTAATAGTTAAACAAAATATTCTGTGTTATTCGTCAAAATTATTTTCCAAAATAAAAGTTAAAAAGAAAATATATTATTGTGTTGTTAAAATTAAATTTTCTTTCTTAAAATAATAATAAATAAATATATATAAAAAGAAGTTATCACAGTGGTCATGGTGTTTCGTTTGTATGGAAAGTGGAAAAAATAAAATAAAAAATAAAAATATTATAAGAGCACTGCTAAACAGGCTGCAGAAGCAATAGGGGGATCTACGATTACATCGGAAAGCCTTTTCGGAAAGGGAGAAGATTGAGATTGTAAGGGAAGGCATGACAATGGAACTAAGAAATGCTACATTGGTGCAAGATGTAGTTACTCTGGAAAACCTGCGGGTGTTATGTAAAAAATTGAGAAACTATGGTCATCTCTGGCAACAACATCAAGTATAACTGGACAACTAGGTAGGGACCAGTAAAATTCGACCAACTAATGAAAACCGAATCTGATCTCAACCTGACAGAAGTAATAATCTCGCCAATTTCAAGCGAACGGTCGGCGATTAACTTCTGTGCATCAACAGATGCACAAAACGAACCAAACTCCACCTCGGTTCAAATTCCGATACGACGAAAAAAAATTCTGTAAAGCGCCTCGAACGTTTTAAATGTTATCTGAAGTTGCGTAAAATGTTCAATAAGACATGTAGCTTAAGACTGATTTTTTTTGTCAGTCTGCTGTTATCTGACTGGCGTTTGTTTTAGTTTAACCTCTCCCCCTCATTCACTTTACAAACTTTTTACTATTTTCTGAATAGCCCTCATCGTCTCCAATAGCAAACGTGGAAACTGATGTGCGTAGGGGTTAATGACTCAAATCATCAATATGATCAATATGACATCAATCAATATGACTCATTTGTACATGCTTATCAACTTTGTATTGCGACTTTGGGTGGTGTTGTCGTGGTAAGACCCGGTGTGTCTCATCTGGGGGTTTTCTTCGAGACATGACAGGTAAAACTATAATTTAATACGAATTTTCAACAATCCATTCACTTCTAAGGTCAATGATATGGGTGCAAGTGATATTTGTAAAGATTAATATTTTTTTCAACATCTTCATTCAACATCTTTATTTTTCAACATAAATACAATTTACTGTAAAGTGGCTATCTCGTTGTTGGCATTTATCTGGTCAACTTGTTGTCTTTCTCTTGATATTTACAAGTTTGGTCTTCCTAATTATCTATGGAACAGTGTTTCTTTTCAACACTATTTTCATTTAATCGAGCTCTGTAACGACAAAAAAAAAATAGAAATTTTTTACAAAAATTAAATAGAAATTTTCTTTTAAAGTTTAAACCAAACAGTCCTCACACTATAAATAATACATTGTTCCGTACTATCAAACAACTTAAAATCATATCATAAAACAATTTTGGCGGATACAGCGTTACACTATATTATATTTTAAAATATTTAGCTTGTTCTTATTTCGCAATCGCATGCGTCGAATACATTAAATGTTATTTTTTATTATTTTTTCTTTTTCAATATGAAATGCATATGTTATATCTTTTATTTTAAAACGAAATAAAGTAAATTGATCATGCGCGCATGCGTTGATGCTGAATTATTGACTTGAAACAGGGCATTTCATATTATTAGTTTTGGTTGGATTATGTTTGTAATGTGAATAATTGATTGAATTTTGAGGGACCTTCTGTTTTTTAGATTTGGTAGTATTTTTTTTTTTTTTTTTTTAATAAAATGTGTTGTGTAATAGGGCTTAGAATATGTGTCACAACAACACATAAATACCTTTTAAGACCTAGGTCTAGACCTGGGTCCCACAACAACTGGCGTTCTAAGGTGTAGATTAACGCTTTTTTTAAACATCTGTGGGTTGAAGCCACCTGAGACTAAGTGTTCCGGCAAACTATTCCATTTGTACGCAGTTCGGACAAAGAAGTCTCTCTGCGATCTGCCAGTATGACAGCGCGGGATCTTTACCGTTTCACCGGTTGCGGCAGCCGATTGCCGGGTGGAACGGGGGTAAGAATAAGTTTGAGGCATGATGCCACTGATTTCATCTGAGCACTGCTGATGACGATATTTGTAAAAAACAACGAGGTTAGCAACAGTGCGACGATGTTGTAGGGAATCAAGTTTTGATGTCAAAGTTCGATCCCCCACAATTCGTATAGCTCGCTTTTGAACAGAGTCCAAGAGGGCCAAGATGGAAACAGAGGCAGCACCCCAAACTTGACAGCAGTACTCCATACAGGGACAAATATAGGACTTATAAACATGGAGCAATTGGTACGGAGTGAAAAATTTTTTGCATCTATTTAGGAGGCCGAGTTTTTTAGACGCGCTTTTTGCCATCGCCATTACATGATCGTTCCAGAGTAGGTCATTTGAAACTGTGACACCCAATAAACGAATGTTTTTACATTCACCTATTGGTTCATCACACATACTAAATAAAATATCTTTGTGGAACTCGGTCTTTAATCTGGTAACAATCAACAGCTGTGTAATGGTAGAGTTGAAATTGACAAGGTTTTGGTCACCCCAGTCGGCGACTTTATTCAGGTTTTTGTTCACATTTATGGCAGCGTCTCCCCGGGCAGGATTAATTCGTTCGTGCATTTTACCTTTTCAAGGAAGGGGCTCGAACGACTTGTGCAGAGTACTATCATCTGCAAAACTATTTATTGGGTTGCTGGTGATTTTCAACAATTCGTTGATATAAATCAAAAATAGGGTTGGAGACAATACTGAGCCTTGGGGTACACCAGAGTTAATTAGTTTAGGCTCAGAAGAATATCCGTCTAAGGTTACCGAAATGTATCGGTCGGATAGAAAATTTTGAATCAGCTTCACAACATTGGGATGAAAACCGTACGCAACGAGCTTGTTGATTAAGTTGGCATGCCAGACTCGATCGAATGCCTTGGAGATGTCTAAAGCGATAACGTATGTTTCACCACCTTTATCAAGTATGCTGTTCCAACAATGCGCTACATAGTTTAATAGATCGGTAGTTGATCTTTTGTTTCGAAAACCGTATTGGCTGTCGGATATTAAATGATTTTCTTCCAGAAATTTTGAAATATGTGTATTAATATAATGCTCATAGACTTTGGATAGGACCGATAGTAAAGCTATTGGCCTATAATTTGAGATATCGGATTTTGGTCCCTTTTTGGGGACGGGCTGGACATTGGCCAACTTCCAGCACGAGGGAAATATACCAGATTTGTAGGATTGGTAGAATATTTTAGTTAAAGTTGGTGCAAGTTCTTTGGAAAAGGTTTTTAAAATAATGGGTGGAATATCGTCCATTCCTGATGCTTTGTTGATGTTTAACCCCTTTAAAAGTTTAGCGACTATTTTGGGTTTGAAGTGAAGTTCATTCATATTAACTCCTGAAGACTGGATTTGGGGTATTTCTTTAGGAGTTTCCAAAACAGTGGAGTTCAGAGCAAAGCGTTCAGCGAACAAGTTAGCTTTTCTTGCGGGATCATTGACGATTAAATCACCATCAATAATAGGGGGAATAGAAAATTTTGTACCAGAATTTAAAGAATTAATGGCACTGTAGAAACTCTTGTCAGAAACAGACATAGACGTAAGTTTTGAGGCTTTCGCTCTGTCAATTTCGGACTTTTCGTTTGAGATAATCTGATTAGATATTTTGTTGGCCTTTAGATATTGGGATCGATTAGTGGGAGTTTTGTTATGAATCCAAATATTAAATGATCTACGTTTGTTTCTAAGTGCCGTTTTGGCAGCTTTCGAATACAACTATTTTTGTTTGGGTTTTACTATGGAGAAAGGGACAAATTTATTGATAGCAAATTGGATGGTTTCTGTAAAGTTTTGAGCAGAAACATTTACATTGTCAGTGTAAAAACAATGACGGTCGAAAGGGAAACCATGGAAAAAAATTTTGAAGACCACTCTTATCCATTTTTGAGTAGTGAAATATTTTACGGGGTTTGGGAGCTGTAGTTTTAAGTAAATCAGTTTTGATAACTGATGAGATTAAATAATGATCAGAATTTCCAATACTACCTTTCGCGACATCGACACTCGCAATATCTGGCATTGTGGTAAGATAGAGATCTAAAAGAAAACTATTATCACCGCCATTACGGGGGTGAAAGTCGGGCTTTTAACAATTTGGAATAGGCCCTGAGACGCGGCAAAAATTTCTGCCAGTTTTCCACTATTGTCAACATCGTCGGTCGATTTGGAGAATTCCAACCATGATTTGTTGTGGACGTTGAAGTCACCGGTAACGATAACTTCACAATTAGGGGACTTTGCTCTAATCTCGTCCACAATTTTTGTCAGTATATTAAAAAAGTTTGGGTTACGTTTGCTGGGGGACCGGTATAAAGCTATTGTAAAAAAAGTAATTTCTGGAAGACAAATCTTTGAAACCATTGTATTGAAGCCATCACCGTGTAGTTCAAAATTTGGAAAGCGCGTGTACGCAACACTCTCATGAATGAATGCGCATACGCCCTGATGGAGTTTGAAAGCTGATTCGAGCCTATATTTGGAATTAAGCGATTCTATAAAGAGAAAATTTTCAGAAACTTGTGTTTCTGTAAGGAATAGAATGTTCGGTTTGTCGTGCTCAAGATGATGTTGCACGTGCTCATGGTTGTGCCGCTTTATGGGCGGGTGGATTGCGCAAATTTGCTTTACCACTTGCAGACTTATTTTTTTCGGTTGTACTGCCATATATATATCAAAATGTTTATTTTATTTTTTTAAGTTTTATTTTAAAATGCATAACTAAGTAAAAAATCCTATCATACTACAAAATATGACATATGCCAATATTTCATGATAAGATGAAGAAATAATAACAAAATAATAAGTGAAAAACAAATTGTGAGAAATTTGCAGAAAACAAAACAAAACTAAATGCCAATAATCCAGCTGATGCAGCGCACCCCAGATGCACCGCCCACCACCTCAATCGAGGCACAAAGCCCACACATAACTACGTGTTGGTCCGATTCCTAGGAAGAGCTAATGAGCGGTACCGCTACGGAACGCTGCCCAGCTAAGACTGGAAGTGCTGCCGTTGACTAATTAAAGTTCGTCCGCCAGCACCCTAAGATATCATCTTGGCTAATGATATCTCCTGCCATTGCCAGTGGTATGTGATATCTCACGCTAACTCATATGTCAATGGCAGGGACTGGAGTACGCAGGGTAGTCAGACCCGTAGATCAACATTGATCATAATCGATCAAAATCGATCCCTCCTGCGGGCGTAGTAATGAATGTTATTTAGTTTTATTGGTATACGCGGTTGATTTGCGGCGTCTGAGTTAAATGTTTGTCGTTTTAATAGGATCTGAATGCCACAGAGAGATAGCTAGATATTCGTTTTAAAAATAAAGTCGATGCTTTAAATCAAATCGACATATTGAGTCAGTTAAGTTTTAACTTCCGAAAATAAATATTATTTAGCTGCATTAAATTTGTAAAATGTTAATGGCAGCGAGTGATAATAAATAAACTTTATTTTGTTGAAAAATATTAAATCTCTTTTTTAAGATAGATATTTTAATATATGTTTAAATATTAAAATCTAATCTTTTGGTTGTATATAATAGTCTCTGGGCCGGCGCCGATTTCATGTGATGATTACCATATAATTTTATGCTTCGTGAAGCGTCTGTCCATGACCCGAAAACTTTTGTTCTGCCATTTTTCTCGATTCGGTCGCTTTTTCGTTCGAAAAATGCCGATTGCACAGGATCTTGTAAATTTTTTTTTTAACTGTGAGGGTTGGAAATTGTTTTTAAAAAAAATGTGGTAGCAAGTTTACAATATCGCGGGCAATCGGCATTTTTCGAAGCTTGCCGAACGAAAAAGCGGCCGATTTGAGGAAAATGGCAGAACAAAAGTTTTTGGACTCGTCACGGACAGGCGCCTCATGAATTATAAAATATGTGGTAATCATCACATGAAATCGGCGCCGGCCCAGCTACTATAAAGAAATTCTTTCAGTTTTTAATATAATAGAAAAATTCATAGTTTGATGAAAACAAAACAGTTTTGTGATAATTTTTCAGTCTCTAGTTTGTTTTTGTATTTAAATAACAGAGATAAAAATCAATAAAATTTCTATATGTAGTTTAGTTGAATAAAAACACTGTGAATTGCACTTGTTTTTATTATTGTTTCCGTAATTGTAACACATGCGGCAAATAAACTAATGCATCACGAAACCCACTCCGTACTTAATTATAGCCGGCCTAAAACTAATAATAAATAAAAGCCTCTGCGAAGTTGGCGTTGCTGGCCCACTAGCATTGTTTGTATTTTATGTAGACAATTATTATCATATTTATGTGACTATGTCAAAATTTCAGTGTTATATCTCTAAATGCACATTAATATACTAATAAAAACACAAAAACTTAAATAACAGAATAAAGCTTTTAATAATTATAAGATATTACAAAATTATACATAATTTATAATAATTTGAAAAAAAGGAACTAAATCTAGACACAATATATATTTTTGTTTGTTATCATTAAATTTACATATTTTATTATTACAAATCCTAATAATAATAATGAAATAATATGTTTTGATTTTTATTTTGTTAATATTAATTTGAGTTACAACTCAGATATATGTATGTATGTTGATTTTTTTCTAACCTAATATTTACAACAGCGGAATATATCATTCCTTATATGCCAAAGTAAGTAGTTTTATATTTAATCAAATATGAAAATAATGTTTTTCTCCGATAGACAGCAAATATACATTTTGCAGACTTATTTCAGTCAGCAAAGTGGCACTTTTCCTGCCTAGGCAGCAAAGCAAGTACTTTGCTGCCTAGGCAGCAAAATAATTAGACTTCATAGAAATAAACATATTGCGATTAAAAAAAAAATTTTTTAATCGATTTTTTTTTCATTTTTAAAATTTTGCTTTATTTTTAAAGTAATAATTATTAAATTACATATCATTGTAATTAATCGGAGAAAAAATTATATGTTCAACTCGGCAGCAAGGTAGATTGACTGCCTTGGCTGAATTCCTAGCCTCGCTCGCTCGGCTATGAACTATCAGCCGCGGCAGTCAATCTACTACTTTGCTGCCTAGTTAAACAAATAACTATTTGTTGTATATTTTTCATGTGCATGTGTAAAATAAGACTGGTAGTATAAGGAATAATATGGAATTGATTTCTATTTCTATAGATGGTTGATATTACTAAATTTATATTGCACAATCGGCATTTGTGACAGAAAATCAAAACATACAGTAACTGAGCCAATATTTCCTACGGAAACATCGCCAAATACATATATCGGCAAAAAAATCGGCAACTTTCTTTTCACTCTACTTTGGGAGACGTGGTTAATACTATGCAACTAGCCTAAAAAAAATCAATTAAATTTTTTTTTGCACAAGAATGGTTATTTTGTAAACTGTTAAAAACATAATAGCACATCAAATATGTCAAACAATAAATTTAATTTTAAATGTGTATAAATCTAAAATAGTTAGTTTTTATCATTTAATAACAATTGTTCGAACTCCTTCAAATTTTCAATAATTTAATTTACAGTTAAAGATATATGATTTGATTAAATTAATCATTTATAAGGCTGGCGGCTCTGGAATTAATGAGGTAAAGAATGACACAACAAATGTACGGATAAATGAAACAACAGTTCGTGCTTCAGCATCATCGGACGATGTTGCATTTGCATTAACTTGATTTGTTTCATTTTGTGTTTCCTCCACCGACGGAGGATTTTCATTATCTACTGTTGGTGTATTGTTTGTTGTTTCTGGTTGATCCTGAACAATTTCACTACTTATTTGTGCCTGGGGTTCGTCATTTGATAGTTGTGTATTATTCACAACATTCTCAGCATTATTATTATTTATATTATTATCTTGCACAGCTACGTTGTTGTTATTATTAATAGGAGCAGCGTTATTATTATTCGGTAAATTCGGTCGAGCATTTGCATCCTGGACATTTCTTCGATAGTAATTATATCTATAAACAAAAATATGGTTTTATTTATATTACTTTAAAACAATATAATATCAACTTACGCAAATAATACAAATGCAATTAACAAAACAATACAGCATCGTACAACCGATGAATAGAGATAAACTAATGCTAAAAATATTGCCAAACGGCTTAAAGCATAAAACATATCGAGCCAGTCATTATTATCTGGAGCATCGTCTATCACAATATTTGGAAAGCGTGGTTGAGGTTGATTTTGTTGTTGTGCTTCTTGACCAGGAACAGCAGCTACTTGTCGATTCGGTTCTCCTGCTGGTTGTGGTGCAGGTGGTTGGTTATTTTGTTGTATTTGCGGTTGTTCTGATTGTTGTATTTGCGGAGCGGGAACAGGATACGATTGCGATAAATTTATCATAGATGCCGGATCGATTGTGGATGGATAAAATGATGCTGGTGTTGTTAAATTATGGGCATTATTTTCAGATGCATAAATCGACTCCGGTGATACACCCATTTGCATTCTTAAAATTAATAAAGAAATAAATTATATATCACATGTTAGAAAATATCCAAGCTAATACTTACAAAGTCATATACTGATTTAAATATTGTGAATATGCATTTTGCATCCAATTATGAAGAGCAAGTTGTTGTGCAGCTAAGTTTGTGTTGAACATACTTTGAGCATCAAATAGATTTCCGCCAGCAAAATTATTTGATATTCCATTACTAATATTTACATTATTACTATTAAAATGACCAGTATCGTTTATGATATTTGGTTGTTGTGGCGATAAACTTATATTTGAAGTTGGATTACTTGATGCAGTTGTTATATTTCTCTGTCGCAATCCATCCGTTGTAGATGGAGATGTTGTTGTAATGTTAGGTTTATTATTGCTCGTACTTGACGATTGTGTAATATTAATTGTAGGTTTTGGTTTATATTTCGGTGTATAAACTAAATGAACTGTATGAATTTGTTGATCTTCCATTTGTTCATCATAACTTCTTAGAACATCTTTTAACACTACTGTGTCGTGTAATAGTTGTCCAGAATAAATGAGTTTTTGTTCGTCTGTGCTCTTGATTTGGAAAAGAAAACAAATAAATTTTAAATTATATATGCTTTGAATAAAAACTGGAGTTTAAGATGAATTACGAAAACTGCGGCTGCCAGTTCGCAAATTGATTGGCTTCTTGGGCATATAAATATATGTGGTACAAATCAATTCTGTACATGAATGATGGTTTTAGTGATAACTGAGCAAACATACGTTTAGTTTCGTAACTACAAATCTAAGATGATAGTGCTCAGAATTCAGACAAGGAGTTCCACAAGGCGGAGTTCTATCAACTACATTATTCAATCTCTACCAAAACAGTTTATCCGATCCACCCCAAGGAATAACCATTACGTCATATGCAGACGACTCCACGGTGCTTGGAACAGGAAACAACCTGGACCAACTCACCAATATCCTAAATACGTACCTCAACATTCTGAATAATTAGTTCAAAACAAGAAAATTAAGCTTTCGACTTAAAAGTGTACTTCTACACTTTTCACCACATGGACGAAGGAGGTAAATACAACACTTAGCATCTGCATTGACAACATATTCATTCCTACAGTAAAAAATCCGACTATTGGTAACATTCGCCCTACAAATCAATGCTCATGCACAACAAGTGAACTCCAGATTAAAAAAATAGAAATAATGCATTGAAAGTATTTGCGGTTTGCGGGTAGTTAATACAACAGGACAAGAACAAAATACAACAATTACAACGTGTAAAACAAAAGGCCGATTTATTATAAACAATGCTGCATTCATATGGATACCCAAAGTGGATGACTCACTGGAAGAAGTTACAAATAACACAGAACGCAGATCTGCGAACCGCAACCGGATGTCATTTGATGGTCCACCGAGATCACTTTCTCGAGGAATGGAACATATTGCCGGTGGACATAATGAAATACTAACCAAACAATATTTATTGGTCTGTCACAAAAAGCAACAATTTTGGCAAAAGCAACTGAGGTGGTTCAATGTGGGAGACAAAAGGAGGACAACAAAATGCTTTCTGCATGACGTAGCACCAATTCCATCCTAGCTCAACTATGATCCGGTAACAACCAAGAGACAACCAAGTAACTTGTAATATCGATGCAATTATATATAGAATAGGTTTAAAAACACTCCATACTAAATCTGTTGAGGACGTTATAAGGAACTACGTCCCAAATCTAGTTTTAAATAGAAGGTCACCAACAGTCACAGCCGAAGAGGTCCCGTAGCACCAATTCCATCATAGCTCAACTATGACCCGGTTGGTCATGCATCCTACACAATTACATGAGCAGTGTTGATCTCGAAACTGTTGACAAGCGACGTTGAAATGTCCTGAAAATTCTATCAATCTGACGAAGTACGGTTTATGGCAAATATCATGATAATTATATAAATATCAAAATATCCGATATATCGGATATATCTCATATATATTATTATTATTTATTTCAATGAAAGTAAGCTGAAAGCTTTTATTTACAATATAGTTTACGACAGTATCACAGACACGTATTTTTAAAATAAGGGATATATAATATGCAAAAACAAATAAGTAACAATATCATATACAAATATTTAAATACAACTTACAAAATTAAAGTGCGCTTTATACATATTTTAAAATTTTGCCATAGATGTACAGATTCTTAAACTAAATGGAAGTTCATTGTATTTACTCAACCCAAAGACGAAAAATGGTGAATTAAAAATTTTGGATTTGTTTGCCGGTAGTATTAGGTAGTATAAGCCCAGTGCGCAAAGAGCACGCCATTTGTATCTTTTTAAAAAGATACGAAGGTCTTTTCATTAGTAAAGTCTTAATGCCACAACAAACTCTTTAATGCCACAACATAATAATTTATCAACAAATATGTGATCATATTCCCGCAGAAAAAAAACATATCTAATCCATGCGTTGCACAACATCTTCAGTTTATACATACATTCATCAAGCATTCCATACAACACAACATAAGAATAAAATAAGTGGGGTAATACAAAAGACATGAATAACTTATGTCTTAGTTTTACATTGGAGCAATTCCACGTCACCGCAACATCGATGTTCCCGACCCTCTCTGATTTATATAAAATTTCAGACACAGATAGCCAATGACAAAATAAAAATACCGTTTCTTTCAAAAAATGAAATTTCGCTCTAGGCATGACACAGGGTGGCGGCAAAGTTTTAGGGGTTTGCGAAACATGAGTATCTTTGAATATCGATTGCTAACGATTGACTAAACCAATTTAAGTCATTTATAGCTCATTTGAAAGGTAATTGATAGGACTTATAAAAAAAATGACTTAAAATTTTTTAATAATTTTATAAAAGTGTGTTAAACTTAAAAAAAAATTTCAAAGATGGCGCTGTTAAGGGTACCCTCACTTTTACAACTTTTTTTTCTAGAAAAAAAATGTTTAATTAGTTCGTAATCTAAAACGAAAGTTTCCTAGGTACATAATTTTTCGTTTTAAAAATAAAATTTTTACAAAATTTTCATTTCCGTTTTTTTTCATTTTTTTTTTTAAACAATGCAGTGAATCGTCTATTTAACTCAACCCACCCGAAATTCTTGTTTTATAATAATTTAATGACCATTTAACTATTTTAAGGAAACAAATTAAGTATTTGAGGGTGTGAATGCTTTCACATAATTTATCTTTTCATCCATTTATACCTGTCCGAAATTAATTTTAAAGGCATGGAAAATTCAAGTACCGTACTTTGTTACCTGTTGATGATAATACCAGTCATAAAATGAGAGCGCAGTAATGAAAATAATAGTCTTTAGAGATATGTTGAGCGGATAGCATCATTACTAAATTCAGTTGTCAATTTTGTTAAAAAAATATTTGTGTTGTGTTAGCAAAGAAGCTTCAAAGTGTTTTAATAGTTAAAATAAGTTTTTTTATGAGTAAATATCATTGTTTAAAACCATTTGGTATCGGCAAGTGTTCAAAAACTTTAAAAAATGTTACACCTGAAGTTCAGAATAAATTACGTTCGATAAACCTTGTGTTTAATTTACGTACGCAAAAGCGAATTTGTTCGTCTTGTAGAATTAGTCTCTTAATGATCAGTTCCACTGGAGGTATTGAAACTGAAAATATAGGTGATACAGAATCAATTGCGAGTGATGAAATATTGGAGGAACAGCCACAGCCTATCAGCGGACCAAGCGTTATACGAGATATTATTTCATCACCAACGATAGTCAATATGGAACGTGATGAGCTAATTAACCGGATAAATGAACATATTGTGCCATTTGTATCTAATCAAATTTCACCTATTAATCGAAAGCGGTTATGTCGCAGTTTTAATAAATCAGAGCAACTGCGTAGAAACATACAAAATGTTTTAATTGGGGAAAATCTTGATTCTTCTGATGAAATAAAAGTGCAATTAAAATATTATCGAGATATTATGGAGAACCTAAAGTTGTCCTTTAAAAATGGCGATTATATGGAGAAACGAAAAATATCAACTTTACTACCAATGGATATGAAAGTGCAAGAAATACAAAACTTATTTGGAACAGAAGCAACACGTCACTTAATTCAAAAAAGCAAGAAGGATCAAATAAACCAATCCACAGCGCTGTCATCATTTCCAAATGCCGATAAAACACTACCAGAAGAAACTATTAATGAAATGAAAATTTTTTATACGAATGATTCCATTAGCAGATTAATGCCAGGTAAACGTGATACGATATCTGTAAAACGTGGTAGTGAACGAATATTTCTCTAAAAACGGTTACTGCTATGCACGTTAAATGAAGCATACGTTGAGTTTAAGAACAAGTTTCCAGAATTAAAAATAGGATTTTCAAAATTTGCAAGTCTTCAGCCTGATGAATGCGTAAAATTAGCGCGTAAAATTAGTTGCCGATACGAAATGGTTTTTAACAATGATATTTACTCATGTTTTAAAAAAATTTATTTTAACTATTAAAACACTTTGAAGCTTCTTTGCTAACACAACACAAATATTTTTTTAACAAGATTGACAACTGAATTTAGTAAAGATGCTATACAGTTATACACTCAAAATATCTCTATAGACTATTATTTTCATTACTGCGCTCTCACTTTAAGACAGGTATTATAATTAACAGGTAACAAAGTACGGTACTTGATTTGTCCATGCCTTTAAAATTAATTTCGGACAGGTATAAATGGATGAAAAGATAAATTATGTAAAAAGCATTCACACCCTCAAATACTTAATTTGTATCCTTAAAATAGTTAAATGGTCATTAAATTATTATAAAACAAGAATTCCGGTGGGTTGAGTTAAATAGATGATTCACTGCATTGTTTAAAAAAAATTGAAAAAAAAACGGAAATGAAAATTTTGTAAAAATTTTTTTTTTAAATCGAGAAATTATGTACCTGGGAAACTTTCGTTTTAGATTACGAACTAATTAGACATTTTTTTTCTGGAAAAAATAGTGGTAAAAGTGAGGGTACCCCCAACAGCGCCATCTTTGACATTTTTTTTTAAGTGTAACACACTTTTAAAAAATTTTAAGTCATTTTTTTTATAAGTCCTATCAATTACCTTTCAAATGAGCTATAAATGACTTAAATCGGTTTAGTCAATCGTTAGCAATCGATATTCAAAGATACTCATGTTTCGCAAACCCCTAAAACTTTGCCGCCACCCTGTGTCATACCTAGAGCGAAATTTCATTTTTTGAAAGAAAGGGTATTTTTATTTTGTCATTGGCTATCTGTATATGAAATTTTGTCGAAATCAGAGAGGGTCGGGAACATCGATGTTGCGGTGACGTGAAATTGCTCATTGGCAAATTTTGTAAGTTTCCACAAAACACGAAGTATCCCGTAAACTCGACCTAAGTCCTAAATTACGTACAACAGGTAAAATAGCTATGCGATTATTACTGAGGACAACCGGAGGAAAATCAAACGGTAACATGTATTTATAAATTAAAATGCCTTGTGGCTTAGCACCATTAAGTTGCAGATTGTTCTAAAAAAAACACTTCTAGATTCTCCCTAAATCTTGATTGAGTTTTTCTATACCTTCCTTTATTTTACTATTTTGTCACAAGTTATAATATTCGTTTTTGAATTATTTGTTTAGCTATAATATTATACAATATGCAGGCGTTCTAGTTTTACGTAAGCAATCTTTCTATGATTTTAGACCCCCACCCCCATGTATAAGCAAAAAGTTTTATAATCTTTTTAGCTTACGTAAGATATTTGATATCCCCCACTTCTTTTTTTTTAGCAAAAATGAGAAAAATCGAAGAACCCGAAGAACAGAAGAAGAATAAAAACGTGTTCTTCGTTTCCAAGCCTATTCCTTAGCTTCGATTGCACAAGTCCGAAAGACGAAAACGTTTGCTTAAGAGATGTGATAGTCGGAAATGCACTATGCAGCTGTTCACATAAAGATAAAAAGCCTGTTTATTTGGCGAATTTGCATCTGAAGTCTAAATTAATTTTATTTAATTAACTATATGCTTCTGGCAATAGTCGTTTTACCTCTTTGAGCTCTTTCTACAGCGACTGCTATTGGCTCTAGGTAGCATAGGATATGTTTAGCATTTAATTCAAAATTTATATCATTTATAATTTTAGTTATGTCAGGATCTCTGTCATCGTTGTAGGCTTGGCGTAGTGTTGAGGATGTTTTTTATCAGATACGACTGTGATTCCTACGTTTTCACCCAACCTTATTATTAATTATTGCAAAACGTAGATTACGAACGCATTATTTTCGATTTTTTTTATAATTATAAATATGAGAATCCCACCGATGAAATGTTGAGTTGTCAGTATTATGTCAATGTGTGGACATTAAAACTTTAATGAGTGAGGAATAAAAGAATCAACAAAAAAGTGATTTGTCTTTATTAATTTTTTTTGTTTGCGTGACTAGATGAAAACTAATGAGTCACAAAATTAAAATGTCCCCCATAATTAGAAAAATATTGTTTAAAATTAAGTATCCGTAATGTGAAAACCACTTAAAACAAGAAAATGCATGTGATGATTTCTGTTACAAATAAAATTTGTGTTAATTTATTTGATATTACAAAATATACTAAATCTATTTATTTTGGACAACAAAAAAAAAGTTTGTAATTATAAGTGTGATCTACCTACTGAGAAAACATTTTGGTGATTTCTTTAATTGTACGTGTGGAAAGTGATAGGATGACCAGCTAAGTTCAAAGGAATGATGAGTGGAATCCGGACCATTATGGGGTGAGTCACTTTTGCAATTTTTCTTACATTAGTTTTGTTTACATATGGTGTTGTATCCTGATATTATGTATATTAAATAAATAAAATAAAATAATGGGGTGACGTGACGGTCGCGGTTTCTTCGTTGTTGGAGGTCGTCAATCTCTTTTCCTCCTTTTTGTTTTCTTCTGATCTGAATTATTTTCGAAATACGCGCACACTGTTTATTGTGCTGGGGTGGCAGGTACAGTTCCTCAAACCCACATGCTGAAGCTAGTTCAGGGTTATCAACCTCGCTAAGTGCGCGGTGCTGCCTCTACTGATCCATTGGTGTTTCCAATGGGCCCAGTTCTCCATTACAGTAGCCTAACCAGATTACCTCGATTTTTTGAAAATGACTTGTTAGCACTGGTCATCGTGTTCCAACGAACTTCATTAGATAAAATAAGTGTCTTTTCCGAGTGTTTATTCCGCAAAGGGGGCAGGTAAATGTTTATTTCGACTATATTTTATGATACGTAAAATGTGGCCAGTAAATGCCGAATCGTCACAGTCCAATGCCAATAGGTTTAATATATGTGCTGAACATCCATATTGTTTTAAATTGTCACCCTCTACGTATCTTCTCATTCTAGCAACATTCCTAGTATTATCTGTAAGTATGCTTCATGCTGATACTCCAAATTAGTGGCGTTAGAGGTTGATTCCAAGGCATTTTCTTTGAGGCATTCCGATATATGATTTTTACCAGATGCATTAACAGTATCAATAAGTAAGTGCAAATGAATTCACCGGACTGAGCCACAAAATACGTACATATTATTGGTTCGATATGCATGTTACTCCATTCCATCCAAAGAATACAAATTCTCCATCATATTTATTTTAGCATTCAATCATTGTTTCGGAATAAATTTTGTTCAAATAGATCCACCAATCTGGCGTCTAGTCGATGGGACATAACCCAGACCCATTTGGAATTTTATTACAACAATAAACAACAAACAAGCGATATAATATTAAAAACTCAACACAATACTCATTCAAAGTTTAAATCAACAAACGCCCGATCTCCTGAAGACAATGAAATAAACATACGTTCGATTTTGTTTGTAAAATAACCTGAAACAAATTCGGAGAATTATATTAATAAATACGTTGTTCCATGATAGCTATGGGTTTTGCGCGCAGAGTGCTGCTACTGTTAACAGTTTATCTAATTTTAAGATAGGAACAGTTATGTATTAATATTTCACGGAATAAATATCGTGATATATGTATATCAATGATATATATCGGATATATATCATCGATATATGTCATTCCAACCTTGGTTTATGGCAGTAGCACAATTCCTGAACATGGGCATAGCCGAAGGATTAGCACCACACCCGTCGCTACAACAACAACATATATTTTACTTTAGTTCTATCAAAATCTTGAATAGAAGAAACATTACAAAACCGTATATAGGGCAGAAACGTATGCAAGTTTCAAAAAATTCGAATATCAGGACTAGATAATATTTAAGTATGTTTCAAAAAAAATAATTGTTCGGGAGATCAAAGTTCAATCCACTTTAGATATCCCATGGCCATGTAACCATGTAACCCAGATACAGTCACGTACAACACATTAAGATTCACTCTAAGGCAGAGATGTGATGATATTTAGTTAGCAGCTACTTTTTCACTGTTACTCAAAAGTAGCAATCACTGCCTGTTACTAAATATTTAAAGTAACAGTTCCTATTATTTTGTTCGCCGTAAATTTTTGAAAATAAAATTCAGACAGCTACTTTAGTATTTTTTTCTTTTAAAGTAAAAATACAACAAGAACAGGAAAATAAAATCACTTTGATTTCTAAAAGTAACAGTTCCTATTATTTGGTCGCTGTGATTTAGACTGCTACCTGCTACTTTAGTATTTTTTTCTTTTAAAATAAAAATACGAACAAGAGGAACAGGAAAATAAAATCACTATGATTTCTAAAAGTAACAATTCCTATTATTTGGTCGCTGTGATTTAGACTGCTACCTGCTACTTTAGTATTTTTTTTTCTTTTAAAATAAAAATACGAACAAGAAGAACAGGAAAATAAAAAAATCGCTCTGATTTCTTTGATATCACTAAAAACATTGATATTTAAGTAGCAGTGATTTTTAGTTTCTTGTTCGTATTTTTTTATTTGAAGGGAAAAAATTGCAGGGTTGCACAGGCCTCTCACCGGTTCCGTATGATGATTACCACATATTTTATACTTCGTGAGGCGCCTGTCCTTGATCCCAACAACTTTTGTATCTGCCATTTCCGAAACATTACGATTTCCCAAGGATTTCGTAAATTTACTACCGAACTTTTTTTTTTATTAATGGGGGTGGAAATTTGTTTTAGAAAACGAGGGTAACCTTGTTCGACAAAAATTTGTCTGCTATTGTCGAATTCGACAACCCAAACGTGCCAAAATGTCAATTGTTGTCAAATGTCGGCGTTTGCGAACGAAATAGAGGCCGAATAGAGAAAAATGGCGAGTAAAAAAGTCTCGGACTCAGTCAAGGACAGGCGCCTCGTGATGTATAAAATATGCGTACTCCAGTCCCTGCTATTGGCATATGAGTTAACGTAAGATATCACATACCACTGGCAATAGTGAGATATCACTAGCCAAGGTGATATCTTAGGGGTGCTGGCGGATGAACTGTTTTCAGTCAACGGTAGAACTCTCAGTCGTAGCTAATGAATATTCCTTGATGCTGGAACGCTGTAGCTTGCTCGAAGAAACGAGCCTTCATATAACTATATATCTGAGCTTTAATCATTGAAAAATATACTGCGTCCTATAATCAAGGATTATGCCATTAGCTGGACTATTGGCAAACCAATTTTAGTTTTGTTTCAGCAAATTTTTAAAACAAATTTGCTTTTTATCTCTTATTTTATTTTTATTTTCTCTATCCTATCACGAAATATTGGCCTATGTCATATTTTATATGTGATAGGATTTATGGTTTAGTTATCCATTATTGAACAAAAAAAAAAATTAAAAAAAAAAACAAAAAAAAAATTAAAAAAAAAACAAAAAAAAAAACAGATTTGCGTCCATTAACATCCTTAGAACGCATGTTGTTGTGGGACCTTGGTCTTAAAAGGTTTTTATGTGTTGTTGTGACACATATTGTAATGCCTACTACACATCACATTTTATTAAAAAAAAAAAAAAAATCATCAATGAAACCGATGAAGGCCTGATGACTAATTTTAAAGTCCGAATTTAAAATGGATATTTGTGCATTTACATCATTAGTCAAGTATAAATCACTGACATCCATGTTATAGACCTCAGGGTTCACTGGTCTGATTAGAACTTTTCTAATTAGAGCATGGCACAAGGATTTGCGAACCCGAGGTAACTGAGCTAACCGGTTGATCCAGCAGGACTAGCTTACTGGTGAATAAGAGAGGCGTAAGCCAAAAGTGCGACCCGATGGGCTTTCTCGGGTACTATGGGGTAAAGCATTAATGTTAGCCACAGCTTTACATTGAGGTTGGACTCGTAGTGGTTGTGGTTGAAGAAATTCTGGTATATGGAAGGCTTTAGGACCACTATGTGGAACCATTATCAGTAGTCTTTTCGGTAGAATGGGTCACTCTACCGTAAGGGAACCTAAGCTCCCTACCAGATGGGATTTGATGCATACACTAGATTGCCGGTAGCAATACCAATGTTGGTTTACTTATCAGTGAGATCCGGAAAGTAAGCAATTTGGTTGAATGAAGCCTTAGCGCTTCAAGCTGTGTGGTGCAGTTAAAAATAACCTGTACCCCTATGTGAGTGGGCGTCGTCGGTTTTTAACTAGGTACGACGACTACTAAATAAGAACTTGGCAATCCATGTTGCAAGCATCAACCAGAAAATTGAAATTATTTTCAGCTTTGTAGTTTCTAAAATAGAACTTTACTGTTGGTTTAGGAGAATATAAATCAAAGGAATGGTAGATTAATGCATGCTTAGAAATGCCTGGAACTCCAGAATTCATTACTTAGCAGTCAGGAACTTATTAACAATAAATAAACCAAGCAAGGAACGAGAGCCATAATGTACATTGAAGTGCGTTTGTTTATTATTGTGGAGAAGTTTGGAATCGAATTTCTCAAAGAATGATTTACAGTTGTTTGCAGCATTAAATTCAAGTAGATTTAGGTTGAAGTCGCCCATGATTACCACATTTTGATATCGTGTCCATATATCAGTAAGATCTTCAATTGAAATTAACTAACCAAGTGGGCGATAGACAACCCCAACAAGTACCTTAGAACAAGCCACAATAACTTCAAGGAATAGATATTTTACAATTGATTACCGGTACAACCGATCTAGCAACTTTAGTTTTGAGTTTATTCGAGACATTAACAGCAACTCCACCTCCTGTAGTAAGAAGCCGGTAATTTCTGTAGCCCGATATGGCTACACGTTAGTGACGTTTCTGAAACCCCAATTACAACAAGCAAATTACAATGCAATATGTTTTTTATTTCATCGATTTTTGATGAGTTTGCAAAAGGCTTCATGATTTGGGCATTAAAATGTCCAATAATTAAATTTTTCGTCCTTGAATTAAGATTTCGTTTAAGTATGGTATTATCGATACCCGCTGGTTCACTGCAATCAAGCATCATCATGGAACAGGAGTACTATGGTTTGGCATATACGGCAAAAAACTAGCAACACATCCGCGAAATTTGTGAGGTAAATTCGATCCTTCAAATCGATTCAGCCCTCATTGTTAACATATAAATAGAAAATAATAGCAGATATTAATTAAATCACAATTCACAATATAACTCAAGTTGATAGGAAAGAAATAATATTAGATTAATAAAGATCATTATGAAATGATTACTAGAAATAAACCTGATCTTCACTTAAGAATGTCAATCAAGCATTCTGTGATGTAGTTTCATTCGGTATTGATGAGGTTTGTATTTTGCTGTTCTCAGCAAGCGTTTTGCATAATGCTTTGTCTATATCTTCGTGAGATGAAACACCTTTTGATATAACAACTGATCACAGAAGATA
The DNA here is from genome assembly GCA_963693315.1 of Diogma glabrata. NCBI lineage: Eukaryota > Metazoa > Arthropoda > Insecta > Diptera > Cylindrotomidae > Diogma > Diogma glabrata. Next base: position 194,985,524 of record OY856186.1, on the reverse strand, counting down.
GAAAATCTTTTTTTTTCTTTTTTTTTAATAAAATGTGTTGTGTTGTAGGCATTACAATATGTGTCACAACAACACATAAAAATCTTTGAAGACCAAGGTCCCACAACAACATACGTCCTAAGGATGTTAATGGACGCAAATCTTTTTTTTTTTTAATTTTTTTGTTAAATAATGGATAACTAAACAATAAGTCCTATCACATATAAAATATGACATGGGCCAATATTTCGTGATAGGAAAGGGAAAATAAAAATAAAATAAGAGATAAAAAGCAAATTTGTTTTAAAAATTTGCAGGAACAAAACTAAAATGGGTTTGCCAATAGTCCAGCTAATGGCATAGTCCCTGATTATGGGACGCAGTATCTTTCTCAATAATTAAAACTCAGATATATAGTTATATGAAGGCTCGTTTCTTAGAGCAAGCTACAGCGTGCCAGCATCAAGGAATATTCATTAGCTAAGATTGAGAGTGCTACCGTTGACTAAAACAGTTCATCCGCCAGCACCCCTAAGATATCACCTTGGCTAGTGATATCTCACGGCTATTGCCAGTGGTATGTGATATCTCACGTTAACTCATATGCCAATAGCAGGGACTGGAGTACGCGGGGTTGTCACAACCGTGGATCAAAAAAATAGAAAAAAATTAACTAATTAATAAAAACTGATCCCTCCCCTCCATGCGTAACTGATCCCTCCATGCATTAATCATACTTGCACGCCTAAAAGCAATGCATCTCTTTTCAAATCCCGCAACTAACGGAGTTAGGTTATCATTGAAGTATACTCTGGATGGAACATCAGTTTTAATGATTTGATTCAGCTTTAAGTTTAGTACATTGAAGTATTATTGCTTTAAGTAGTTATCATCACACCCACTCCACTTTAGAAGTGTTTGGCCAAAGGAGTCGAAATTTTGCTTACAATGGAATGTGTTGCTGTGCTAAAACGAACCACCACAAAAAATCTATTAAATTTGAGCAGACGATTTTTTAACCTGACCTGACGAGTTACAAATAACAAGGTACATTCTCCTCCGTTTTGATGGTCGCCGTAATGAAATGTATCTTTCAAATTCAGCAAGATCATTGATTCCACTTTCTGACCATCTTAGTTACTATAACTTGTTCGTAATATCTACTTGATTTATATATTTTAGAGATCGCATATTTGGAGATTTAATGCGTTCCATCTTCGCGTACATCGATGATGTTGACATCGACACCAACTAATTCTGTTAGCATTTATCAAGGTAACAATGACTTAGAATAATTTGGAGTTTGTTTCTCTACAATAATAATAACCTTGGCCAAAAATAATCTTTTGAGTATATTCCAAAGTTTGATTTTTAAGTCATATCTTATTCAAAAAGAAAACAAATTTATTTTGTGTTGAAATTAAAACCTTACAAATGTTTGAAGACATTCAAAAACAAACCAAAAAATTTCTCTACATAATTTCATCACCTGATTTCTTTTAATTAACTTTTTAATCTATAAATAAAGATAACTTCAAAGTATTTAGTTCAACTTACAGGTTTACATGGATAAACTTCGGAGAGATAACCTTTTAATCTTCTAATTGTCCATGATAATTCACATTTAATTGTTTGATCGTCAAATTGTTGATTTGGTGCTTTAACAATTAAAGTCACGGGAACTTCCATATTATTTTCAAATTGATTTGATATCAACAAAATATATTAATTTTGAATCGAACAAAAACAAGATGTTTTAATCTTATAAAAATACGTCACACCTTTGAACTGATACAAATTAAATACAGATATCGTCACTTTTTTTCTATTTCAAAATAAAAAATCAAATTTTCACTTCAATCGTTACGTTTTAAATGTTAATTTTATAATATAATTCCCATAATTTTAAACAAATTTCATAATTTTTAATCTTAAAGTAAAAAATATTAAGATGTCGGAGTTCGTATGTTTTATATTTTTCTTTTTGCTTGTGTGAATTGAAAATAAAACAAAAATAAAATTTTATGACAAATAATTATTTGTTGAAATTTGATTGGCTAGTGATAATGATATGTGAATGTGTTGATGGAAAAATTTATTATAAAAAGGATGGTTCGTTTTATTCTGAAGTGTACAATGTTGCTCAATGTTTGTCTAGATGAAAGTATTATAACATAATTAATAGTGGGAAATTACAATGCATCGGCTGACAACTATTGTTTGACTGACATACTACAAGGCACTAAGCCGAAGTCACATACAAGAGTATCAGAATTCCATACAAATTTGACAACAGAATTTATTACTGTCAAATAAGTATGAAATTCTGTTTCTGTTACGTGTGGCTCTCCGCCTTATCTTTAGTAGGTATTAAACACCGTGGGCAATCTTTTCTATTTATATAAACACTATATATGTATGTTTTCTGTATTTTGGAGAATATCTATATTTTAAAAATCCCTATCGTGGCAATGGCACTTTGGTTTAGGGATCGGACTTAGTAGACTTAATGGAAATGTCTCTTTCTTTTAAAAAAAAGTGTTGTGTAGGAATAGGAATGACAATATGTATCACAACAACACATAGATACCTTTTAAGATCTAGGTCCAACCACAACATGCGCTTTAAGGTGTTGATAAACACTTTTTTTAAACTGGATTAAAGTGGATTGAACGCTTCCGAGACTATTGATTCGGGCAAAGCACTCCATTTGTACGATGTATGGAAAAAGAAATTCCTCTGCATTCTGTAACTATGACAGTGAGTGATCTCAAGAGTTTGACTGTTTGCAAAAACCGATTACCGTGTAAAACGGGGAAAAGAATATGGTTGAGACATGATGGATTTGATTTCATCCGAGCACTGCTGATGACGATATTTATTAATACAACGAGATCAACAAGAGTGCGACGATGTTTTAGGGAATCAAGATTTGATGTTAAATGTCGATCACTCACACTAGGATGGAAACAGATGCAGCGCCCCAAACTTACCAATAATGCTCCATACAACGACGAATATAGGACTTATAAATGTGGAGTAATTGGTACGAAACGAAATATTTTTTACATCTATTGAGGAGGCCGAGTTTTTCGGCACACTCTTTGCCATCGCCATATCGTCTATTTGTTCGTCATACATGCTGATTGTAATATCGTTGGGGAACTCGATGTTTGATCTCGAAATAATCAATAGCTGTGTTTTGGTGACCAAATTTTTTCACCCCAATCGGAGGCTTTTTCTAGGTCTTGGTTTACACTTATGGCACTGTCTCTCCGCACGGGATTTATTCGTTCGTGACTTTTACCCATTGAAGATAGGGGAACGAACGACTTGATGTGCAATATTAGTGAAATGTTGTGTATGTAATTGTCTTATTTTTAAGATTTTGCGTTTCTTATAGCAGCTTATTTCGTCCAAAGGATCGACTGTATAGTGTATGCTTAAGGATCACGTAAACAGACCAAAACGAAAGATACATAAACGCCTGTGTGCGAATAAGACAAAACATAATCACTTTTTTTAAAAAAAAGATGTCAATCGTGTCTATTTTTCGCTAATTTTTATACCGATGTTATCCGAAAATAAATAATACAATGCCCTTAACCTGACAAATTTTATTTTATTAAATAGAATTTCGAAATTTTTTGTTTAATTTTGTGTAAAATAAAATAAATTTTTGTTTTATTTATTTTTTTTTTTGAGAATCGATCATATAAATCAGTAATGGCGAACCTTTTTTGCTGGTGGGTCAAAACAAATTTACATGGTTTCCAATTTAGAGTCAATGGGTCAATCTGCTAGAATTAAAATAAAATAGTTTATATATTTACTTCATTGATCAAACTTTTATTTAGAAAACAAAATAAATTTCATTTAGAAAAAAAAACTAATGTGAAATTAGCTGCTGCTTTTGAGATGATAATTTTTATCTGGTTGATATGTTGTTGTCCTTAATTTCACACATGCGGCAGTCATTTCTTTCCCGAGCCGATTCACCTTTCCGAGGACTTTATGTAATTCAATGATGAAAATAGCTGCTTACAGAAATAAGAAGATCCAAACATTGTTAATACAGCATTTGCTAAATTTTTCATGCAGATAAATATATTTGGCAAAGAATTCCAAGTTTTGAGTATAATATTTTCTTCGACTGACTCATTAGAATTCATTTGGGAACTATTTGATTCTATTTTTGCAATCAAATCTTTAAATTTGTTTATCCATAAACAATTATTTTGAACTTCGACTAATTCTATTTCTAAATTATTAATATTCAACCAATTGAATAACTCTAGTTCCAAGTTTTTCAATTCAATTTTATGAGGATACATGATAACTAGCTTCCAGTTGTTTAAATTGATTAAATCTGATTTTAAATGATTCTTTGGTTGCTTCTATAATTGATACATTGATTGAATGCTCATTAACCTCAATATTATTCCCAAAAATCACCGTAGTTTCAAATTGTGCACGCAAATGTGGAAAATATGTCATAGTTTTCCTATTTAAATCATTTATAAATTTGTCCAATTTTAAAACAAACGGTTTAATGTTTTCATAATGCAATTTGTCCACGCCCTTGAAATTTCTTTTTAAGTTCGTTAAAGTGTTGTGTTATATCACAAAAGAACATTAGATCGGTTACCATTACAAATTTGTTAGCTCAGGATAATTTACATGTTTTTCATGTAGAAAGAGTTTTATTTTCTTAAGAAGAGTAACAAAGCGAACCACACCACGGCTGAGCCATCGAACGTTGTTATACATTAAAAGACCTGAATACTGAGAATCAATTTCAGATAGTAATTCAGCGAATTGACGCTTATTCAGAGCTCGTGCAGAAATAAAATATGTCAATATTTGTCACTATATCGACATAATCTTTGAAAATGGTTGCAATCCTTTTTTTACACACAGTACTTCTTGGTTAATAATACAATGAAACTCCACTAACGGACGCCCAATGTTTTGCTTGAGATCTGTAATAAATCCAACTTTTTTACCAACCGTGCTTGGAGCACCATCAGTAGTTACGGAAACAATCTTATTTATATCAATATTCATTGTTTCCAATGCTTCTTTAAATCCATGCATAATATGTGCAGCTGTTGTTTTTCCTGTTAAATTCTCTTATTTTATTAATTCTTCTCTAATTATATTTGTAAATATAATTAGAGATATTTCTCTCTCTCTCTCTGGCGTTTACATCCCATGGAGGGATTTTGCCGTCTGTGCAATCAGCTTCCAATCGTCTCGTTCCATAACCAGTTGACCCCAGTTTCGACATCCTATATCACGAAGGTCTTGGATGATGTCATCACGCCAGCGTTGTCTAGGTCTTCCTCTTCGACGAACACCAGCTGGTTGTTGTTGGGACGTTTTTTTAATCATTCTATCTAATGGTGCCCTTTCTACATGACCAAACCATCTAATCCGGTTAGATTTAATGAATCCGATTACATCGCAGCCTCCAAGAAGCTGCCTGATTTCATGATTCATTCGGATTCTATACTGATTTTCAGCAACTTTACATGGACCATAAATTGTTCGTATGACTTTCCTCTCGAATGTTGATAGAATTCTACAATCGGAGGAAGTCAGTGTCCAGCTTTCGCTTCCAAAGGTAAGCACAGGTCGAATTAATGCTTTGTAAAGTGTGAGTTTGCACGACTGCCAAAGATGTTTGGATCGCAAAAGTTTTGAGTATGCGTAGAAAACTCTGTATGCGGCTGAGACACGGGCTTTAATATCTGCCTGCATATCATTTGACGATGTTATTACAGATCCGAGGTATTTGAAGTTTTCTACACGTTCCACTTCATAGTCGCCAGTGTTCAGATTGCCGGGAGGTATATTCCTGGATGTTGTTAAAAGTTTAGTCTTGCCGGTGTTAATGCATAATCCAAGTCGTTTAGCATTTCTTTCAAGCTGAGAGAGACTATCCTTGATATCGCTTGTTCTACGTCCGAGAAGCACAATATCATCTGCATAGCCAAGAATTTGACTAGATTTGTTAAATATACAGTTTTGTGTCTCAATGCGGCTTTTTCTTATCGCGTACTCAAGCGCCAAATTAAACAGTACAGGCGCGAGTGCATCACCTTGTCGAACACCTGATGTTATATCGAAAGGATCAGAAACTGACCCTTCGATTACTATTCTATTAGAGATATTATATTTGTAAATATAATTTGATGATTGCAATCTGTGCAATCTGTGACCAGGTATATCGGTACTTTCATCTAAAGAAACGGAAAAAATATCCGTATTTTTTAAATCGAAAATTAATTGCATGGAAGTACGTATTTTCATCTATTGTTAAAATTCTCTCTTTTACTGTATTACGACCAATTGATTATTCTTTTATTCGTCTTACAATTAGATCCTTTTCTTTAAAATCAGAAAACAACGATTCGCTGTATTCTAAAAGCGCTTTTATAAAAAACTCCCCATCTGATAATGGTTTTCCATGTTTTGCAATGGAGTGAGCCACCGAAAATTTGTCGGACAATATGACCCTTCAATTTCACTAATTTTTGTTAAACAATCCTGTGAAAACTGGTTTTGTGGTAATTGATTTTCAATACCCTGGTATTTTGGCGAGTTTGAGTTGTCGGACTCGACAAAACCAGACAATTTTTTGTCGGACAAATTTACCCTCGTTTTCTAAAACAAATTTCCACCCCCTTTAATAAATACCAAAATTATGGAAATAAATATACAAGACCCCGGGAAATCGACATGTTTCGGAGTTTCCCGTGGGAAAAAGCGGCCGAATCAAGGAAAATAGCAGATAAAAAAGTTGTAGGACTAGTCAAGGACAAGCGCCTTACGGAGTATAAAATATGTGGTAATCAGAAAATTAAGTAGGTGAAGGCCCAGGGACTATCAAATTTTAGATAAATTTTTCTGAATATTCTCGCGGGTATTTAAAAACGTCTCACGGGTCAGTCCATGACCCGCGGGTCACGGGTTCGCCATCACTGATATAAATCATAATTATCGAGAAACAAAATTTATTTTAGAAAAGTATCATAGTGTGTATAATTTTTTTTAACTAACACATGTTTAAAAAATTTATTTTTCATTGTAAAAGACAAACATTTCATCTTTTCGGACAAAGTCGGCACAAAATTTTGCGATACACGATTGACATCTTTTTAAAAAAAAAGTGATTATGTTTTGTCTTATTCGCACACAGGCGCTTACGTATCTTTACCTTGGTCTGTTTTTTACATCTTTTAATAAAGATATGTGTACGCGATCCATTAAAACTATAAACATATCAACAAACCATAAAAAATTGAATGAAATTATGTAATTCCAGTAATAAAATGAGCAACTTGATCAGCTCAGCAATGTTTATCGGACATCTAGGACATATGTCAAATATTGTTATCAAAAAGTTGTATAAATTGTTGTCATTCCGGTTAACATTTCATTTTGATAATAAACATAATTTGAAATGATAATTTGTGGATTCTGAATCCAGTTCAACGCAATAAAAATGAGCAGTAAAACTACAAAAACAACCGTTAGTTTATTTTAATAGTATGTATAGCGATAAATTAAATACCACAAAATTTTTTTAGGTTGAGTTTGCGGTCGAAAATTTAAATAATTTTTGTAATGACGATATTCAAAAAACCTTGAAAGAAATTGGTAATGTAAATATAGATAAAATCAATGGACGATTACTTCTGGAAACATCTTATCCATGGTTTGAGGTAAAAGAAAAAATTGAAAAACTAAAAACAAAAGTGGCGTTGATTGGATTAGGCGAACAATCAGCGGTTGTAATGTTAAACGATGATAAAAAAATTAAAGGAGTTGTTAGATTTTCGACTGAAAATTCAATTAATGGTTGTACAGTTGATGGTGTTGTTGATGGGCTGTATGGTGAATATGATTATTCGATTAATGTACATGAATATGGTGATTTATCTAACGTAAGTATAAACGGAACCATTTGTTCACTATAATTATAGAAAAATAATCTTAGAAGCGTCAATTTCGAAGAATCGAAATGAATAGAAGTTTTATTTAGCAACTGCAAAAAGTACTACTTTTGATTGAATTTTTTAGCTGATACTAAGACATTGGGTTATGATTTTGTTCACATCCATAAATTTCGCAGGTTTTTCATTTTTACTTCTATCTTTCTTTGCCGCATCATGATGCGGTCCAAGACAACATCGATACAATTTGCTTTTTGTTACTATATCCCGTTTGTCATTTCGATTAAGAAAGCTGAACTATTTGCATTTATCTGTCTTGTGCTCCCGACTGCTGCATACTGGCATAACTAAGACTTCCTTCACTGGCTTGTGGTAATCTTCATTTATAGTATGGGCTGCTTTTACTTACTCTTCATTATTTCTTTGACGCTTTTCTGTTGGTTTTATAAAATTTAATCTATATATAAATACGTAAGCATTTGTTTGTGATAGATAACACTTAAAGTTATTTGCCCCAACAAAAGTGGGGCAATATATTACATACAGTGTAATTCGCAGTAGAAAGGTAGCAGATGTATCTGTAATTGTTGGAGACGAAAAATTTATGGTATCTTCAGGTTCATTTTGAATATCTTCTATACGTTAACGTATACGTTAATATTAGCTAAATTTATAATATCGTCGACAGTATCTTTTAATGGCTCTTCATCTGCGAATAAAAATTTATAGCCATGATAAAACCATCCCAATTTTCATCGCTCCTGACAGAAGTTGTTATCGACAGAAGTTGTTACTTCGCCTATCTGATTAGTGGAATATCATCATCAGCATCGTAACTCACAGTGTCTGTATCATCATCATCATCAATCTGCAAGAATTCGGT
>OY856186.1:194794940-194976501 GCA_963693315.1 Diogma glabrata | reverse complement strand
TTTAATTAGATGATATTATTTCGATCTAAAAGATTTAATTACTATTCGAACAGCACACGAGTTACACAGGAAATTTTGTCATACGAAAAAAATGATAATATTGGGTGATAATTATCATTTCTAGTACGGTTTTGATTAAAATTTGGATTAGAAGGCTTTTGAAAAGTTTATTGTTAGAAATGAAATTTTGATTTGGACCATCTCTAGATTAAATAATTTTGATTTGTAAGACTTAGTTACTAGTTGCACCACACACGGGCTATACACGGGAGACTATGTCATACAAAAAATATTCAAAATTACACTATGATTGCTTTTTGTAGAACGTTTTGATTAACATTTGATTTAGTAGGCTTTGAAAATTGATTATTGTAAAATAAAATTTCAATCATGAGCCAATTAGAACAAATCACTTCGATCTGAAAGACTTAATTACCATTTGTACCACGCAGGGGAAATAATGTCATTCGAAAAAAATGTTAATATTACTTAAAAAATATTTTTTCTATTTTGCGTCTAAAATAAAGTCATTTCGATACCCAAATGCGTATCCCAAAAGCCATTTCGATGCTTTCATTACGATACGCAAAGTTTTGTTTTTCAAGGTTGGTCACATTGGTCATACAAACGTCAGTGAAAATTAAAACGAATAATTATATAAATAAAATTAATAAGAATTTCTAAATTAGTGGTATATATTTTAATTAATTAAAATAATTAGTAATAATAACAAAATTTCAAATTGACTATTTTTTAATAAAATACACATTTTTTTAAATTTCAATACAAAAAATGCAAAATAGAAAAAATAGTATAAAAAACTCGTTTCATAAGACGTTTTATCGCACTTATCCTTTAGAAAACTCCCCGCTGCGCGGGTCGTTTTCTAAACAGATTGCATGCGATAAAATCGTCGATTATGAAACTAGTTTCTTAATATCCTGAGCAGAAATTTGTCAGGGCTTAAGTAAGGCCCTGATCAGGTTTGCCCTAGTCCGGATCAGGCATTGGTAGGGCAGCCTGATTGGGTCCTGATCATGAGTGTAACGCTTTTGCCCTATCAGGTCCTGATTGGGATTACCGGATCAGACCCTGATTGGGATAATCGGATCAGGCCCTGATCGGGATAGCCGGACCAGACCCTGATATATATTTACATATTATATACATAAATTAATCAAATTAAAATAAAAAAATACAATGGAAAAAATTCAAACATACACCTTAATCACTATTATTATAGTCTTTCAGCCGAGAAGCGATAACTAAAACATACATGAAACGATTTTAACTATATATTTCTAAAAAGGATAATGCTCTAGTGAATTTTAACAAATTGAAATTTCAGCTAGGGGTCCAATACGAAAAACCTGATCAGGGCCGGATGTATTCAAATAAGGTTAACCCTAAAAGGGTATTCTAAATCAGGCCCGGAACAGGCCCACATCAGAGTGCCCTAATAGGGATTGCCCTTGTAGGACTGACCAGGCCCTAATCACGCCCTGACTGTATTCAGGTTTTCCCTAAGTAATTTCTGCTCGGGATACTATATTGTTTGTAGCAAATTTTTATTTTTAAAAACTAATCATTACCAAACGTTTCGAAAAATCTCCTTGTTCATTGCATTGTCAAGGGTTTACGTTTTTTAAGAAAATTGTTTGTAACGTTGTAGTTAGCGTTAGCTTGCAAGTATATAGTCGTAATATTTCTAATGATACAAACACGCAAGTGGTATCAATCTCTTCGTTTAGAATCAGTAATTGGTTGGTGGACAGTAGCCACTAGTTAATCTTATATACTCAATAATCTTATATATACGATTAATCTTATATACTCAAACAACAAATTGGCCGCTCTTCCGACATGATACTGGTTTTTAATGTTTATCTCTCAAAGTGCAGCATTTACAACAAAATGATACATCACTAAAAGTATTTAGTATTCAATTCTACATAAAAAGTGTTCCTAGGTATTTTGTGTACGGTTGAAATTATTACTTTTATTAATAGACAAAATTTTGCACTGATCATTTCATTGTATCTTGCTGAGATGGATGCTTAACAATTAATAAATCCAGATATCCGGAAAGCTTCAAGGAGGGAAAATGAGGTGTCAATTGTTATGTTGAACCCTTTCCCTAGTTGCAGATGAAGCATTAGAGCATCACAAAACCTAAAATTAGAAGCGCAAGAAGGACTGGTAGGTATTACACACAATGATAATGCCAGAAATCGTTTCTCTCTTGTAAATTCCGAGCGGAACAGGATTTCAAATGAGACGGAAATTTGGCTTGGGATGAAAACTATTGAACAAATAAAACTTCCGTTTCAAAACTTGAAAGAATCAGAACCAAAAAAGAACCAAAATCCAACTATAGAAATTATTCTGTTATATAAAGAAAAAAAAAGTATTTCAGTCGAAGAAGTAAGTATTCGGGTGATTGTTAATATTTTTTTCTCGTGCTCTTTTACGAAATATTAAAAAATTAATATTTTTGGAGAAATGTATAAGTCAAAACTAGGTTTGAAAAATTTTTTCGAATGAAAGGCATTCTGTTTAAAAAACAAGTCAAAAAACGTCGAAAAATCTCTTTCCTTATTTAAAATACCCAAGAAAAGTCAAATTTGAAGTAGGGGTGGATCAAAAAAATTTTTCCAACTCATTTTCTCCTTTTTAATTTATCTAAAAATATAAATTTTATAATTTTTGGATAATATAGTTTTGAAACTATAAGTGACCTAGAAACATCTCATAGCCCAATTTGAGGTACATTTTGATAACATTTAATGGTTCTTCAGGAACACCGTGCGTGGCCATTAGACCGTCCCAAAATCAACATTTTGATTTTTTCGTTACGCTCAGGGCTTAATTTGTTTATTGGTGTATACTGAATATCCACACCAAAAATTGGGTCGATTGGTGCCTCCAAGAGCTAGCGCTTTTACATATAGTAAAACAAGATACGAGGTTTGTCGGCTATAAATATTTATATCTCAAAAACGCTTAATGATATGAATAAATAAGTTAAAACAAGCTCACCTTATTTTGTGATTGCCTAACTTTTTTAGTACAAACTTTTTTTCTCAGAATTACAACAAAAAAGTTTTAGTGGAACTTTCTGTATTTGTGATCAATTTTCGAAAAGGCCTCATTGCTTCCAGTGACATTTAAAAAAAAAGTTGCCAAACAAAATATTTATATATTTACTAAAATAACATTTATTTAGAACACACTTATAAATTTTATTCAAAAATAAAAAAGTTTTTGAACAAAAGTTAATTTATTTTAAGAATTTCTTCAAATTTTCAGTTTAACTAAACAGTGTATTTCTAAAAATATACAAAATTTACTAAAATTAATTAAGTACAATATTATATTAATAAAAAAATTATTTGCCGTCAAAAATATTTGTAGTCACTTAAGAAAAACAATTATTATGGCAAGTGTCAGAATCAATGCATTCCTGACAGTGTAGTTTATCGAGAAAAATTTTTGAAAGTCGAACTTCTACGGTTTTTTGTTAATTTATTAAAGTTTTCAAAATTTGGATGCAAAAACTAATTTTTTAAGAAGCGGTTCAAAAAATTTTAGTTATAAACTTTTAGAAGGTCTTGAAATTTGGATTTCCCTGTACAGAACATTATTAAATAATTCACTAAAATGTCCATATCTTTTGATTAACTCAACTGAATTTCGTGATTTTATACTTGTTTAAAAGGTATTGAACTAAGTAATATCAGTAAATTATTTTTGCAATTTAGAAGCATAATTGGGTGACCTAAAAAGTAAGTATAATATTTTGAAAATATGAAGATCTTGTGAAAATTCAAGGTAATAAATTGGCTTCGGCCTTTCAGTTTGAATTTATTTGATCTAGTTGGACCAAATTGCAATTTTGATTCTAATAATAAACATATTTTTGGTATGACACATTTTCCCTTGCACACGTGTGATGTGCGAATAGTATTTAAGCCTTTTAGTTTGAATTTATTTGATCTAGCTGGACCAAATTGCAATTTTGGTTCTAATAATAAACACATTTTTTCGTATGACACATTTTCCCGTGTAACCCGTGTGATGTGGGAATAGTATTTAAGCCTTTTAGTTTGAATTTATTTGATCTGGCTTGACCAAATTGCAATTTTGTTTCTAATAATAAACACATTTTTTCGTATGACACATTTTCCCGTGTAACCCGTGTGATGTGGGAATAGTATTTAAGCCTTTTAGTTTGAATTTATTTGATCTAGCTGGACGAAATTGCAATTTTGTTACTAATAATAAACATTGTCAAAGCATACCAAATCAAATTTTAATCAAAATCGTACTAGAAATAGTAATTAGTACGCAATTTTCACTATTTTTTCGTATCACATAATTTCCCGTGTAACCCGTGTATGTTGCAAATCATTATTTGGCGATTTTAATTAATAAATTAAAATATTGAAAAAAATCACCATAACTCTTCATGAAAATGCATAAGTAAAATATTATAAAAATTTCTTATGTATCGGATTTTATTATCGTATTATTTGGTGGTGTACACGAATTTCTTTTTGAATAGCATATAACATGATTTCCCGTGTGACCCGTGTGTGGTGCGGTTAGACACTCCCTTTAATTAAACAATATTAATATTATAAACAAATACATTAAAAAATTTAATATATATTTTTTTTTTGCCTTTAACAATTATGATCACCGTAAAGCCAATCGTTTTGGCAATTATTTTATCAGGTGTAGTGTTAGATTTTAGACAAATTTATTATAGATGTTAAAATATAAAATTTTCAATATATTTGATTCACATTTAGTAAATGATAATTAACTTGATAAAAAAAAACAAGAAAAGTGAGAGATTCTATATGGATTTTTTATACGATTTTTTAAAGTTTAGTATATGAAAATATACTAAACTTTAAAAAATCGTTTAAAAAAATCCATATGGAATCTCTCACTTTTCTTTTTTATTTCATAGCTGCATGTGTTTACTTTAAAATTTGTGAAAAACAAAAAAAAGAGGTTCAACGCGCCGCAGAAAAGAGAAACATTATTAATTTCCAACTTACACATTTCGATTATTCAACTATGATTATTATCGCATGAAATTTGTTAAAATTGAAATTCGCAGTAAAGTATTGATACCATTACTAAAACATCGTGAAAAAGCCTCAAATTCACAAGGACATAACTCCGATTTAGAGTACTCAAAAAAAAAACAGAAATTATTTTTTTTCTTTCGTCAGTACGAAATCAAAATTTCAGATTTTTCAAAAATCAAAAATTTAAAATTCGACAAAAAAATGTACATTTTCAAAATTATAGCCCATATACAGAATAAATGTATTAAAAAACAAAAGATTTAAATTTATTTTCTATAAGATAGCTCGATATATTTGATCGTTTTAGGATATCGTAGGATGTCTTGAAAAATTGAAATATGGATTGAATAATAAAAATAAAATTAAATCTTTTTGTTTTTTAATAAATTTATTTACAAGAGCTTGCGGAAAAAAGTGTAAACTGAAATAAAATAAGCAATAAACAAATTTGGATGATTTGTTTGGTCAGAAAAACCTAAGTAATTTCGAGCCATATGTGAAAATCTTACCCCAATTTTTTTGGTATCGATGTACCGACGATAAACAAAACATGCTGGATTGCAAAAATTTTAGTTTCTCAAAAAAGTTTTCATGTCTGATAGACCGAAAGCACGATGGGGTGGATAACTAAACCGGAAGTGTTTCAAAAAAATCATGAAATGTGTCGAAGAATGATTTTCATAAATTTTGTTACCCATTTTTTTTACAAACATATAATGGGAAACATTTTAGACTATTTGAAACATAAAACTAATTATTTGGATGACATGAATAATGTAATTGAACATGAAATATAAGTGAATTCAGCTTCAGTTACTCCCAACTAGGGCTTCTCATTTCCCGCTAAATTTTGTTTCTCGGGATGACGAGATAAAATCGCATATATCCCGGGATAAAATATAAAACACCTATATATAAATACGCAAGCATAATTTTTGCGGTACAATTTTAAAATATTTGCTCCATCAAAAGTGTGGCAATATGTATATTGTAGGAAAGGTCTTGAGTAGTAAATGTGTCGAAAAATACTTTTTTTTGAATTTGGATGATTTTTTCAGAAAAAATGGCAAAAATGTGATAATTGTGTTTTTTGAGGTTTTTGTTCTGTTATTTTTTTTTTTTTTCAAGTTATTTATTTCACAATTCAAAATCAATCTATATCAATTAATTAAACTCTGAAATAATTTGTTGTAGCTATTTGGTTGGGAGGTCTATTTGCAATTTCTATTTACAATGGCCGAATTTCGGCCACTGGGCGATTCCTAGTAATTAATTAAAAGCCAGTTTTAAACTAAAACAGATATGAGATAATTGTTGAAGTGCAGTTTAATCACACTTTTTGGATGCCTTAATATTGTAACGACTCTGCGTTGGTTCTTTTCGATTATTGAGCAAATACTACAGTAAAAAGACGGATCTTTGATTAACAAAATCTCAAACTTTATTTGTCAACAAATTACAGCAGCTTCCGATTTTAATTACAATAAATTCTAGGGTCTCCAATTTGTGTACGATAAATTTCACCGCTTTTCCACAATTTGAATCAATGATATTCGGATTCGTAAAATCTGTATTTACTATTCCACTAGGTTCAAATTCTTTCACTATTAGTACCCAGGCTCAAGTACCACACGATTATTCCTTATACTTGCGAATATTTGTAAACACTTTTAATTGCAAAATAAAAACTGACTATCTGATATTTTGTTCGCTTATTTATATCCAAAAATAAATAAGTAGAAACTTCTGCTAATCAGTTGTTGTTTTCCACTGTACTTTCTAGAAAACAATATTCGAAGTACGTACATAATGAGTAGGCCACACCTCTTTTTAATTCATACTTGCATTAATGTAAACATTTGTATTAGCGAAAACAAATTTAATTTGCATTAATTTATGCAAAATGTATTAGTTAACTCATTCTTTAATCCATCTTTGCAATAGTTTGAATGTGGAAAACATTTATGCAGAATGTATTGGTTTTGTATGAGTAAATTAAATTAACCCATTCTGGACGAAGTTTATTACAATATTTATTATAAAACGATCGATTTCGAAAACTATTCTTTCCTTCTCGAAGAAAGCTAAAGCCTTTTACTTGAGAGCAATTCTTGAGATTGAACGAAAACTTTCGAAGTCGATTTATAATAAATATAGAGATGTCAAAAAGAGTGTGTTTTTAATTTAACTTGCCTTAACACTTGCCTCATAATCTGATACAATTAAATCATTACTCGATTATTTTTTTAAAGCACTTCACTTCAGCTTAATGCAGTCCGTGTGCATCATTGATGCTTACTACTGCTGAACCTTTCATATTTCGTCATAGCCGTTGCTCAATCAGTGGTACTGACAACTATGTGTCTTTTCATACATAAATCAAATTTCAAAATGTGTATTCTCATTTTCCTCATCAATACTTCTTTTCGTAATGCTGAATTAGAACTGCTGCCATTTTTTGGAAAATTTAGTTTAGAATTATCATTTCATTCAATGCGATTTTAGTGAGTGGACGACGTAGAAAAATCTCATAATTTTGAGAAAATTTTTAATGAATCCAACATTTATAGAAAACAACAAAAACCATAAATGAAAAGGCATGTATTAAAGCATACACTTTAAGAGGAAAGGACTTATTGTTTCTCAATTTGTTTATTTTTTAAACACGAAATATCCCATTGTGGGTTGTTCACAAATCGCGTAGCGGCCTTAGGGTGCGAAGGTGGATTGTTACGGTTGGAAGAAAATGGTAATTGCTGCTTGTTACAATGTGTTCCGTAAGGGAGGAGAAGGTTGTAATGGAAAACATTTCGTTACGTTATCTGGAAACCGCCACTGCATATAATCAAAATGCTCCACTAAAAAAACGTTATTCGGTTTATGGTTGACTAGACCAGTGAAAAAATATTATGCATGCGTTTTCTGTTGCAAATTTATATTTTGTGATTTTAAATCAAAATTTAATTGAATTTTGTAGCGAATTTTTATTATACAAATAAAATATAAATAATATATCTAATATTTCTTTTTGCATTAATATATCTAATTTTCTTGCAACTGTCCTTTTCATCTTCAAAAAAATAGTGTTAAACATACAAATCAAACAAATTCCAGAACAACAGGAAATCCCGGGATCCACCTTGATTCCCGGGATTTCTCATGAGTCTTTTTCACTGCGGTATCCCGGTAGGTATCCTGGGACAACGAGATCCCGGGAGAGAAGCCCTACTCCCAACTAATAGGAACAGTTGGAAAATGTCATGTTGTTGTAGATTAAATGTCGTTTTCTTCACAGAAGTTGTAATAATTAAAGATATGTTTTTTGTGAGTGATATAGTAAGAGATATCTCACGTAAATGCCTATGTCAAAAGCAGGAACTGTAATAAGTGGTGTACCCACAAAGGAATTAACAAAAAATAAACAAATGTGAAACGTGAACTAGGTTGAGAAATTACTTTAAGATATAGTTGATAACTTTATCACCTGTAACTCTTCCTGCTATAATAGCTGCGTTTATTGATTCCGTTTAGGTTCAAGGTTTGATAAAAATGATGTGGATACGTAAATAAAAAATGTTTAAAATTTTTTAAGTCTGGTCATCGAGTTTTTTAAATGTTAAAACCAAATATCATAGAATTGCTTATTTGTTATATATGAAAATTGCATTTCATTTGATAAATATGAAGGTCAACATCATAAACATCATAAAAATGTCAATTTACAGTGTTAATGAGGTCTAATAGTACAAAAACAAAGTTTTGCAAATTGATAACTCTTGAAAAACATTGAAAATATCGAAAAACTATGTATTTTTTTTTTTTTTTTTAAATAAAATATGTTGTGTAATAGGGTTTAGAATATGTGTCACAACAACACAAATACCTTTATGACCTAGACCTGGATCCCACAACAACTGGCGTTCTAAGGTGTAGATTAACGCTCTTTTTAAACATCTGCGGGTTGAAGTCACCTGAGACTAAGTGTTTCGGCAAACTATTCCATTTGCACGCAGTTCGGACAAAGAAGTCTCTCTGCGATCTGCCAGTATGACAGCGCGGGATCTTTACCGTTTCACCGGTTGCGGCAGCCGATTGCCGAATGGAACGGGGGTAAGAATAAGTTTGAGGCATGATGCCGCTGATTTCATCTGAGCACTGCTGATGACGATATTTGTAAAAAACAACGAGGTCAGCAACAGTGCGACGATGTTGTAGGGAATCAAGTTTTGATGTCAAAGTTCGATCACCCACAATTCGTATAGCCCGCTTTTGAAGAGTCCAAGAGGGCCAAGATGGAAACAGAAGCAGCACCCCAAACTTGACAGCAGTACTCCATACAGGGACGAATATAGGACTTATAAACATAGAGCAATTGGTATGGAGTGAAATTTTTTTTGCATCTATTTAGGAGGCCGAGTTTTTTAGACGCGCTTTTTGCCATCGCCATTACATGATCGTTCCATAGTAGGTCATTTGAAACTGTGACACCCAATAAACGAATGTTTTACATGCACCTATTGGTTCGTCACACATACTGAATAAAATATCTTTGGGGAACTCGGTCTTTAATCTGGAAACAATCAATAGCTGTGTTTTGGTAGAGTTGAAATTGACAAGGTTTTGGTCACCCCAGTCGGCGACTTTATTCAGGTCTTTGTTCACGTTTATGGCAGCGTCTCTCCGGGCAGGATTAATTCGTTCGTGCATTTTACCTTTTGAAGGAAGGGGCTCGAACGACTTGTGCAGAGTACTATCATCTGCAAAACTATTTATTGGGTTGCGGGTGATTTTCAACAATTCGTTGATATAAATAGGGTTGGGGACAATACTGAGCCTTGGGGTACACCAGCGTTAATTAGTTTAGACTCAGAAGAAAATCCGTCTAAGGAGACCGAAATGTATGTATCGGTTAGATAGAAAATTTTGAATCAGCCTTACAACATTGGGATGAAAACCGTACGCAACGAGCTTGTTGATTAAGTTGGCATGCCAGACTCGATCGAATGCCTTGGAGATATCTAAAGCGATAACGTATGTTTCACCACCTTTATCAAGTATGCTGTTCCAACAATGCGCTACATAGTTTAATAGATCGGTAGTTGTATGCGACATCTTTTGCAAATTTATATAACTAAAATTTATACAGGTCATAAACCTTGAACTCCATAAATATATGGGTTATGTTGTTATTGCTTTGACGTGTTAAAGGTCAAACTATGAACCTGGCCCGAATGAATAAAACGCATCTAATATGAATGTTGATTTACATTCCACAAGTTAAACATATTTATGACGTTTTCGTTTACATAGTCATATGACGTTTAACACCTTTATTTGCAAGAAACAAAAACTAAACATGCACCAACAATTTTAAAAATTCAAATTTTATTCGCGTTAACGGTTAAAAATAAATCAAGAGGTTCATAGACCAGAATTTAAATCTAATCTAATATGCTTGTTTAAAGAATATACATTATTTGATACCAATATAAACATTTAAAGGTCATATGCAAATTTATCAAAGAAAAAACTATAAATCTATCAAGTTTTTTATTTAAGATAAAAAAGATTCACACATGTATATAGGTATAGTCTGCAGCGTAAAACAAAACTACTTATTTCATAAGACCATGACCCGATTAACTATTTTATATTTATAGCAGTAATTTTATTTTTTTATTTATATGTTCTAAAGTTAATAAATTCTATAATTAACAAACAACTTAGGAACAATTTACATTAATTTAGTTTTTAGGCCTTGCATTTCTTGTGATATAATTTTCTACCTTGTATGGAAACCAGGTTAAATATACTGCAACCCAATTATTAGTTTGCTTATTATCATAAATAGAATAACCAACTCTAATGACTAGAACGCTCCAAGTTGCACCAAATTCTAAACTAATTTTCTATTGCCTGATCTTTGATCTGTTGATTTGATAAAAAAGGGGTTTTATAACATGCAAGGTTTTGCTTTGCTTATCTTTCTTATCTATCTATATCTTATCTGGCTTATTTATCTATTGCTGTTTGTCCTATCTTTCGCTAGTAACAAAATAAAAATATCAAATACATATCTATTTTGATTCGTACCTCGTAGTTAATCTACTGGTTATAATCGATTCTGTGCCCCTGGAGTCTTAAAGCAAATGTTATCGATTGGTTCGATACTGGACAATAAATATTTACTGTCATAAATAAATATGAAATAGGTAGAATTGTCACACCGATTTCTTTTACTCACAATTTAAATTGCGAGTTTAGTAATCGGTGTAACAACTTTGCCTGTTCCACATTTATCATGTCTTCCTCACGTCACTCCGACAACAATATTGAGTACATATATATCATAAATAACAAACTTTTTTTTAAAATAAAATATCATGTTTTTCCACCTTACTTTGAATTTGCCTTACGGCTTATTCTTAATTCTATAAACGCAATTCCCAAATCTCCTTTTGGGTTCAATCACTGATTAGTAAGCAAACACACCCAGGTTTTATTAAATATTCAACACCGCTATTGTTCCACAACAACCGGAAAACAAAACAGCAATACTATTACAATTGCTTCAAAAACTCCAACGGTTGGTTGTAGAAATTTCCAGTATAAACCCAGCGTCCAAAACAATACACAAGATATTTCTATTAAATAACTTAAAACTTAATTCACAATTAAATTTCATTTCACGTTTCACTTACACTATTGCCACTATCGCAGTCTCATTGAATTTAACTTTACATCATCACACGCAGTTTAATGAAGGAAGAATGGAATATTCAAATATTTAGGATTTGAATAAGAATTGAAGGAAAATGTACAGCGGAAAAAATGTTCGATATTTAGTTAATTGAATTAATCTACAAATATTATTGCAATCATAGCTAATGAGTAATGGAGCAGCCGTTATGTTTATATTTAAAAAGTTAGCTCCTGTCTTCATTTTACAATGTTACTAACAGAATTAATACATGATTTTCATCTGACTGCTTGAAATTCATCTGACATTTTGGTTCTGCTTAAACAGCATTTTTATTGGGAAAAATCTGAAGTTCCAAGTAGACTATTATTAGGTTATTATTAGGTGATGAAACCGACATTAAAGGAATATAGAAAATAATGATGATAGTACCGATAAATAGGAAAATCCAGCATTTGAAGGCATGCCATATGAACAGGATACAAATTTATGTGACCTATAATTTAACAAACTTATACCTCAAATCCAGGACATAATAAAACAGATTCGCAATATATTATAATTTTTTAGGAAATAGTAAGTGTGCAACACAATTCTTTAGCAAAGTGTTAAGCTAGAATGATGTTGTTGAATTAAACTTATTATTAGACTGTACGACCATGTGGAATGGCTTGTTCGATATGATGGCGAGATTTCAGCAATTTATGAATGCCAATTAAAAAATTCTATGCGAAATTAATGCTATACATCTACTTGAAAACGAAGATTAGTTTAGGTTCAGTAAAATTAGCGTCCGAAACATTATGTCGACGTAATATGGGTTTAATAAAAAATGACAGGATTCTGTTGTTTGTAATATAAAGGTTAAATGCGTTAGATAGTTCAATATCTCGAGAATTACTACAAAATTTTATTAATTTTCGATATGGAAAGCAATATAGAATCAAATATGCCAGCAAATGTTTTAAAACAAAAGCTTGTAAGTGCTATAAATATAAGCACCAAAAAACAAAATGCCGTAGATACAGAATGTAAGACTTTATTAACAGAATAAATTTTATTTAAATGCAGCGGACAATTAACAAAAAATTTGAAGATGTGCTCCTTTGCATTGAACCAATCTCAGTGGAAAGTGAAACAGTTACTATGTTTCCATGACCGAGTTAACCGGGATTATCTCGGATTATCTCGTCATGGAAACGGATTTTTCGTTAAATTTCTTAACTTACCTTAACGCAACGAAAGAAGCGCGATTAGAGAAGGTTAACAAAAAATAAACAAAAAAGTAAAAATGGCGTCGCGAGTGTTTTAGAGTGAAGAGGAAAATAAAATTTTAATTGTAATTATTCAAGAAAAAAACAAAGTAAATTAATAATAAAAAACATTAGTAAAATGTCCAATTTTTCCGTCGTAACCATATCACATTTTGTATTTTTCACTTAATATCATTTAATGTATTTTAATACACAATTTTTGCTAACTCCAAGAATTTTTATAATATCATGGAAACGACACGGATTAGCGCCGCCATGTTTTTAACTCAACGAAACTCTTAATTCGAGTTAACTCTGTCATGGAAACGCAGTAATAGTTTTAAACTGCTGGCTTTTTTGTCACCAAGGAAACGACTGAACGACAATTCAGTTAGTGCGCTCGATTGACTCAGAACTCATTTTAAGACATCTTCGGATAAATAACTTTTATTCCCTTCCATTTATTAACATCAGGTTTATTTGTATGTTTTTTCCATAATAATAGTATGTATTATTGTATTGTTTTCTAATCTATAACCTACTATTGCCTAATGAAAATTTTCCTATAAAAAATTATCATTATTCTATGTGATTCCAATTGGTCAAATTGTTTTGATTATTTTAAAATTATTTTCAAATTATAATCACAATAGCTTTGATACGTTTTGTTCAAAAATCAAATTTTAAGTTAAATTCTCTTATTTCTTTTAGTTTAATTTGGTTGATTGCATGGGATGGGGGTTTTTTTATCATCAGGTTTTTCTTTAATCATAAATTTGATTTATCAATTAAAACAATAAAGATTTATTGTTTTAATTGAAGAAAACGTTTTTATTTTACATAATACATAATTATTTGTCAGAGAATAAAGTAGTGTAATCAATTCGTGTGTAATGAATTTTATTTATTAAATTTTTCACTCCATACCAATTGCTCCATGTTTATAAGTCCTATATTCGTTCCTGTATGGAGTACTGCTGTCAAGTTTGGGGTGCTGCTTCTGTTTCCATCTTGGCCCTCTTGGACTCTTCAAAAGCGGGCTATACGAATTGTGGGTGATCGAGCTTTGACATCAAAACTTGATTCCCTACAACATCGTCGCACTGTTGCTGACCTCGTTGTTTTTTACAAATATCGTCATCAACAGTGCTCAGATGAAATCAGCGGCATCATGCCTCAAACTTATTCTTACCCCCGTTACACTCGGCAATCGGCTACCGCAACAGTGAAACGGTCGAGATACCGCGCTGTCATACTGGCAGATCGCAGAGAGACTTCTTTGTCCGAACTGCATACAAATGGTATAGTTTGCCGGAACCCTTAGTCTCAGGTAGCTTCAACCCGCAGAGGTTTAAAAAAAGCGTTCATTAACACCTTAGAACGCCAGTTGTTGTGGGACTTAGGTCTTAAAAGGTATTTATGTGTTGTTGTGACACATATTCTAAACCCTATTACACAACACTTTTAATTTAAAAAAAAAAAAATTCTCTCGCAAATTTAAAATTTTCGCTCGTACCTCGCTCAAATTTTAAGCTTTTGCTTGAGAATAAACTATTTCATTACACACTTATTGATTAAATTACTATTTTTGTTCTATAAGCTTTTTGGCTTGATGAAAAAAAAAAGGAAATTAATATTTTAATTGTTTTTAAAATTAACAAACTTTTTAACTATATTAAACTAGCGGGACCCGGCGTGCTTTGCTACGCCTTTAAATAAAGTTTGTGTGTATACATTTTGTTGAGGTAGTAGCAATAATTTCAAAGCGTAGTAAATGAGAAATGATTTTCTATTTTTTTTTAAATATGAATGTAAAACGATCGGCACTCTAGTTGATCAGTAAAATATAAAATAATAGTATTATATATAAAACAAAGGATATATAAAAAATACGCGATCAGATTAGTTTTCAGGTGTGTTAGGTTTCAGGTGTGTCTCTATATAGAACATTATACGGAACAAAAATCGATTCACAAATTTTCACAGTGCTCATGCGGTTTAATATACGCTTTCTTTACCGGTAGATTACTAAAAAAGTTGCAAAAAATTTTGATCGTTATGTCATTTTATGGTCAGCAAGGGCAGTAAGAATAGCGACAATACATTCGATGAAGGTATAGACGAAGTGATGCAAAAAAGGAATAGAAGAAGTGATGCAAAAAAAATCAAAATTCTTTGGAAGTTTTTGTATTAGAATTCATAGAATGTGAATTCATAGGATGAGAAATATTTCTATTTAGTCAACATCCTAAGTCATTTTAAAGTCATTATGGATTGTTGCAAATAAATGCGAAACTAATATCTTACACACGGTCAATATATTGGCATATATGTTCCATATATAGACAACATTAATGGAATATTAATTTTTGGGTGATTTTGTGAGCAATTATTGCTCAAAGTAATTATTGAAAGTATTATTCCCGATAAGTAATTATTGTCGGGATTGAACTCACACTGATCAGAGACATCATAGCTCAAAGCCATCTTAAAGACTCAGCCACTGTGGATGAAACAACAATGAAACATATTTTAATTTTCATGTTCAGATAATTTCTAAATTGAATCTTCATCATCTCATATTTTTATTTAAATTGAATTCTCCATCTGTAATTATACAATTGTAAATTGTATTTGTTCCCGAAAAGAAACACACAAAAGCTGTTTTAAAGAAGTTTTTCTGAGAGAAAATAAAAAAAGCTTTAAAATTGCAAAATTCATGTGAATTAAAATCATTACTTTAAGCTTCATCACTCTAAAGATCTCTCAAAACTTTATTTATTTTACACCAAATAGTGTAAAACTTTTGTTTATTTAACATTATACTCGTCGCATATTGTCGGTATCTCATAAGAAAGGAAATTCAAGAAACCTCGTTTTGATACAGCCGCGCTCGATTTGACAGAAGCATTTGAAACAACGAAAAATTTAATACAATTGTTGTTGTTTTTTCAGTTGTTTCAGTCAGACTAAACGTACCTAACATTCAATTTACATGGTATCATTTTTATTGCAACAATTATTTATTTTAATAAGGAAAAAATTTCAAAATGTCGTTTTAATTCTATTTTTTTATTCGTGTGCTTGTGGGCACACAGTATATTTTGTGTTTTTCCGTCATGTAGACGGACGCGTACACGAATAAATCAGAAGGTATTCCGACGTTAGCTGGCCACATACAGTTGTCCAGATGTGAGAAGTACAGATTCTCCAAATCTACCTAGTCCACATCCTTGCAGCGATTGTCCTTGTGCTTTGTTGATGGTCATTGCAAAAGTGAGTCGCACTGGAAACTAAACGTTTGAATTAAAATGCCATATCTGTTGGGATCATTGAAATGCATGGCAACAGTACATCTTCCTTTTTGAATTTTCCATTCAAAATTGTTGCTTCAATGACATTGTTCATCATCTTTTTCACCGAAAATTTTAAAAAAATTTGTGCTATTTCAAAATATTTGACATAGTTTTTTAATAAAATGTGTTAAGTAGTTGGAATAACAATATGTGCCACAACAACACATAAAACCCTTTAAGACCTAGGTTCTACAACATCATATTCTTTAAGATGATGAACGCAAATTTCTTATCTTTTGGTTTTTTATATTCTTTTTAAAGAATAAAGAACTAAATAATAAATCCTTTCACATAGTAATAGAGGACATATGGCAATATTTTATGATAAAATGGAGGAAATAAAAATAAAATACTTGTGTTTTAAAATTTGTAGGAACAAAGCTAAATTGGGTTACCAATTATCCTTCTAGTGCTAGAAGTATATACTAAGATCATGAAATCATGAAAAACATGGTTTTGCTCAATGATTAAACCCGGCATATTTAATAGTTATATGGAAGCTCATTTCTTCGAGCAAGCGAAAAAGTTCATTCTTTAAAAAAATGTAAAAAAATAAAAAATTTGCGTCCATCAACACCTTAGAAAGCATGTTGTTGTGGGATCTTATTCTTCAAATGTTGTTCTTTTTTGTTGTTGCATACATTGTAATTCGTGCAACCCAACACATTTTATTTAAAAAAAAAATAGCGTGTCATCATCATCATCAAAAAATATTAAAACTTTAACTAAGACTAAGGGTGCTATCGTTGATTGAAAAAAGTTCATCCGCAGAAACCCCTAAGATATCACTTTGGCTAGTAGGCTATATCTCACTGCTCTTTGGCTATATCTCACTGCTATTACCAGTGGTATACGATATCTCAAGTTAACTTATATGCAAATAGCAGGGACCTAAGTACGCGGGGTTGTCACACCCATAGATCAAAAATTTTAAATTTTACAAATCTTCCTGCGGGAGTATCTAATTAATTCGTTAATGAATTGTTACCGTTTGAAAATTACTATTGCATACGTGTTGCCAGCTAAATCCCACCATTTTTAATTAGTTTTTTCATCATGATTGCCATCCGTGTTTGATCAACTATGTTTCTCTGTATAGTATTTGTGCGGCTCCCATTTCGTAATTTTGAACTTTAAATCGATTTAATCGATTGTAAGGTCGGTGTTAATGAACTATCTTGTGGTGATTATTACAAAAATATTATACGGGCAGACGCGTAGGGTTTTGAAGAAACGCTTTAAGGCAAATTCTGTATACATTAAAACAGACCAACCAAATAAAACCCCAATAGCAAAACATGTTTTGGAAAATAACATGATTATTTAAATTTTTCAATAGATAATATGAGGTTAAAGAAAGTGGTGCACGACAGCAATAAATTGGATGCTTTTGAATCCCTTTACATTCATAAGAACATAAACGCAATTAATATCGACACAGGCAACATAAATTCAAATTTATTTAATTTATTTACTAACCACACATGACAATTGGACAAAGCAAGCGTAGTGAATTTTCAAAACTTTGACATTAAAAACAACGTTTTAAATACGAATACGGCACCATCTATTGGCTAACCCAAATTTATGAGGCGATATCACACTATCAAATATTTTGGTCAATAAAAAAACTTTGACATGAAATTGGAGAGTTTAAAGCATTGAATAAATATAAGGAAGAATAGGAAGAATAATTACGTGTGGCAGCACGAGTATTTTTTGAAGTATGTAATTTGTATATCTGTGCGTTCTTCATCCATGACATTTGACATATTTCGTTTTGTATTTTAAAATAAAATGTTAGCGTTTATCCGAAATTCTACTTTAATATATTCAAATTAAAGAAAATTTATAAAGATTAAAGTTTAAATTAATGTTTTACAAAACAATTATCAGTATTTGTGCAGTAGTTTATACATAAAATTGAAGTTGCATTAAAATATGTACAAATAATCTTAAATACACTGAAATTTGATTATCGAATGTCATATCAACGATTAGAATATTTTACTAATACTACGCATAAAAAGGGTTAAGACTGGGTTCCAATTAGCTGCTAAATTGTACTAAACTGCTAAATCTAAATTTAGTTTTACAAAATTACCGAATTTTAATTCAAATTAATATAATCAAGTTGTCAGATATTGTTTAACGTATGAATTTCTTCAAAATTATTTAGAAACGAATTATTGATTTAGTCAAATAAAATAGTTGACTAAATTGATTTAGCACGTTTAGTACAATTTAGCATCAATTGGAACGCAGTCTTAGAATAATGTTTTAACAAAAACATAAAGTATTTGCTTACAAAAGCTGTTGTTTTTTAGTTTAATTTTATATTTGATTACCCTACATAAATGTAATTTTTCTTAATCCATCGTTGTCAAACCAAATTTCAAACGCTATCACAACCGAATATAAGCTGTTCTTAAAGTAATTCAATATGATTAAAATTTGTGTTGTATGGACAATTAAAAATATTTATATTTGGAAATATAAGGAAATATTTTTTTCAAACATATTAGGCTTTTAAATTTATATGTAACATTTATTATTTCTTTTATTTGTTTTGAAAATATGAATATGCAAATTGTAAACAGTACCACCCAGCTAGAATGCAAACACTATCAAGCTTCACCAATACTAAAAATTAGAAGCTTCACTCAAAATATCTAGTTACTCTTCCTTAGATTTATTCAATGGTGTAAAGGTTGTAAAATAATCTTCGCTAGTTTTTCATCCAGTTTTGATGACAATTTTTTTACCTTTAATCGTTCTATTTTAATAAGCAATACAAATAAGAGTATTTTTCAATTTGATATTGATTTTTGTAAATTAATATTGAAGATCAAGGAAAAATTTAAAAAAATAAATTTAATTTTTGCTCTTATTTTCATTCAAACTTTATGAAAACCAATACAATAATTTTTTACAGGTTTCGATATTTTCTAACTCTTCTATAATTAATATATAACCTCCACAAAATTATCAATAATCTTTGGTAACGTATTTGACTTAGCATAGTATGCTTTTCGTTTATTATCAAATAAAACAAAACTTTCTTTACTAAAACATATTTGATAGTCTAATAATGGCCTTATCCAGATGTTGAAGTTTACTATCAATTAAATAAATTGATTTACGCTGCCATCTGAAAGTTGGCATACGAACCATCCATTTAACATTTAATTTGTAATTAAAAAAAATTTAGGCATTTAATCAAGATAATAACTATCCTATCTCTCAAGCTGGACCATCATACACACATTGTACAAAATTCCATTATGATTGGTTACATTGTTGCGGAGTTTATCGCGGACAAACATCGTGACACGTGATTTTTATATATATATAAGATATAAGATATTAAATCCCGGGTATATCTTCGAAATATTCTCATTTCTCGGGATTCAAAAATTGTCGGGAAATGAAAAACCCTAGTACCCAATACAACATGCGTTCTGAGTTCTGAGGTTTTGATGGAGCCAAACTTTTTTGTTTTTTTAAAAATGGATAACTGAACAATAAATCCTTGATAATATGACGCACTGACTCCCTGTATGATTAAAGCCCAGATATAGAGTTATATGAAGGCTATAACAAGGCAAAGGCAAAGCAAGTATATAGTATGGCAACGTAGGAGTAAGGAATATTCTATAACTGCTGTGATTGAGGGTTCTACCGTTGACTGAATATATACAATAGCTCAATCGTAAGATTTCACCTTTACTAGTTATATCTCGTTGTCATTTCCAGTGTTACATCACGCGATATATCACGTTAACTCGTAATAAAACACTATAGACATGAGAATTTAAACATACATGTACACAAGTGTACAACAATAACACAGTTGTATGTTGTTGATATATAAGTTGTATACAACTGTTAATGAAGAAACATAATTGTTGTAAACATCCTTTAATCGTATATTGATAAAGTAACATTTCACAAATCTTAATATCTATAATTTTAGTGATTTTAAATGAATTGTTATGATATTTCACAACCGAAAATTAAAATTAAGTAAAGAAATGTTTTTCACTTTTGTAAAATAACAGATATGAACTCTCTTGACTTGAAAAGTTTTACGATATGGAAATAATAAATAGGTCACTTTTTAATTTTTTTTATTCATTACTATTGATTATCTGAATTTATACAAAAAAAGTCAGACAAGTGCGAATAAAATTCGCTCGCCAAAGGTTCTTTTACAAACTGAAACTTTAATCGTAAATGTCAATAATAAATTACAATCACATATCTACATTGATCAAAAATGACACAAAAAATGTTACTTCAGGTTAAATCTTATCCATAGCTGTTTATGGTAACTCAAGAAATATTCAATTACAACAGCTTGTAAATGGTTTAAATTGGATTTTTTTCTGTCAATCATCAGGGAAATTTATGGGGGTGAAGGGGCTACATACTAAAAATATTTTTTTAGAATAACTCAAAAACTGTGCATTGCAAAATTCTAAAAAATTGTAATTTTTCTTAAATTAGGTGCTCTTTCAAATAACACCCCACTTGACCTGGTTTTAAATGATGGTTTTACCCCTTCTTATTCCCACCCCCTTAATAAATATAATTATGAATATTTGACACTTTTCTATATTTTTCATTAAAAACTTACCTTTTTTTTCTATCATTTAAATATATTTTAAGATTTTCGATCAAGTAGGGTTGGAGCTAATCGAGACAATAAAACATAAATAAAACGTCAATATTCATAATTATACAAAAATGGTGGGGTGTAAAATTCCAAAATACATTTTTGAGGAATACTACTCGTCTCGATAAAAAAATGTATTTTTTCAAAGGTTTCACATCGTTCCTCTATAAAACAAACGAAAACAGCCTTGCCTATTTTTTAACTCGTCATCTTGTGTAGATAGGTTAGTTTTATAAGCACCTCAAATTTGAGGTCCATAGGATTAACAGTTTACGAGATAATCGATATAATGCAAAAAACACGTTGTACTCTCACCTATAGAAAACGGATCCCTAAACAGTCTATCAAGTGCCTAGAGTTTCATGAACGTAAAACAACAAAATCTCAAAAATAATTGACATAAAGTTACGTTGTAAACTTTTTACATTGCCAGACCATACGCACATAAAAAAATGATTTTTGCTTGTAAATGTCAATAGCAATGTTAATTCAAATTTAATCGAAATGATTAAAAAATTGTTACATCGTGTGATATCAATAGCTGTTTATGGTATAACTAAAGAGAGATTTAATTACACCATCTTGTAAATGTTTTGAATCGGAAAATGAGTTATCAATTATCAATTTATTTTGTCTCGGTATAGGAAAATTGCCATTCTTCAAACAAAAACAATCAATTATAAAATTTATCCTCAAAAATATTTTCAGTGCAAATTGACCGGTAAACTTGTTTTTTTAATGGGTCAAATGATAATGCTCTCCATAAATGAATCTCTTTGTGTTTGCTTTGTAACTAAGTATATTGTCTTGCAGAAATATGAATTTTATACTTATATACTTATATGAATTTTATACTTATATAAATAAAGGATTTATAGCTAATGAGGCATATTTTACATTTTATTTTGTTGTCCATGAATTGAATTATCTGCAATAATTTTCTAAAGTTAAATATTTAAGGATCAGGTGAAAGTAAAAGCATTCGGTTATTGGTAGTCACCATTACCAATAACATACTCTGGAACGCAATGCAATGGCAATGGCAAAGACTGCATCTAAAAAACTCGAGCTACTCAAGCTAAACAAATTTCACTCCACAGATCAATTGCTCTATATACATAAGTCCTTTGTTCGTCCAAGCTGCATCTGTTTCCATTCTGGCTGTTTTGGACTCTGTTCAAAAGTGCTATACGAATTGTAAGTGATAAAAGAATTAACATCAAATCGTCGCACTGTTACTGATTTCGTTGTTTTTATTAATATCGTCATCGTTTTATCGACCAATGATCAGATGAAATCAAATTCGTCATACTTCAAACTAATTCTTGTTCCGTTGTTGCTCGTCAATCGGTTTGTCTCGAGTCTCGAGTGCTTTCAATGGCAATCAAGATTTAAACCGTCCACCAATACCTCCGAACGCATGCTGTTGCAGGATCTAGTATTTATTTGTTTTTCTGACACATTCTAATTCTTTATACAACACTTTTTATTAGACTTTTACACAACGTACGTTACGTCATTTTACATTTATATACTTCAGTGTATGCATCATTGATTTTTACCACTACAAACGTATCTCAACTCTGATGGCTTGTAAATTTGTTTTTTTATGTTTTTTTAACGAACAATTCAACCAGATTTAGCAGTTTGAAAGTGACGTTAAACTAATGAAATTTCTTGTTTTGTGTTGAAAAACGATTTCAGTCCTACTAGTGTGTGAAATGTGCATTAATTGTTCATGTTACAAAATCCCTGTCCACAAAATTGTGCATAATACATGTTATACACATGTTGTGCGTCATACCATGCACATGTCGTAAAACGCCTTAGAACGTATGTACACACAAAATTGTATTTTTCACGAATAATAAAAAACGAAGCGATTTATTAAATGGGAAGAGTAATAAAAAAAAACGAAAAAATGGAGAGCGAAAAATAAGTTTAACGTTTTCTAAAATGGCTGGTTTAATTTAACTTTGTATGACATAATATGACTTTCGTAATAGTAAATTGATGAATTTTATCTATTTTCATCTAAAATTATGTGCCAAAGAAATTTTTTTGTGAAGGTTATATAAACATACAAAAAGACAAACGGCTACTTTGAATAATTGATTTTAGTGATTCAAAAAAGTTATTATATTTTTGGTTTTCATGTCATTTTTCATGTCTGTTTACTGATGTTTAAATTTAATAATAATTTTAAGACGACTGTGGAAAATTAATATAATTTTTTATATGTAAGCCAAATATTTAAATTTTTTGAATTCTGGTTGTTTTTATTAAAAATTTTTAAAATAAAAAAGTGCACGAAATGTGCATAGACTCATGCACCATGCACATAATGTTTGTCGGGAAAGAAGATCTATCATTTTCTTTTCTCTTAAGTATTTATTTCTGCCCAAAACACTGTGGATTGAGCCTCCCATACAATCTCCAAAATTATATTCTTATTTTCTTACGATTCTTATCTATCAAACTTTAATAAATAAGAATTAATCTATAACTTGACATTTATTACCACTCTATGGCACTACCAGTTTATATATGTATTTCCCCTTTCTCCTATCAGTTATTATCAACGAGTTTAAGAAATATCATCAAATGTAAAAGAACTACTATCAACATCGGAACATATTTTAATTTACCAAAGAAATATTGTGTAATCTTCACTAACGACGTTGTACTGCATATAAATTATATCGTTTCTGTTTACTAAGTTTTGATCCCATGATAAACAATAGTCATTCTTATACCAGGTTGTAAGTAGATAATGCAAAGCATATACACTGCTACGTGAACACTACACTGCTATCCCTTTTCAGGGTTAATATATGTCAAAGTCGAATATGTAATTCAAAAACAAATAGTTATATTTATAAATGAAATTATCTTTTTTATGTGTATATATGTATTTTGAATCGAACTTAAAGAAACTGCATATAATCTAGCTGTAGGATTGAAATTTGAATTCGTTAGGTTGAATAGGGAAAAACAGAACCTCGATTAAAGTGAATGTGATAAGTGATATTGTAGTAAAATTTTAATTGAGATTTTGTTAAAGTAACATGGAGACAAATATTTCTTTAGCAAACGATAATTTAAAAGAAGTAACAACTGTTCCACGTTATGGTATTAAAGTTAAATTTAATCATGTTTTTTCTGAAAAATGGGGACAAAATTACGCCGAGGGATAAAACAAACAATGCAGTTACTGCCTGCATTTTTAAGGTAAATTTATTTCAAATTCATAACTAGCGGTTAATTTTAAGAATTCAAAGAAAGAAAAACAATTAAAATAAACAAATTTTAAAGAGTTTGCATACTTCAACTTTATTTATTCGAAATCCGAATTCTCATGATATCTTTACGTTTTAAGACCTCCTAAAGCTGTTAAGGCTATTTTTAGCTGGCAGTATGTATGTGTCTGTGTATCGTCGCATGCGGACCAAAGTTTGTCCATACGGAAATAGTCACAATCGATGCATCTTGGCGTATCGTACAGTCCAGCCATTTTTTTACCGAAATCTTTTTTGCTTTTTAGTGGTTTCCAAAAAACTGAAAAACGTTTCATGCAAATATTATGAGAATAAATAATGTTATCAAGGTCATTGGCCTACCATTTTGTTTGTCATCATGTCAGCCATTTATAATAAAATTTGTATAAACAATTGCTATTTTAGTTGAGTTTTTTTTTAAATTTTCTTTACGCAAACACATGAGATCTTGATGAAACTTTGGTATGAAAATGAGCTGCAATTGCATCCGGGTTTACTTGAAAATAAAAAACCTGAATTATTTTCAAAATTTAACGTAGCGATTAGGAGGTAGTGAGTGGATCGCCTGAAAAGACGTTTATTTACGATTAACATCAATAACACTCAGTTCTGTGATTCGATTTTGTTTAAACGTATGGCATAAGTTTTTTGTAATGTTTACAGTAATCTCGCAACTTCCAGGTTGTCTCTTTCAGTGGAGTATCTTTTTTTATTCTTTTAATGATATCACCGCAATCGCCTACAGTTATAAAATGTTTTTGACGAATATTTGGTAAAACATTTCAGTTAACTTGAGAAAGGACGAATTAGCTTGGGTGTTAGCTTGGGTGTCTTGTCGAGTCGTGTCTTGTCGAGTCGGTGTCTTGTCGGGTCGGTGTCTTGTCGGGTCGGTGTTTATTAAACAAGACAACTTATTTTAGATGGCTTTTTTAAGTTTGCTTAAATATTGTTTTTGAAGTGAAAACTTCCTTAGGTGCGATGTGCGATTTTGTATGGGGAAGAATTTATATATTCGAGTCATCGTCACGCTAAATAAATATTAAATATAAAATAAATATTAAAAAAGAGTGAGATAAATTATAATCATTTGTTATTTTCTCATTCTTATTTTCTTTAGTCATAATTGGTTTTGTTTCTTTTTTATTGAATTTGATTGTTTTTTCGGTTTGAAACAGTGTGTAAGTGTGGAATAGTAAGTAAATATTTTGTTGTTTTTTTAAATAAAATAAAAAAAAAGAAGGCGCTCTTGACGACTGCCGACAGAAGTGAGAACTTAAAACTGTGAAATAGCTGTGTTTTTATCGTCTAAATACAACAAAATCTTTAATTACTTTACCACACTTACACACTGTTTTTGTCATATATATGGGTAGTTCTACAAACATAGGAATTTTGGACGGCACGGCACGGTTTAGTTATGTCTAACAGAACACCCAAAATAAACCCGTTTCGAAATATATTTCTTAAAAAAAATATGATTTAAAACGTAAAATTATCAGTCCCCTGGCGTGTCCCTCTTTGAAAGTCAAGCTGGTAAACTAAATAATCAATGATTCTAAGTTTGTAGAGGCAAATTTACACTGCAGTAATAATTTTTAATAATAATGCATTAGCAATGTGTAAATAATCATAAAATTACTCTATATTTCATATAAGATATATCCTATTAAAGTTTGTCCCCCGAATTTTATATCATTCTCCTGTCCAATCAAAACACATTGAAAATATCGGGAATTTATATTTCGATCAAGTTATCGCTCGTCACAGGCATTGATTAAAGTACAATAAACATAATATTGCAAGTGTTTTACTTGGTCCGAGGTTTTATCAATCAAAACAGTCATCATTGCTAGCAAGATCGTGTTTTGTCCAGTCACATTATCAGTCCCCTGGTAAGTATTTTCGTTAGAAGTATTTTAACATAATGTCAATCTCTTGTTACTTTACGCAAATAACTTATTTAATAAGTTTAATAAAAAATTAAAGAAAACAAAGCTTTTTTTAATTTTACTGTTACTCTATATATATTTCAGCTTGTTAGGCCATCTTCTGGAGTAATGATTTAATAGTTACAATAAAAATCTTATATATACAATTTTTTACAAAACAATACGGTAAAGAGAGAGAAAACAATAACAAAGAACATAATAAAATACATAAATTAGCAGTTATGAAAAAATCTAATATTAAAAAGAGACAAATATTTTAAGAAATAAAACTGTTGTAAAACTAAAATTAAAATGAAAACAAAAGTGTTGAGTCCCATGGTCCATCCTCCAGAAAAAAATATTTATGTTTTATGATCCCAAATAGTTGAAGTAATCTATAAAAAGTAAAAAATTTCAAATGCAGTATCTTGTTCAAAATAAAAGGATAATTAAAAGAAAAAATATTTAAACTTTATGAAAGAAAAAATTGACGTAGTAGGAGGAAACCAATTATAAAAAAAAAAAAAAAGAATAAGATTACAAGATCAACCAAAATTAAAACTGTTGTTTTAAGATTATATTGATATTGTAGGAATTACCGAACATTATGATTTATGAATAAAGAAAGTAAGGGATTAAGAGGTAATAAAACTTTTGAGAAAAGATCAAAATAGAAAACAAAAAAAACCGTTTTGAAGTTATTTATGAAATAACGCAGGATCTGTCAAAGGAGAAAATAGGATTTCTGTTTGTTCGTTTAAAATATCTTTTTTGAAGTACAGTGCTTTCCTAATCTCGTAAGATTCCAAAATATCTAACTTTTTCCCCTTAGGTTCAATATGTAATATTGAGAGATTATCTATAGAGACACTATGGTTAGAATCAATTACGTGGTTAGCTAAAGCAGAATCCGTCTTTCCTAACTTTACTGCAGCTAGATGTTCCTTAGCTCTAATTTTGAAGTTCCTACCCGTTTGGCCTAAATATTTAAAACTACAATCATTGCACTTGATTTCATATACACCTGACTTCAACAGGGTATCCGTCTTTGGTATATTATTAAAAACAAGTTTCTTAATTGTGCTTTTAATGGAAAACGCAAACCTAATATTTGAATACTTCGAAACAAAATTACCTAATCTTGAGCAAACATTACCAGTATATCCAACACGTCTCCACTTCCATGAAGGTGCGTTCTCCACTGGATAAATGCTACCCAAGAGCTTTTTTCTTTGTTTCTTCTTTAACAAACCAAACACTACTCTTTTGTCATAGCCGTTATTATAGGCAATCGTAAGAATAGTGTTTAGTTCCTTACTGAAGTTTGCATTAGACAAGTAACGACAAGTATGTAAAGCTGATAAAGGCAATACTATAACAGTGCTTGATAGGGTTGAACAATTAAGAACTGGATTCGTTTTGGGGGCAATTGTTAAAAATCGATTTAAACAATTAAATTGTTTATAATAATATGAATTTGTTAAAATTTTTTATAAAAAATATTTTTTCCTTAAAGTTCTGTTTTTCAGCTACAAAAAAGTAGACGGTGAAAATTTTGTAGCTCTTATAGATTCGGAACTACGAATTTTTGAAAATAAGTCTTCAAGCCAAAAATCACAAAATTCACGAAAATTAGAACAGCTCTATGTTCAAAAAAAAAAAAAAAATCCTCGAACACGTCTATCTTTTTTTTCGACATAGAATCCGCAAAAAAAGTTTCAGCCAAATCGAAGAGGTGTCAATGACTTTTCATCAAAATCCGTTCGGTTTGTAAAAGAATTACCCATATCGGAGAAATCGGAGCGATAAAATAAAATTTGTATCAAATATATCTTATAATTTTTTCCTCCGATAATTAACTGTCAGATATAAAATATATTCTCTGAATTCTTTCCGCCAAAAAAAAAAAAATTTATTAAATAAATAAATAAGTTTTATTAAAAAATTTATTTTTTATTCGCCTACATATTAAAGTGTTACTTTATTACTGTGATTTGCGGCTTTAAAGTATCACTTTTCAACTATTTATTTTGTTGTCGTAGCTATGTCCAAAAAAGTAAAAAGCATTTGTATTTGTTTAAATTCTATGTAAAATGAAAATTTTTATCAAAGCAACCCTTAAATTCAAAATTTCATTATCCAATTAAAATAGTTGTTATCATTTGTTGTCATAGCTACACAATAAATTGCAAAAAATAATAAATATTTAGTCAAAGGTTACTTGTTCCACATATTTTTATTTTAAAATTTATGAAAATTTATAATTTTAATTTTTGAATAAACAACTTTTCTTAAAATATTTTGCTTGCGACGAATAAAAAATAGTATATGATGCACGGACGTAAGCTATTTTGGACTTAATGTGGGTGCAGATCTCGGCTAGCGCCTCGATTTGCAAACTCCACATCCGTCCAAAATCTTTAGCTTTACGTCCTAGCATCATAATGTACTATTTATTTGTTTTTAATTGAAACTTTACCTACAATTTTTTAAATTTATACTTTAAACGATGACTTCCAGTCGGTAAAAAAAAATATCTGTAATATCTGTAAAAGTTTTTAGGGAAAATATTTGAACTATTTTCATTATTCATATTGTCAAATTCATCTACTAAAAACTTACAAAACGACATAGCTAAATTTGACAGTGTAAAAAATAAACAAGATTGTATTTATATATAGCATTTTTACCAGTGTAAAATAATGTTATTATTGTGTTCGCCTGTTATTACTCCATCTGTAGGCGAACACAATAATAACATTATTTTACACTGGTAAAAATGCTATATATAAATACAATCTTGTTTATTTCTTACACTGTCAAATTTAGATATGTCGTTTTGTAAGTTTTTAGTAGATGCATTTGTAAATATTATCATTTATATTTACAAGCGTAGGAAAAATAGCGTTTTCTACGCGTGGTAAAAACGTTTTTGCGTTCCTGCACTTATTCCGTTCACAAACCGTTCAGTCACTCAAAAAGAGACCTTTTCACCACTTGTACAAAAATCTACTTTTTTCTCTTTCGGCTCCCTGGAAACAGTAAATTTTGCTTTTATTTTTAACATTAAGAAAATATTTGTGTATTCTATTGTTTTAAATAAAATATTAATGAATTAGTTTTTAATCAATAAGTTATTTAATACATTAATTACTATAACATTTTAATAAGTAATTAATTAAACTATAGAGACCATTACACATAAGTTTTCATTAAATTTATTACAATAATGCTCAATTATACATCGCGTCGCTACGTGTACTACTTCGTACGTCTGTTGTATACTACAGTACGTTTCCTTTTTTCATAGAGTATATTATTAGTAGGAGTCAGAATAGCCAATCGTGTGTTCTGAAGGTACAGCCCCAGCATCTTGTCAGCACAAAAGCATCATATTGGAGTTAAAGGCCGTTCCTGTCAATATATTTCATACAAAATTAAGGTCACAATCGGGGTTTTAAAAACAAAATGGGTAACTCGGTCCCAAATCATGTTAGAGAGGTCTATTGTTTTTAAATCTTCGGTTTTCTAACCACTTTGCAAATTTTAAAATCGCATCTCGAAGTTGAAAATTCGTTGAGAAATTTAATTTTGCTACTAAGGAATTTTCGCCGTTTTTCGAACCGCTGTAATTGTTGTTAATATTGAATATGGGTATAGGCATCATAGTTGTTAATTAAAGCTGACATTTTACCATTTCGATTGTCATGAAGCAGATTGCGATCAGATAAAAACTCAGACTCTGCGGCCTGCCCAAACTTAACAACTTTTTTTCAGACATTAAGTGCACAATGAAATTGTGCCAAAATTAGTAGGTCGAATAAAACGTTCCCAAGCTTTTATTTTTTTTGAAGTTTCAGCTACAAGATAGAGGGGTCAATTATATTATAAACAATTATTTATAAATAACTAAATTTGAAACGACGGACTATTTTCAATTTTTACTCTATAAAAATAGTTTTCAAATTCAATAATAATTTTATTAATTTTCTTCAGTTGTAATAAACGTATACGTTTATTCGTATCACTGTACATTTTTTTTGATGATTTAAATAAGTTCAAGTAAATTAAAAACACAAGTTTTTCATAAATGATGGAAAATGAAACAGAATATCGGTGATAATATGATATAAAAACGATCAAATTGTTTGAATCGGCAATTAGTATAATTTTTAAATCAAAAGGATCAGTATTTAATTAGTAAAATTTAACTCAATTAGTATATAATTTTTAAATGTTCAATCAGTAGATAAATTTAAATCAAAGAATTGTGTGTGATCGCAAAAATAAAAGTTTTAATTTAATAAACTATAATTATGGTTCTTAATAAATTCTATTAATTAAATATTTATTTATTTATTTATAAATTGTTTAAAAATATATCAATTTTATACTAGAATGTTGAGTTTGTATTTTGTGACATTTCATAACCATAATTCGTTTTCGTGATAATTTGAATTGAGATTTTAAGCATAAAGAAAATATTTATATACATATATAAATATGACAGAACCAAAAAAAAATCGAAAGTTTAAGTTTTTTAAGAAAAAATAATGTTATCTGGACGTTTTGTGTTTTATTTGGACATGCAGTTATTTGCAATTTGAAAACATTAAAATTTTGCAAAATTAATTAAGTAATAATAGTAATGAAATGTTGTATATGTTATAACCTTGGAAACCGCAAAAACATGATGTAATTTGTTCGCAGCATTTTGAGGAAAATTGTTTAGATCAAAGTTCACCGTTAAGGATACGTCTTAAGAAAACTGCAATACTTACTATTTTAAATCAAATGTCTGGGGAATTGTTAATAAAGGGAGTTATCACAGAAGATAAACGAAGACGTAAAATAAAACATGAAGAAGACAACATTCAAGATAAATTAATGTAAGCTTTTTATTTAATTTTAATTTATATAATTTTTGATTTGTGTTTAGCTAAATTATTTTATTTGTTGGTCAATTAATAAGTTTCTTTACAATTTGTCTGTGATTCATAATGTAAGAGATTTGCAAGTGTAGTATTAGTTTGTCGTAGATTCGGTTTTCATATGTTTTTTTGGGCTTTCCGGTGTAATGTAATATTATGTTTTGTGTAATAAAGTCCAAATCAGTTACAAATTCAATTGAAAAATATCGTTTTTTATACATTTTTTCGCAGTTTTTTGCAAAAATTTGCAAGAAAAAAAAATTTTTATTTGTTTTATTTTAAGTTGTATAAAAACATTTAAGGAACAAGAACGTTCCATGGCACCAGAATCCTAAAGTGCACCATTTACGAGTAATATCGCTTACAAGGAAGCAACAAAAAAATCCAGTCGAATATGTTGAATAACTCCAGTCCCCAGGTTCCGGGCGAGTGGACTAGGCAGGTACATTATGTGAGTACCCTCTTCCAGAGATTAAAAAAAATTCCGACCTATAACCGACAACAACACGTAAGCCATATCTATTTTCGTTATTCTATGGGCCTAAGTTCAATTCTTGGAGTGGTTCATTTTTGATTGTTTTTTGTTAAATACTATTAAAATTATTGTTTTTGTATTCATAAATTCATAAAAATCATAAACATTTCTTTATAAGAATTTTAAATTGGTCGATAATGCAGTTTTTTTAAAAGTTATTGCTATTTTCTTTTTCCGTTTCGTTCAAATTATTATCATTTCGATATTATCAAGAAAATTAATTATATATTTGACAGAAAGTGCTAAAAAAATTATTTTTCTCATCATTATTTTCCATAACTTCATTTCCGTGAAATAAAATAAGGAAAATGAAAACTACTATTTGAGTATGAATTTCTCGTTAAATATGAGTTGACATCTCCATCACAAAAGATTGATTGAAATACAGTTAAGGTTGCGGACAATTTACGGTATTTAAATTTATCGATAGTGTAGTTTTTTAAGGTTATTGCTATTGTGTTTTAGCACAGTGTGACGTAATAATGAAGTAAAATTTAGAATGCATTCAGGGTATTTTTACGACATCTCAATATTTTCTTCAGTTTTAAAAAAAAATGTTTTCAGGAATGTATTCACGGGATTTTTACAATATCTCAATATTTGCTTCAGTTTTTAAAAGAAATGTTTTGTAGCCTGTTTTTTATACTTTTTGTTGTTTTCTTTTCATTTTTTCTATTTTTTGTTGGTGATTGTTGTACCATATTTGAAGTGAAAACTTCTTTAGGCGCATTGTACGA
Source organism: Diogma glabrata (assembly GCA_963693315.1). NCBI lineage: Eukaryota > Metazoa > Arthropoda > Insecta > Diptera > Cylindrotomidae > Diogma > Diogma glabrata. Next base: position 194,944,003 of record OY856186.1, on the reverse strand, counting down.
TTTTGTACGGCGAAAAATTTATATATTCGAGTCATCGTCAGGCTAAATAAACACTAAATATAAAATAAATATTAAAAGAGAGTGAGATAAATTGTATTCATTTCTTCTTTTCTTATTTCTTATTCTCATTTTCTTGATTTATAATATGTTTTTTTATTTTTGATTGAATTTGATTTTTTTTTTCGGTTTAAGTGTGGTGTGTAAGTGTGGTATAGTAAGCAAAGATTTTGTTCTATTTTTAAGTAAAATAAAAAAAATCGTTTTGTCATATTTGATTTGTGTGTTTTTCTTTATACTTTTTAATAAAGAAACGGAATGGATAGCACAAATAACCGAAGTATTGTTGATATTAATGATAATATATCAGAAATAATTTTGCTCTCGTTCTCTTGATTCATATTTTGGTTGCATCTTTTTTATTGAATTTGATTTTTTTTTCAGTTAATAACAGTATGGAAGTGTGGTAAAGTAAGTAAAGATTTTGTTGTATTTAGACGATAAAAACACAGCTATTTCACAGTTCTAAGTTTTCACTTCTGTCGGCAGTCCTCAAGACTGCGTTCTCTTCTTTGTTATGGATAATTTTAAGTCGAAATGCCAAAAAAAATCAGAATTCAAAAATTAATTTTGTTCCCCGGTATAAAGCGGAGCATTGAAACAGGTTTACACGTGAATAAACCTCCGATCAAACAATCTTCAGTATATATCAATACAGTTATATTTAGACGTCATACCATGAAGGTGATGTGTTACTTCAGTTAAGATATACTATACTTGTGCTAGACTACATATCACTAGGAACTTAAAACGTAAACAGAAATGTTTTAACAGACGTTTATTCACGCGTAGAGGATGCTCTAAACCGGTGGCTCGAATTTGTTTTTGGAAATTATGGTTTTTTCGTTATTTTTTCCAATAATTAGACATAGAATTTAAAAATACCATACGATTAGTATAGAAAAATTTCCTCTCGAACAATTTGACCCTTTCGAATATACATCCTAATTGTTGTCATTTAAATAATGTATGTCTATTGTCTCGCAAATTATAAATTTGCTTTTATCTTATAAATTATAAACTGGGCTTAATTATGAATTATAAATTTAGCTTTTTTTTTTTAAAAAATTAGGTTAAGTTGCAAGAAAACTTGACCGAACGAACTCGACACTCATTATGATTTTCTTATAAAAATATTATCTTTAAGTTTATTTCAAATAAATAATTTTAAGAATATGAAAAATAATGTATTAGATGTAGTTTGCACTAATGTCACATCAAACTTTTTACTTGATAGAGCTAATCTAACAATTACTCCTAAAACAAGTATTTATCATCATACTCTTTGCCTAACTTACTTATTTAATGATTGCAGAAATATTAATGACGTAAATAGAAAAATTATTTATGATTTGACAAGGCAAATTATGATGCTATAAATGTAGCGCTAAGCAGTTTAGAATTAGAACTAACTTCGAATTGTGTTAACTATGTAGCTAATCATTTTTTTGAATATCTAAAATTAATAATTGATAAATATCTGCCTAAAAAAGTTATTTCTAAATTAACGTGTCCTGCTCGTGCCCCTCCACTTTGATAAAACACTGAGGATTCTAAAGAATAAAAAAATAAGGCTTTTCAAAAATTTAAACGTACGACAACTGACAGTGATTATAATACTTTTATTGACCTTTGATAACAATTCCATATTGATGAACAAACTGCTATAAAACTACATAGAGAAAATACTGTTTTAAAAATGATTGACGAACCTATGGAATTTTGTAATTTCATTAAGGATAGACGCAACGATTAAAGGTATCTATCTTCAATGTCTTTCAAAAGCTTGCGGTCTAATGATCCAAACTCAATAGCAAATATGTTTGGAGCTCATTTTAAAAGTGTTTACCAAACACCGATTACTTTTGATCAAGGAAAGTATAAAGTAAAGCACATTAAAAAATTCAGCACATAGCATTTATAAGCACCTGCTTTACCTTTTTAATCTTTCTTTGCAATCAGGGACTTTTCCGGACTGTTGGAAATCATCGTTCATCACTCCAATATTTAAAAGTGGCGATAAATGTGATGTTTCTAAATACAGAGGAATTTTATCTACCATACCAAAACTATGTGAAAAAATGGTAGTTCAAAAAATGTATAATACACAAAAGCCAACATGGTTGGTAAGCTGGTAAATCTAGTTTCCAATCTAGTTCAATTTACTTCGTTTATCAGAAATCACATAGAAAAAGAACATCAAATTGATGCGATTTGCACTGATTTCTCCAAAACTTTTGATAAGGTTGATCATAACTTACTAGTATATAACCTAAATAGATATGGCATCAGAGTAGGGCTCGTAAAATACTCGAACATTAAGTACCCGGGTATCGAGTAGTTATTTTACTCAAATACCCGGGTTACCCGGGTAACCCGGGTATTTGGATAATTAAAACAAAACAAATTTTTAATAGTTCATTTGTACATATTTAATTCAATTAATATTGATATTTATTTAATTCAATTAATTTAATTCTGAAAAATATGTTAAACGTTAAATGAAATCAAATTTTATAATAATATAATATTTACTATAACTTTTTATTTATAAAATAGTATTTTAAAAATATTAAGCCGTGTGGAAGGAGCTGACGGAAGGAGCGAAGGTGTGGAAGGAGCTAGTGGAAGGAGCGTGTGGAAGGAGCTAACGAACTGCGAATTTTGGTTATTATACTGCCGGCTACTGAAAACAACCGTTCGCATGCCGTTGATGTAGGATTTATAGTAAGCAGTGAAGCGTACAGATTATCTAACATGTGGTTTCGCTTACCTCCATTTGTCTGCATAAATGGAAGGGATTGCTCAACATTTAAATTTTCGCTTTTTTCTTTGGTTTTAGTTATATATAAGGCAAGACAATGCTGTAACTCATTATATACTGATGTTGGTTCTGTAGCGTATGATTTTTGTTGCGTAGCTTAAAAACTCATTGCCTTTTGAAAAAATGCAATGATGCAAATATAACAATAATGTTATTATATCTTTTTTTTGACGTTCATTAACTTCATTTTTCAAATAGTTCACGACAAAGAGGTGTACTAATCTCGTTTATTTTTTTTAGTACGTAGAAGTACCTTCAGCTGTTATTAGGGTGGCGTTTTTTGTATTCAGTTCTTATACTGCTAGCATAAGTGGTTCGAGAATAAAAGAGATTTTTTTTAATATTTCTAAATCGCATTCTAAATGGCCTAGCTCATTGACTGTAGTATTAATGCAATTTTTTAATTTAAGAAATCGATTTATTGCTGCAATAAGTATGTTCCACCGTGTTTTACAATCTAAAATTAGTTTCAACTTTTGACCTTCCTGAACTTCTACGTGCTCTAATTATAAAAATAAAAGAAACTAAACCATCGGAAAATGACTGTAGTCGTTTGTGTGGGAGTACTCAGGAATCTCTCAAGGATCTACATTTTAAGGTGATAGAAGTATTTCTAAAAAATCTAGATTCATTCATTTTATAAATCTTCTTTGGTAAAACGCTCCATGCTTCGTGACTTACAAGCTTCGTAACTATTTGACGGCCTTAGCTGGTTTACGAACTTATCTAAAATACAACAGTGCAACATATATTTTCTGAAATTATTTTTTGAATAAATCAGCAAAAGTGACAGTGAGCTTCATAAGAATTTTGTTTTTGTTATACCCGGGTACTCGAAGCTATTACCCGAATATTCGAGTAGTAAAATTTTTGGTAAAATACCCGGGTACCCGGTTATCCGATACCCGAGTATACGAGCCCTACATCAGAGGCAATCTTTTGAAATGGATTCAGTCATACCTAAAAGACAGGAATCAAATCGTAAGGTTTCAAGATAATCTTTCAACGACAATTGATGTAGTGTCTTCTGTACCACATGGAAGTCACATTGGTCCTCTACTTTTCCTTATATTTATTAACGATCTTTCTTTTTTGCTCGAAGACTGTGCATTTTCTTTCTATGCTGATGACTTGAAAATATACAAGGTTATTAAAATGATTCAGTTGTTCTGCAGCGAAACTTAACAATACTTTATGATTGGTGCAATGACCATGGTATGCACCAAATATTGATAAATGCGTAATTATTTTACTTTTAAGAAATCAGTTAAGAACGGAAATGTGCTAGAGAGAACTAATTCAGTTCGCGATTTAGGTGTAATGGTAGACATTGCTATGACCATGAAGCAGCATCTAAATAAAATTTGTTCAAGGGGTCATTCTATTCAAGGATTTATCAAACGAAGAGCGAAAGAATTTAATAACATCGCTTTAACAAAAACTCTGTATTGCTCTCTTGTAAAATCAACTATGGAGTATGACAGTAGAGTATGGGCTCCTTATACAAGTGAATATAAAAACTAATTAGAATCGGTGCAAAAACAATTCTTACTTTTGCCTTAAAACCTTTAGGATTTAGTGGCTATAGGCTTCCAAAATATGAAGAAAGGCTTCTTTTACTTAATATGATATCACATGAATCCTGAAAAGATTAAGCTTCCGCTCTTTTTGGGTTTGATCTAGTAAGAGGCAATATAAGATGTCCCGATTTGTATGATAAAATGGTACCCAATTTACATACACATGATACTAGATTCAGGCGACCTTTAATTGAAGAGCTTCATAAAACTGACTACTCTATGCACAATCCACTAAATGAATGCATTAGAAACTTTAATTTTTTTTACTTGGCGTTCATGCTCCATGTAGGAGCGTTGTCAGGCTATTCAGCTATGAATATTCACCACGGTCATTCGCAACAGCGACATAATTACCATGGCAGTCGATTTTTTTAAGGTCGTTTATTACGTCCGTCTCCCATTGTAGTCGTGGTCTACCTCGCGGTCGCCCACTCCCTGGGGTACTAACGTACATTTTTTAATCGTCCCAGACTGTGAATCGGCTCGTAAAACATGCCCAAACCAAGCAATCCTATTAAAACGGATACAACCTATTATATCAGGACCCTCAAGAAGGTCTCTGATCTCAAAGTTATACCGGGTTCTGTACCCTCCATCGTCTGCCTTAAGTTTTTTTTTTTTTTAAATAAAAAGTGTTGTGTAATAGGGTTTAGAATATGTGTCACAACAACACATGAATACTTTTTAAGACCTAGGTCTAGACGTAGGTCCCACAACAACTGGCGTTTTAAAGTGTTGATTAACGCTTTTTTTAAACCTCTCCAACCTAAGCCACATGAGACTAAGGGTTCCGGCAAACTATTCCATTTGTATGCAGTTCGGACAAAGAAGTCTTTCTGCGATCTGATATAGGACTTTTAAACATGGAGCAATTGGTATGGAGTGAAAAATTTTTTGCATCTATTTAGGAGGCCGAGTTTTTTAGACGCGCTTTTTGCCATCGCCATTACATGATCGTTCCAGAGTTGGTAATTTGAAACTGTAACACCCAATAAACGAATGTTTTTACATTCCCCTATTGGTTCATCACACATACTGAATAAAATATCTTTGGGGAACTCGGTCTTTAATCTGGAAACAATCAACAGCTGTGTTTTAGTAAAGTTGAAGTTGACCAGGTTTTGGTCACCCCAATCGGCGACTTTTTTTAGGTCTTTATTCACGTTTATAGCAGCGTCTCTCCGGGCGGGATGTGGACCAAAGTGGGCCAAAAATGTAGCGTAGGATCTTACGCTCAAATACAGATAAATATGATTCGTCATTTCGTGTAAGGGTCCGCGTTTGTGACCCATACATCACAACCGGTCTAATCAATGTCTTGTATAACTTGAGCTTGGTGTTAGAAAATACATACGGTGATCGAAGGAGAGGTTTAATTGAGTAGAAAGTTCGATTACCTGCAGCGATTCGAGCTTTTATATCTGTAAGTATGCTGTTGTTTTAGTCAAGCATTGATCCCAAATGTTTAATAGATTCAACTTCCTCAATTTGTTCATCGCCGCACATCAAATCTTTCTTCTCAGCCTCTTGAAACATTCATATGTTTGGTTTTATCGTATTTGATTTGCAGACCAATTTTTCTAGCACCACTCTCAAGCGACCTGAAAGTCTCACTCATAACAGCTTCACTGTTAGAAACTTTAATAAATACAGTAATTTTTATGACCCGCAAGTGAGCAAGACAAATTTTAAACAAATTATTTCAAGAAAAATGAAAACGCTTCATTCAAGATAGATTAGCTTAAAGATGAAGTGCAATAATAGAATACAAATAATATTTTAGTTTATAACATGTAATAACTTAAGTCTTTATTTGACGAATAAATAAAAAAAAAATATAAATGCGGACACCATGATTTTGGAGGAAATTCGTTAATTAAACGTATATAGCTGCTGCGTGATGTCGATTGAGTAACAAGGTTAAGCTTTTATCAATGTTTAGTTGAGTTTATTAAGTGATCGTTTTTTAAAACCTACTTATAATTCAATGATCAAACTTCTGGGCGCACATACAGATATGTCAATATTAATTAAATCTCATTTTACAGAATGTTTTTATTAAATCAAATATATCTTTATTTACAGTTTAAAAATCACATTACTTCTATTTACACGTTCGATACAACGATACAACGTTTCGTTAACTATTTAATCAATCACTTGGTGTCACCCCATTATTCCTAATCCAAAAATTCCTATTCCCAAAAATCCTAAAAATTTATTCCCAATATTCCTAATCCCAAAAATCCTAATCTTATCAGAAATATTCCCAAAAATCCTAAAATTATAAACATCTGAAAACATGTGCAAATGTTGAATGAAAACAGGTTTATGTTATATTAAAAGTGCTTTAATTTAATGTTTATTCATATAATTTTCATTTTTAACTAAAATATTGTGAAGTATAAACGAGTTATTGTTTAAATTTGTGTAAAATGGAGAACAGATTTGTGTAAAATGGAGAAAATTTAGAATGGATTTTTTCTAATGGTTTAAAAAATAGAAAAACTATTCTAAACGGCTTCGAATTCAAAATTAATTCGAGAAAAACTGATGGAAAATCTTATTGGAAAGAGGGGAAGAGGGATGGTGATGGGGGAGAGGTTCTATTGATCGAAGGTCTGCAGGGTCGCAGAAGCGAGTGAAAAATAAAATAATATATCATAAAATATTAATTTTAAAATATTTCATCTATCTAATTATAACAATAATAAAAAATTAAATAAGAGATTGGTGCGGGGGAAGAGGCGGGGGGTGCTATTGATCGAAGGTTTGCAGGGTCGCAGAAGCGAGTGAAAAATAACATAATATATCATAAAATATATCTTAAAATATTTCATTTCAAATAATCTAAACCCCACCCCTCCGGACTAAGATACCTACATAATACATATATATAACCCCCACCACCTAAGCTTTCCAAAAAATCCATCCCCACCCCCAGGGGCGGATCCCAGATAACGAACCGTAACCCTGAAGACTCAAGTGATTGAATGAAAACCCATTGGAATCAATTCCAAGAGTAATTACAAAAGTACTTTCATTATACTTTTTTACATTACAAAAGTAATTTTAGGATTTTTGGTATAAAATTATATTTCATCATTGGTATAAAATTATTTATTAATTTAATATCAGGAATATTGGGAAAAGAAATAATGGGATTAGGAATTTTCGGATTAGGAATAATGGGGTGGAATCAATCACTTAACATAATCGTATTCCAACTTAAACTGTTGATAATATCGCTGTGTAGTTTGAACTATCAATTTTTTTAAATACAATTTTTATTTCTATCGACATTGTTCTAGGTAAATCCAATATTCCAAAGAAAATTGGAAAAGTTCTAAAAACAATCAACGTCGTTATTATTTTGTATTTATTTTGTTGTTGTTTTTTCGACGTTTTTTCTTGGAACCAGTATCACGTGTTGATGATAGTGATGTATAGTAGCATTTTTTTGCCAGCGAATTTTTGACAGATAGGACGCAGCAAGAGATAAAAGATGAGACAAAAGTAAAACAGAGATGTATTATTTATTTTGGGATAAATTTGTTTTCAAAACAATTATATTAGGGCTATTATTTTGAAAACGTACATTTTTTTGTTGATTTTTAAATTTTTGATTTTTAAAAAATCTGAAATTTTGATATATTGTTGGCATTGACAAAAGGAAAAAAGTAATTTCTGCTTTTATTTTTTGTGTACTCTGAATCGGAGTTATGCGCGGTTGAATTTTGAGGCTTTTTCACGTAGTTTTTGGTAATGGTGGCAATGTTTTGTGAATAGGTGCCACAAATTTAATCCGACTTACGTATATTTTTGCAAGTAAAAAGGAAAATAATTGAATAATTGAAATAAGTAAGTTTAAAATTAATAACTTTTCTCTTTTCCGCTAGGCGGCGCGTAAAACCTTGGTTTACTTCAAAGCTCATATCTCAAAAAGTAGGCTTTTTTTTTTTTGTTTTTCACAAATTTTAAAGTAAACATATGCAGCTATGAAATTGAGAAATAAAAAGTCAGCAATTCAATACGGATTTTTTCTTACGATTTTTTAAAGTTTGGTATATGAAAAATTCACATGTGTTTTTTTATTAAGTTAATAATCCTGTACTAAATGTGGATCTAATAAATTAAACATTTCATATTTTAACACCTGCAACAAATTTGAACCATTTTCTGTGTGGTTAAATGGTTAAAAACTTATTAAAAATTAATTTAAGTTACGTGGTAAAATAAAGGAATTTAAATTATTAAAAGGGTGTGTAAAATGTTTATTCATTTTAAAAAATGTCTATTCAGCCCCTTTTTACTAATTAAAATCTCATTAGAGGCTCATAATTTTAACATTTAAAATTTCTAATGACGCCCACAAACGGTTTTTGACCAAATTATACTTGCATCCAATCAAAATATATTAAATTGTACCTACCTAATTTTACCTGAGTCTACCTATGTCAAAACTATTTCAAGGGTATATATATATATTGATTGGATTGCCTTATAATCAATTATATTCCAAAATATTTAAAAGACATAACGTTTAGAAAAGATAATAATAGAAATGCCTTTCAAATTGTGCTGTAACTTGTACGGTCTCAAAAATCATCAGCGGACATCAAAAAATGTGAAACTGGTCACACCAGCTGTTATTCAAAAAGCTACGACCCTAAATTTTACTTTGCGTGATGACCAGTTTATATGTGAAACATGTCGCACTTATATCTATAAAAATAAGGTAAATTTAATTATTTTATTAAAATGAATAAAAATTCATATGCAACTAATATTTTCTATACAGCAGCTTTCATGTTCGGAAACTATCGATAGTGAAATTATTTCTATAAATCAGGATGTTGAAAATGTTCCAACGAACGAAAATATTCAAATACCTCCAGCATCTTTAGATCCATCACCAGTCTCGGTTGATACAATATCTCCACCAGTTCCTGAACTACTTAATGACATTTTAGAAGATATTAACAATGTTCTTGGAAGGTTAGCCGAATCTCCTATCAAACAAAATCATATTACAACAGGAAGTTATAAAAAAATTGCAAGTGTCACATCGGCAATAAGTCAAAGAATATTTCAAGTAGATTCAGTTAAAGTGTTATCACCAAACGAGGAATGTGAATATACATCATGGCTTATGAACCTTAAAAAAGAGTTTAAAGATGCCAGCTGTAAATCAAAACAAGTGTTTTTGTTGACAACTCTACCACGTAAATTTTGGTCAAATCAACGTATCCAGGATGAATTTAATGCATCAAGACGACTGGTAGAATTCGCCATGGATCTGTTGGAAACAGTAGGTCTTTACAGTTGGCCTCAAAGCAAACAAGTGCACAGTTTGTCACAAAATATAGTAAAACAAATTCAAACATACTTCTTATCAGAGGAAATTAGTAGAACAATGCCTGGCCTTAAAGATGTTGTTACTATTACAGAAGGATCGACAAAAATTAAGAAATCAAAGCGGTTGGTATTATGGACCCTCACCGACATCTACGAAATGTTCTTGGAAGAAAACAAAGAACTTAAGGATTCCACTGTTTTTTACCGGATAACACTACACCCGATAAAATAATTGCCAAAATGTTTTCTTTTTCTGATGATCATAAATATTTCAATTTAAAGGCAAAAAAAAAATATATAAATTAATTTTTTAATGTATTTATTTATAATATTGATTAAATTATAATGTTTATAGGAAAAATATTTTTTTAATGTTTTTTTCTAATGTTAGTGTTGGTGATGTTGAAATTATAACAAAATCTTCGATCATTGGGATCTCCAATTCGTATTCTGAATCAAAACCTGTTTCTCAATCAGAAATACACAAAAAATGGTTCAAATTTATTGCAGGTGTTAAAATATGAAATGTTTAATTTATTAGATCCACATTTAGTACAGGATTATTAACTTAATAAAAAAACACATGTGAATTTTTCATATACCAATCTTTAAAAAATCGTAAGAAAAAATCCATATTGAATTGCTGACTTTTTATTTCTCAATTTCATAGCTGCATATGTTTACTTTAAAATTTGTGAAAAACAAAAAAAAAAAAAGCCTACTTTTTGAGATATGAGCTTTGAAGTAAACCAAAGTTTTACGTGCCGCCTAGCGGAAAAGAGAAAAGTTATTAATTTTAAACTTACTTATTTCAATTATTCAATTATTTTCCTTTTTACTTGCAAAAATATACGTAAGTCGGATGAAATTTGTAGCACCTATTCACAAAACATTGCCACCATTACCAAAAACTACGTGAAAAAGCCTCAAAATTCAACCGCGCATAACTCCGATTCAGAGTACACAAAAAATAAAAGCAGAAATTACTTTTTTCCTTTCGTCAATACCAACAAAATATCAAAATTTCAGATTTTTAAAAAATAGTTGTTTTTTTTTCGATGTACGTTTTCAAAATAATAGCCCATTAGTTAAATTTCTACTTCTAGTTCGTACCATTTGTTTGTTGTGACTTGTGATATTTGTTTCCATAGGCGTCGTTATTTTTGTTATAATTATTTTTAATTATCAAAATTCTGTTACATTGCCTACAAAATCATTAATATTTTTACTAGTTTTTGGTTTTTTATTATAATTGGTTGAATTTCAATAGTAATTTATTAATTTTATGCGTTTTTTTGTCCATTTCAATGGGACCCCAATAGTTTTTTTTAATATTTTAATCGAGGCACTGAATGTGCAAACAATATGCGCATGTGTATGTGCATGTGCAAACAATATGCGCATAACAAACAAATTTCGTGTTCGCTGGCAAAAAAATTCTACTATAAATGATTTTAGTTATGTTATTGAAACCCTACAGAAGGGTGAAAACTGGTCAAAAAATTTTATTGTGTATTTTTTTGCGATTATGTAGAATCGTAACAGTAATAATGACTTGAAATATTTGTTATTTCATTGTAACGTGCACGCTACCTTTCAAGCCATTTTTCTTACTGATCATGATTGGTGTGAGTCGGATAGGTTGTAACGATATAAGGAGTGGCCATGCTCGATTTTCTTTTTTGCCAATTTTATTTCTGATGACTCGATTCCATATATAATCCTCCCAAGGCTTTTTGTGAAGTAGTTTTCGTAAACAATTGAAGAGTTGCGTTATTGTGTGCTGCAGTTTATATTTACAAAACAATTATTATTACTATCACTATTTATTTTACACAGTTTTAATATGTTATTAATTTGTGTTTAATTAAAGGTGCAAACCCAGACGGTTTAATTTGTTTCAAATTAACAAAATTAATGTCTTAATTCTGGAAAGTACGTACAAAAGTTCTTCCCGCCAACCAAAAATCAGAAGACGTTCTATTAGCTAACCGTGCATGATAGGACCTATCCGCAGACTTGGTCCGTCAGATGAATCCGTCGGATTTGGTCCGACCCGCCTTTCTCCACTAGTTCAGTGTAACGATCCGTGGACCAAGTCCGTCATCTGACAAGATCTTATGTTAATGGTATAAAATTCGTCTTAAATTGGCAGATTTTTTATCGGTGGACCAAGGCCGGCATAAATTAAATTGCTTTGATTTTATGTTTGGCGGACCACGGATCTGTCAAAAAAAGTTGAGTTTACAATTTGCTTTTCATTAATTTTCATTAAAAGAAAATTGAATGCTGTTGTGGCAGGGTTATTAGTTTTGTATTAAATTGTAAAAATAATAGACAACATAATAGACAATAAATATACAAAAAAATTGCTAAAGGGATAAATTCTATATTGTTTTGTTATTTTAGGATAAGAAATTATTATTAGGTAATTAAAGTTTTAATGAATGATTTTTGAAAATATATTCATTTGAAACAATATATGAAAAGACAATAAGAAATGTGCTTCGGTGCATTTTTTTATAGTTTTGCTCTTATAAAATGTTCGATGTCTGGCGATTTATAAATGATATAAGATTTTTTGAAAGATGGACCAAGTCCGCTAAAGATTCCTTTCGTGTTTGGTTAGCTATTGATGATTTTCTCGACGTTCGATTTTAAAATAAATTAATGAACTAATTTATCGCATCAGTGTGGAGTATCGTCGACTAATGTACGAGATTTAGGCCTTTATCAATTGTTCAGTTGGTTCGTGTAACGACTAAGTTAATGTTTATAGTCGCTCCATCGTTCGTAAATGCCTTCGGTTAGCTTGCTGTAAACAATAAGTTAAACACAAGATAATATACGCTGCCTTCAAGCTATGTAGATATACCGCAGCTCCAAATGGTGTTAGAAACGCAATTCGTCCTTCGAGATTTTTGTGAGCAATTAAACTCAAGTAACTAAGGAAGTATTTTGAATTTTTTCAATTCAAACGTATTGTTGGAAATATCTCAGAAACAATCCGTCCTGCTTTTCGTGCTAGCTTGAGATATCAACCGTAGTCGGTGTTGGGATGATGATGCCCTATATTCGGCGTTAGGAGAATATAGAGTCGACTTCTTGAAGTGAATCGACTTAACAGTGTTTATTGTTAAAGTTGTTTTTCTATTCTGTTTAGACGGCCTTTCAATGTTGAGCTTGACGATGATGTTTCTCACCGTTGACTAATAAGAGTTTTACTTGTCGATGAACGAAATTTTTGAACTCCATTAATTGGATTATGGACGCTGTTAATGGCCACTGATTAGAACATTGACACGACACGAACATTGACACAGACTCTACACAATAAACAATGCACCTACATCTACCGCGGTGTGGAAATATATTAAATCGTTTGTTTTTGTCATATGCTTTTAGTTCTGCCTACTACATTGTGGAATAAACCTTCGAAACAAACTCCAAATTTATATTTTTAACGAATCTGATTTATCAAATAATAATAAATAAATATTAAACCATAATTAAACATTTATTATCTATCCCTTTTTTGGGCTATTTGTTGATATTACTATTTTCTCCTATCATTTATTATCAAAGAAATAAAAATATAACTTGATAAGTACATATATCACAAACAACGGTATGTATATCATTAAAGAGAACACCTTAACTACCAATATCAAAACCAAGTTGTTGATTTGTGAAATTTACTAACAAAACGTTGTGTAATCTACACTAACGACGTTTTACTGTATGTATGAATGTAAAATTCTTTTTTGCTTATCATTATTTATTGAAGGATCATCATGCTTGTTGTTGTGTCTTAACAGGGTATAAATATGTAAACGACCAATAATTTACAACCAAAAGTAGAGTAGGAAAAAACAGAGAGAAAAACATTTATCAGTGAAATTATCTTTATTTATATATTTTATTGAATTGAAATTTAAGAAACTAGTCTAGTTTCAGGACTGAATTCATTAGGTTGAGTAAGAAAAAACGCAGAACTTCGAAAATATTAAATGATAACATAATTAACTGTCTATGACAATTTTAAAAATTCTGTAGTGATTAGTTGTAAGATTTTAAAAGTGATTTTATTAAAGCAATATGGAGACAAATATTTCTTTATCAAACTATAATTTAAAAGAAGTAACAGCCGTTCCACGTTATGGTGTTAAAGTTAAATTTAATCATGTTTTTCCTGAAAAATGGGGACAAAATTTACGCCGAGGGATAAAACAAACTATGCAGTTACTGCCCATATTTTTCAGGTAAATTTAATGCCGTATGGAACATAGGATAACTTTGCTTAAAATTCGTATTATTAGATTTTTTTTAGAAATTAAATAAATTCAAAATTATATTATGATTGAACACATTAATTTTTGTATTAATTGTGAGGAAATTGTAAATAAAATAAAAATCTGTTAGTCTTGTATGAAGGACAGTTTTTAAGGACATCGTGTTTAAAAATTAAATTGCAAAAAACGATTTGGAAGTAAATTTTTAATATATTTTCAACAAATCATTGCATTAAAAATAATTGGTGCGGTAAAATTCTCCTTCATTCGTTTTAATTGGAGATTTTTAAACATATGACACTAACGAATGTTATACTTTTTGTGATATGTAGCTTTGACGGACGAGCGTAGAATGATGTATCATTAGTGCCAAATAAACATGCTGTTTTTTGTCCAATTCCAAAATGTGCAATCCATTTTTATATAAAAACTTTAAAAATTGTTCTTAGTGTTGGCAGTGGACAATAGTTTTCAGTATCGACTAAGAAAAAACTTTAAAAATTGTTCTTAGTGTTGGCAGTGGACAATAGTTTTCAGTACCGGCTGAGAGTATGTTGCATTGCCTCCCCAAAAACAATGCATAAAAGATAAATGTTTGCAGCAATCTGGGTTACATAATTATAGTACGATTTATTTACGGCTAGAGAAAAAATTGTTTTTAGGACCAACAGTGAAAAGCCTTGGGAAACAACAAGAAAATAACACAGTGAAAAATACTTTTAAGACGGCAGCATTGAAAATTAATTTTTGAAGTTGACAGTATATTTTAATTATAAACTAAGAACCCTCTTCATATGAGATTTGAAACTTCAAATCGTTATAAAGCTGTATATAAATGACAAACTACATATAGTAATAATTTATCTTCTGCAATAATATTAATAATTCAACTAACTTAATATTTAGTAAAAACAACTTAAAACAACCCTAACCAATCTAACTTGCAAGAAATTACAATTATTTTGAGTTTTCAAAATTAAAACCAGTTGTCAAAATATTTCCAAAATAAATCTTTGCGTAGTTGACTTTATTTTTAAAATTTCGAATATGTATATTTATATATGAATACAAATATTACAATGAAGGTGGCGCACTTTATCTTATATTTAAATATCTTAAATTGTTTTATTAATTTGTTAAATAAATTATATAATCAACAATTAAATAAATATTCGGTAAATGTTGTGCATTTGTAACAAAAACTAGTGTGTATTACTAGCGCGAACTCCATTTCCAAACGCGAGTGAACTACACTCTTATTTCGAAAACGCGTTCGCACTAGCAATACAATCTACTATTTTCAATTTTGTAACACATGCACGAAAAATATCCAATTTTGTTCTAAAATAAAATAAACGAAAAATATATATGTCGCACATATGCCTGCCAAATATTTTTCATTCTTCGAATAGTATTTTGTGCACGCGAAAAAAATATGTCATACACTAAAACAAACACACAAAATATTTTTACTACCGCCCCTCAAAAAACAGCAAATAATTTAATTAAAACCAACAAACAGTTTCTTATAAAATAATTTTCTTGAACTTACATAGGTTGTTGATAAAGATAAAAAAAAATGGTGCGTGACGCCCAAATATTACAAAACAAAAATTCAATTTATTGTAGAAGTAGTTGATGTCTACTTGTAACGAATATAGTTGGTTCCCAGTTAAATTTGAAATAAGTGTGTGTTAGTAAATCGGTATTGACGAGAAATCAAATCTTCTATTCACAGTTTTGTTTAATTATTAATTGAAATCAAAAAAAATTATTTGGTCTACGAGAGTGACGACTCCTCGTACTCCTGTCCCTGCTATTGATATACGAGTTAACATGATGAATTATCACATACCACAGGCCAAAATATCACAAGATATCTTTTGTGTGCTGGCGGATAAAATGTATTCAGTCAACGGTAGCACTCTGAATCGTAGTTTTGGAATATTCCTTGATGATGGCACGCTATTGTTGGGTTGAAGAATCGAATTTTTATATAACTCTATATCTGTGTTTTCATCACTGCCGAAGACAATTCAGTGCAATGCGCCGAATGATCAAGAATATGCCACTTACTGAATTATTGACAACCAAATTTGTGTTTTGTTCGTGGAAATTTTTCTAAAAAATGAGACAAAATTTTGCTATGCTTGTGCTCCTCTTGCAATAATAAAACTTCATCACTAGGCTTCGGATTCTAATGTAAATACATCTTTTTTTTTGGTTAAGAACAAGGAAAATGAATAAGAAAGTTTTACGAATTAGAAATTTTCGAGAAAAATGAGCCATATTTGTTACAACATATTTTTACATTTTTTTGAATAAATACATATTTTTACATATTTCTCCATTTTAGTACATATTTTATCCATAAATACATATTTTATTAAATATTTTAGCAATTAAAGAATACTCTATTGCAGAAAATCACGATTATGAAGTTTTCCTTACAAAACACTTTAAATCCCTACATGTAGGCAATCCAATTTAATAACGAACCTTTCCTATTTGAAAATGTTACTATAAATAATATTCACTATTAGATGTCGCTACCAAAAAAACATTATTTGTTTTTTTTAGTTGATGCATTGATGATCACTTCAGATGTATTATGTTTAAAAATTTTTGTTGTATGATCTAAACGTCTTGTGTTTTTTTAATTCGTTTATACTATTTTCGAAAATAACGAGCAAAAAATAGATTATTTTTAAGATGACTAAATGCTCAGCCTTTTTTCCAAGAATCCGCGGGTAACACGAATTATTCGAAATTCAACGAGGATTTGTGTATGGCAATGCACAATTGTATATATAATACTGCTGATATTCCTTTGGCGAAATTGAATAACACCCTGTTTTCATCGTTTCTAAAAAAAGATACTAACCAGATCATACCGGACGAATCAACTTTAAGAAAACGATATATTTAGGTACTATACGACAAAAAAATGAACGAAATAAAGCTAGTAACTCAAAATAAGTATTTGTGGGTTTCAAACGATGAAACTACGGATAGCACTGGAGTCTGGAGGGTAGGTAGCCAATGTGATACTAGGGATATTGGATGTCGATGAAAAGGTAGCCAAACAAAAAATCTTATTGAATGTTGCTGTCCTCGACAAAACTAACCATCCAACAATTGCCCGGTTATTCGACGACTCTGTCAAATTATTAGGAGAAAATTTCGAGAGAGAGAAAATTTTTGCTTTTTATTTCAGATGCGGCGCCTTACATGGTGAAAGCCGCTCAATCTATTCAGGTATTTTACCCTAAAATTTTACACCGGACCTCTGTAGTTCATGGACTACACAGAGTTTGCGAAACTATTCGATAAAATTTCAGCGATGTAAATAGGTTAGTTTTGACGGTTAAAAATGTTATTTTGAAAGCACCCTCTCGGATTGCGCTTTTTAAAAATAAATTTCCAAATCTTTTGTTGCCACCTCAACCAATAGTTACTCGCTGGCGGACCTGGCTTAATGCAGTGAAATATTATAATGAAAATTTAGAAAAAAACATGGAAATTATTTTGGAACTAAACGACGAAGATTCAACTTACATAAAAACTGCTAAGGCAATATTAGGTAAATCAACGTTTAAAAATGATTTAGCTTACATAAATGGCAACTATAGCCATCTAGCCACGACAATAGAAAGCCTAGAGTCTTCAAGTAATAGTTTAGTGGAACAATTAAACTTGTTTCTGGAAGCTGATAGGAAAGTTGAAGCAATAAGTGGAGCGGTTGGTGAACTAATTAAAAACAAATTGAAAATCGTCATATCCAAAAATACTGGTGTGAATATTTTACAAAATGATAAAACTACTCTTGAAGATCCTGGAAATGCAAATGAGATCGAACAATTCACGGTATCTGAAATTTCAGCATTTAAACATGCCCCAATAACATCAGTTGACGTAGAAAGGTCATTTTCTATGTACAAAAATATGTTACGTCCCAACCGCGAAAACTTTTTGTTTGAAAATTTAAAAATGTATTTTGTTATATATTGCAATACAGCATTGAATGCAAACTAAAGTGCATATAATATTTAGCAAAATAAGATTTATACTCGACTTAAATTTAAGATTTACTTAAACCGGGTTTGTGTGATGCAATTAATTTGATTTTGAAATTATGAATTTTCTTGTGATAATTATTTTATTTAAGATTTAAGTTAACGACACAATATAATACTCGTACGTATATGTACCGATTGTTTTCAGTTATTGTTATTTTGATTTTATTGTTTTGTAAAATATTGGCTATACAATTTAGTTATATATTATGTAGTATGAATCTACTGAAAATTGAAATAAATATTATACTAAAGTGTATTTGGTGTTTTTTTTTTTAAATATTTTTACATTTTTGATCACATATTTTGTTATTTTACTTGCATATTTCTTGTTTTTAAGCACATATTTTAAGTACATATTTTTAGATTTTTTGTGCATAATAATCCGAAGCCTAGTCATCACCAACGAATTTTGTAAATAAGGGTTTCAAATCTGGCTTTGACTGTTACCTTTGAACTTCTGCATGCTTTATACAAATCTGAAACTCATATTGCTGCATAACATGTTTTGAGTAAATGATAATTTCAAAAATATTGTATTAACTTGCTTAAGTTACTTGCATTCGTTTTGAACTCTACAATAATAAGTTAAAACAATTCATTACGTTATAAAACTTATTCGTTCAAAACTTCTTAGTTCTCAACAAAATTTTTATTTCTCTCTAAGTTCTGCTACTTAATCGTTTTTGTATTCACAACAGTTTATAATTATTTATATATTTATAATTATTATCACTTATAATTATTTTTCACCTCTGTTTTTTTATTGAACTTGTATTCAAGCTTGTTCGCTTATAATTATCTCGTATCATGGTCATCTTTTAACTAGTACGTATCACTACAGACTACTATCTTTTAACTACCTTTTCCGTTGTTATCACCACCCTTAATATACAATCCTAGCCAATAGAAACATTCAGTGAAATAATTCTAGAATAGACAGTATCTAGCCTATTAATAAACAACTGATATTGACCCACGATCACAATTTTTTTAAAATTTTAGTACATAGGTGTGATCTTATTGTATTATTTTTGTTTGTTTTACTTATTAGATAAGATCCTTCTCATTCGATGTTGTTTGTTATCTATCCGATCTATTAATTTTTTGTGTCTTCTTTTGTTTGCTAACATTGTTATCATTTATTTATTTGATAATATGAGTTCGAGTAACTAATAGTTGACTTCTTTATCTAAATAATTTTTATTTTACTGTACCGCCGAACTTAGAATATGGCGTAGGAAAAATATGCTGATGTAGAACTCACTATCTTTTCTAAAAGTATTATGGAAATATAGTGCACTGAAAGAAAAAATTAGGTCACTGCAACCTCTTTTTGTGCCAACCGAATGTTTTATGCAGGGTTGTGCCGTAGACAAAATAGATTACTTTACATGTATAGATTACGCAAGATATTTTCGTGTAATCTATAATGTAAACTATAATGTAATCTATTTAATTGATATGTGAATTCTAAAATTTTTTAGCAATAAAATAACTTTTTTTCAAGATCGCAAGACCTTGTTTTTGACAATATTATTGACGTATTAGACAATATTATTGACATATTAGACATATTATTGACAATATTAGATCATATCTTTTAAGAAAAAAATTTCAGTTGGGATAATACAATATTTCCACATATTTCTTCTTAAATCAAAATTAATAGATTACGCCAAATTTACATAGATGACATAGATTACATGTAATGTAATCTATTTTAGATTACGTGTAAAGGAACAACCCTTTTATGTCACAATAACCTCAAATTCAACTGCTGTTTCTTTAAATTTGGTTTTTGATGAAATTGGACAACCGAATTTGAGGTTATTGCGACAGAAAACATTCGGTTGGCAAAAAAGAGGTTGTAGTGACCGATTTTTTTCTTTCAGTGTGAGAATATATTAATTTAATGCTGCAATTAATAGCATTGCTGCCATTTGTTTTTCTTAGTTATAATTTTAGAAAGTTTATTATAACAAAAGCAAATTTCAAGCGGAGCAAAGTTCTTTCTCGTACATATTCAGGTCATGTATCAAAGTTTTTACAAAATCCTTTCTTCACGATGGCCGCAGTGGTCGAGTAGATAAAAATTTTGTTGTTGAATAAAATAATTAATAATATTGTATACCACAGTGGGTTGACAAAATTGTTTATAGAACTTTTCAAGAATTTATATACCAAGTCTGATTGAAATGAGTCATTAGAGCTATTCTTGAAGTTTCAAATAAATGACATAACTTCTATGTTTAATAACAACCAAAAAATAATCCGTCCTTGGTCATAAAAATTCACACATTTTGTCATATTAACTCTGAACGAAGACTGCAGTGTCTTAACAGACTTAAATTTCGTAGAGGAATAAAAATGTGGGAAAAAAAAATTAAAACCGACAGTTGGAATGCAAAATTTTTTAAATACTCACTGTTTTTTTATGTTAACTTAGTCTTAATTACATTATTTTGTTATGCATGCTTTTGATTATATGATAAAATTTAGTTGCTTCGTTCTTTTGAGCCTTCTTTCAGCAGCGGGCACATCTATTAGTTGACGCATTTCACCATTTTCATATTTGCGAAGACCTGTGGTGTATTTAATTACAAGTTGTTTTATTTCATCATTCACTCTATCTTTTGGTCTCTATGTAAGTCTTCGTTTTTCTGATGTAACAATGCAATGCAGAATTTTGTTTGGGAACGACTGGGTAATTTTTTCGTTTGCTTTCTTAAGACAGCTCATATTTCATATATATCCCAAGTAACAATTCTTAGAGCTATTAGTATCAAGATACTGTACTGAAGCTCTAGAGAAGATTGTATGTTGCTAGTTGCGCGTTTTATTTGTCGAGTGATACTTGGAGCTCTAAACAAAATTATTGTTGCTTTATAAAATAGTTTTCGAAAACTCATAGCTCTAATCAAATATAGAGCAGGCAGTTATTAGAATAGCATTACAATAGCTTTATTACCTAATATAGAGCTTTTAAACTAAAGTAGTGCAGCACCACTTATTATAGACCTATGAGCTGTATTTCACCGATACAGCAGCAAAGCGAGCTATAATTGAGCTTATGTAAAGCTATAAGCATTATAAAATCTTACTGTAATATAGCGTTAATGTCTATTTGTAAACTGCTTTTTTCTAATATAAAAAGCGCTCAAATATAACAGAGCTTATTTTTTACGTAAATTTTGAGTTATTGCGAGTTTTTGAATCTTCAATAGTTCCAAATAATTGCATTCTTCAGTCAAACGTTAGTTGAAATTGAAACATTGACATTTGATTATGTGTGACATTTTCCTTAAAATTTTAGAGCTTTCTTAATCACACTACTTCTATATAAAGCTATTTGCTTTGTAACATAATAAGATTATTATACAATAAAGCATTTGTGACACAAAAAAAGAACAGTTTCACAGAGCAAATAGCTTTATAAAAAAGTAATGCGAATGTGATAGCTCTATATTAAAATAAACCGTTATAAATAGCATTATAAAGGAGTAATATGTAATAGGTAGCTCTATATTGGTATAATTTGCCACCATCTTCGTTTTTATAAAGATGGAGTAAAAAATATCACCATAATGGCCAACAATGTTTTAATAATTATTTTTGATAATGATGTATTTTGCAAATATGACATATCACGATAACTGGATTTCTATTGTTAACCATTTATAACTAAGAATTTTTTTAAAGATGAATTCACCAAAATAAATTTATTTAACAAACCTGAAACTATGAAAAATGTTTCAAAATATTAAAAAAAAATTTATAATTTTTCTATTTTGCCACCAAATACACAAAACTAATAAGGGCGCACTAAAATTTTAGTTCTAAACTATCACTATTCACCATAAAAAATAAATGGCACATAAAATTTGTATACATATATTATTTATTTAAAATATAACAAATTGCCATTTAATTTATAAAAGAATTTATTTGACAGAAAACATAACATCAAAACATTTTAAAACCATGTCGATATATATTAGTTTATGTAAACATAAAGTTTCATTGAAAAAATTACTTGTATTTGTATTCAAAAAGTAATATTAGCTCTTAAAAACTCTAACAGTCAACCTTTATACAGCTAAGATAGCTCTATTAAATATTATTAAACAACTTCTTTAGAGGAAATAATGCTGTAAAAGTAGCAAATTTAGCACCACAACAGCTCTGCTAGAGCTGTGGCAGCGCTGCATCAGCAAAATATAAAGCAACCAGCTGTATATTATAGCTCTAGAGCACTAGAAGAGCTTATATAAAACTGAAATTGTTACTTGGGATGGATACCATACGTCCACAATGGTTTCAACATTTGAAGCTACACAAGTAATTTGTTTTGAATAGCGAGTACTTAGTTTCTTCCAAGCAACCAGTACATCTTTCTATATTTTAAATCCAGTTCTTCTTTTTCTCATGCTCCTTCCACCTCAGTTTAGCGTTCATTCAACGTAGATTTATTCGAAATACTAAGTGTATTTTTCACTCCCTTCCAAATTCGTAGTTTTCTATTTTTTTTTCCAAGATAAAGACGCATCTAGGGTCAAAAAATGTTCATTTATTTTTGATACGAAATTTATTATGATTCATGATAACTATGTTAAGGACGATGGTCAGTATGATGTGAGATTCGTAATAACAGTGCACTGTTTACATTCAGTAAGTTGGTTAGAAAAGTGTCTTGATACGTGTTCCCAATACTGATGCCGATATTAACGATTGTAATTTCGATATTACGATGTTCCAAAAATAACACTGACACCCGAACGGTTCGGATTTCGGATTTCCATATCACAATAACTATAATAAAATGTGACATATAAAAAATTTAACCAAAATATTAAGTTTAAAAGTAAATTTTTAAATGATATGCGGCAACACATTATAGGGTGCCAATAATCCAGCAAAGCTACCAACATCTCTTCGCTAGTCGAGCTTACTCAGGTGTCGATAGTAAGGACTGTGATTGGATTACGCGTGTCTCATACCCGTAGATTCCTTTCAATTCAATATATTTCATTTTAATGTAAACCGAAATCATATACCAAAAATTCATTAAGATCCCTTGTGTTCGTTTCACCCACCCACTCATACGCTCCACCCAAACATAGGCATACACCTTTTTTACTGATTTGGATTCGGAGTGGTACAATACAAAAAAAGAAATCAAATTTGGAGTATTTACTGTTCCAAAATGTTCAAAGTGATTGAATTACTATAGCAATTTTTGAATTGTAAAGAAACATAGATAACACAACCGTATTTGTTTAAAATAAATAACTTTGTCAATTAATATTCTAAGATATAATTTTTTACACCAAATTGTTATTTGAGCTTGTAAAATATTTATTTATTATTGACATTTTGAATATGGGATGCAATATTTGTCCGGTACAATACAATATTTTTGAATATTTTGGAATTCATATAGTTGATGTTTTAAGTTTTGAGGTTCAAAAAGTGCTTAAATAATGATTCACCAGAAGTGCGAGTCATAATTTGAATTTGGTGAACCTTTTTACTAACTGTGGTTCCTGTTCTTCTTGTTCTTCTTGCTTCGAACTACTTTCCTGTTTCGTTCTGTTGCGTGGTTCGTAAACATAAAAATTCCATCGCTATTCAATCCTATAAAGTATTACCTATGTCAGCTCTGTAAACAAAACGACTTCAGTCTTTCCTATCATTATAATATTGCTCACAGCAATTTGAATGTACAATGATATATTTTCCTAGAGTCCAAACAATTTTACCCACCCTTCAAATTAACATATAGTTTTTGGAAAAAAAACAACAACAATTGCATAAAAATTTTCAGATAATTCGATAATTTTCAGTTGTAATTTCCCAAGGGCGGTGATAATTCGAAATAATTTTTTGCCAAAAATTTCGAAAGCAAGTATATTGTTAAAAACACGAGACCGTAGGCCGAGGGCTTTTATCAATACCACTTGCTTGAGGAATTTTTCAAAAAATTATAAGAATTTATCAACGAACGAGGGGAATTCGTTTAGAAAATGTTTTGCCATTTTTCATTTATTTATATATTTTTTATGAATTATACGTTGGCCTACTTTGATAACATTTTTTTTTTTTTTTTTTTTTTTAATAAGAAGTGTTGTGTAGTAGGAATTACAAAATGTGTCACAACAACACATAGATACCTTTTAAGACGTAGGTCCCACAACAACATGCGTCTTGAGGTATAGGTGGACGCTCTTTTTAAATCTTTGTGGATTGAAAGCACTCGAGACTATTGATTCGGGCAAAGCATTCCATGTGTACGATGTACGCACAAAGAAATCTCTTTGCATTCTATTACTATGACAGTGAGTAATCTCGACAGTTCGACCGCCCGCACACACCGACCGATTGACGTGTAAAACGGGGAAAAACATATGTCTGAGGCACTATGGACCTGATTTCATCCGAGCACTGCTGGTGACGATATTTATAAAAAACAACGAGATCAGCAACAGTGCGACGATGTTGCAGGGAATCAAGACCTAATGTTAAATCTCGATCACCAACAATTCGTATAGCTCGCTTTTGAACAGAGAATTGAATTATTTCAACATTAGAATGATAATTTTTCATATCCCAGTAGGCCAGACGTATAAATATTTTTATTAGTATAATTCAAATTTTATTGGTGAAATTGAATGATGCCATTACATTTTAAAGAACTTCATTGGTTTAAATTAAAATAAAACTAAGGCAAAAAATTTTCAGTCAAATCGAACGCAGTTAATACTTCCATTTCTCGAAAACGGAAATGTACATGATACACAATACACACTCTTGTTTCTTCACTCATATGATCAATCTGTAAACCTTTTTTACAGGATTTTTCAATTTCTCACAAAAGGGCTTGTGCACTGGAAGAACTGGTTGGTGTTATATAATATCACTGGTGATCCAAGATGAGGTATAATTAAATAAACTTTTCGATTACTTGTGGGGTTCTTATGTTTATACCTATTAATCTCAGCTGCTGTTTGTGCCTAACATTGATCCTAAACATTTAAAAAATTTCTTCATCGCCACAGTCAAGTATACGATGATTGCCTGACCGGTTCGTTGCCTTCGTTGAGAATGTAAATGAGACTAAACAGGTAAAATTTTAATATTTTGTTTAAAAATGATAGCTAACTGAAGTAATATTTAATTATAGCAATACCATACCTTGGAGATATTCGTTTCTTATGTACTCTTATAGATTTTCAATTACAAGCAAGTTTTAAGTTTCTTTCGATAAAGCTTTCTGCAAGATCTACTGAAGTTTGGTAGCAAATTGAATGCTTTCAAATTTTAAACCTTACTAGGTCCTTAACTTAGGTCTTTTTAATCCGTATTTCTTCAAATAGATTTGTCTCCTAGAAGAAATTACGTTTCTTAAATTCTTGTAAACTCTTTGGGACTATATTATTAACTGAAATGCTCAGTGTTATGATGTTGTAGTACTTATAAAATGGAACTCATACCCATGATAAAAATTTAATGAATTTCTAAAAGATTAACCTTATATTGAATAATCAAAACATAATAATTTAAATTTCATAAATTTATAATCACACATATTATTACTGCGCGTTTTAACTTACGCAGATACAATTTACAAACTAACACATAAATTATTCATCTATTATTTTGATCAATATTATCTCAGCTTTAAAAATTAATTTAAAAATCACAAAATTTTCCACCAAAACATTCCCAAATGCAATCAAACGATGCATTTTTTCAATACGAATATTTCAATGTGACATTGTGTAACTGCTGTCAGTGTCTACATATTACTTAAAGTAAGATATCACATATCACTGAAAAAAATCAGAGCGACGTCATGTTGAGGGTTTAGAATAGAAAGGTTTATTTACATTCGTAGTAAAACTTAATTAACATTTATTATAAATCTTGTATCTAACATATTTTTTTTAAATACATTAATTTTAAATTTTACTAATTACTTCATGTATTTATTTGTTATGTTTTTTATTCTTTTCTTTCTTCTATCGTCTTTTCTATTTTATAACCATGTATATTTATTATATAGTATGCTACAGACCTACAATCATTTTGTCAATCAATCGAAAACGAAAATAAACGAAATAAAATTTAGGGTAATCTTACTCTAAATTTTATTTCGTTTATTTTCGTTTTCGATTGATTGACAAAACGATTGTCACTTTCTAAATAAAATTTAGGGTAATCTTACCCGATTGACAAAATGATTGTAGGTCTGTAGCATACTTATAACAAAGTCGAACACTGAACCTTACCCCTCTCTTACTTTAAATTATATGAGAAGAAAAAACAGAAAATTTAAAGAAATAAACAGAATATTTTTACAACAAACCTTATTTATCTTGCTGGATTAAAAGGTTCTCTAATTGTTTCTATGGTATAGACCGGTTTTAATCTATCTATGGATATGGTACTCCATTATTAAAAGCTGTCCCAAAAATTTATTTTTTTATTGAATTTCTCGGTCAAATGGCCTCTATGGGTTTGCTGGAGCATACCTTTTGTCGAAATTTTCCACTGTGCATAAATGTTACTAAATTTCGTTGGTGCAGTTTTATATTATTTATATTTTATGCAGTTAAAAAATTTAGTGTCGAAAATCAAATGATCTAGTCTAATGTGGCGCCATTTTGTTAGAACCAGATATTGTATGGATCAATATTCTCCAATTTAGAAAGTACTCGGTTATCATGTCGCATATCATGCACCAGTCACAGTCACTGCTTGACAAGTCACATTTCCGAATGCTTATGATCCTAAAATGTCTCCAAGCCAAAATCCGCACCAAACAGTGACACGTTGTGAATGCATTTATTTTTCGATTTTCAACAAATTTTTTGTAGCAAAAACGGTTGTAATGCGACCAAAATGATCTTTTGTACTCCAATTCTACTACTCCGCGGTGAATACTCAGTTAGAGCAACTGCTCCAATCTATTCTCCGCTAGGAATTTCGATCTCACCAAGGTTTTGGTTGTCGAACACCTTTTCCATCGTGTTTAACATGAAAGATGTTAAACTGATGGTTCTTTGAGATTTCGGTTTAGTATTTTACAGTCCCTCTAACCGTTACTAGTAGTAAACCTTCTTTCAGATTCTCCATAAATTAATCCTACCTTGTGTTCTTGGGGTTCACAACCAGAGGTGATTCTCCTTTCGTAGTATTCAGTTCAAACAGAATCAGTGTATGATGCCACAAAGAGGGTGCATTTCAGATTCTCCAGTTCTTTAAGAACTGTCCTGCATTGGTACTTCCTACCATTAAATCTAACACTTCCTGTCTTCTTGCCCTTGTGACAAAAGTGGGTGTGTTCCCGACATTAAACGCGCTTATAGGGTTTTCTTTATTTAACAATTCTAACAAATACTCCCTTTTTGGTTTGTATTTGTACTTCCCCATGTCCCGTTGTGAGCATTTGATGAGACTTCGTATCTGCCCCTTTATCCATCAACAAACTCTCGTTCTACACGGTATCCACGTCTTCGATACTACTGCAATCCTCTGCAGCAGCATCCTCCCCCTCTTCTACAACCATATTTTCCACCTTACTGGGTGTCATTAAGCGGTGGTGGTATCTGATGTACTTTGCTCGATATGCCGCCAGTCCCCTTTGCCCCGTTCCTTCTGATTTTGTCAATCAGTGCCGCTACGAGTTGACTTGTGTTCTCAGCCCGACTTCTCGACAGCTTCCAATCATTGATTAATAAGCCGCGTATTGCCCCTCTAGCAAAGCGAGAGATTTCTCCCTGGTCTGTCCAGCATTCCTTTGGAGAAAGACGGTAATCTTGTGAGGAATCGGGATGTCATCTCTCATATTTGTCACAAGATTGCCGACTTCCACTTTAGGTAAAACAGACACGAACCATTTTACCGCATGGCCGTCATCATCAAAGAATATTCCATTACTAGGCTTTCGTCCACCAGCACTTCTACGGTATCACCTTTGACAGTGTTATATGGTATAACACGTTAGCTCATATGTTAATACCAAGAACTGGGAGGCGGGGTTGTCACACCTTCCGTAGGACAAAAATAAATAAAATTGACAAATCAACAAAAGTTCTATCCGACAAACAGATGCAATTTTATTGACGCTGTTCTTAATACAATCTGCTTATTGAATTGTCTCACATAATATTCTGAATAACAATTTACAGTTTATAACTGTATTTAATTTTAAGCTGATTTTTAAACTAATTGTTACTATTTATACTCAAAAATATACTATAAAGTTAGTAGTACTTTTATAATTGTTTATTTTAAAAATGTTTTTAATATTATTTAGAAGACAAGCTATGTAAGGTAAAATAAACAAAAACAGAGATACGAGGAAAAAAACCTATAAATTTATACAAAAATTAATCAAGTACAATTTGTTTATTTTTGTAGTTTTAAGCTTAAACAGAAGTAAATCTTTTGCGTGTGGTTACTAAAAACAGATCTATTGTATTGCACCTGGTTACACTTTACATAGCGATTGGTGAGCTAGAACTACTATCATGCATTACATTTTATTTAGCATAGGCAACTGTCACTATTATTTGCAGTAGACTCTTCTTAAGGTAAATCTCAAATACACAACACTTTGTGTTCCTACTGTTTTGTAAAGAAGTTTTATTCTCGTTCGTATTGTATAGTTTGAACATAATAGCTAAATAATCTCACAAGGAAAGTTCATGTGAACCTTCCCCGTTTTTCCTTACTTTACTAAACCAACACCTTCGAATCTTAGCTCCAACATATCCTATATTGTGCTATAAGTGATAAAAGGAGTATCACGTATCGTTGTGGGTGTTGACCGATCACAACCTCGCGTAGTGTGTTTCCAATTGTGGTAGTGATTTGCATTGTCATGTGGTCTTTGGAGAGAAAATATTGCAGACAAAAGTATTTACGCTTTTCTAATCATCATAATGTACCCTCTAGGATTGTATAAGTATCACATACTACCCTTTCCTATTTGTTTGTAAGGCTCTTTACTCTCTACTTGTAAATCCATGATTCTTGTATCACTGTGAGCTTTAGTTGTTGTTTAGTGAACGTTTTGGTCATTATAACTGACTTACATGGACAACGTTTTCGTTTCTTACCGCCTTCATTACAGATCGTTAGGTATGTGAGAATTCTGTCTCTACGCGTCTCTACACCAGTAATGCTATCGAGGTTTCCAGCTGTAGTTACATTTTCTTGTCCGGTTTCCATTTTCTTCGTCGAGCTGTTTTTTCTTGAGCTGCCTCAAAGTGCGGGGAGGCATCGAAGATGTGTTTCTAGGAGGTGTGGGTCCTCGTCGCAGCCGCAATCAACTGTCGTAGATCTTGCATGCTGACG
This sequence comes from Diogma glabrata, assembly GCA_963693315.1. Classification (NCBI taxonomy): domain Eukaryota; kingdom Metazoa; phylum Arthropoda; class Insecta; order Diptera; family Cylindrotomidae; genus Diogma; species Diogma glabrata. Next base: position 194,914,452 of record OY856186.1, on the reverse strand, counting down.
TTACCAAATCAATTGCCGACGATATTCTCTGTCGACCTTCCGGCTTTAGCATTTGTCCTCATCCCGCCATAATTCCATTAACTCGTGCCTACGTTCCTATATGGAACATATGCGGTACAAACAAAATGTCTAGAAGTTTAATGCAAAAATTTATTGTTTACTTAAAGATATCTTCCTTATTATTGGAAAGCAAAACGAGAAGGGCGGCAATGTTTAATGGATTATTATGATACTCAAACAGGAAAACAAATATACGGTTCACCAATTGGAGGAATTGGCAGTGGAACAATTGGACGAGGATTTGCTGGCGAATTTTGTAGATATCAACTAAAACCTGGCTTATACGAATATAATACAGTTCATGCAAATCAATTTATTGTTACAATCAAAGATGAAAATGATGTGACAATATTTCAAAGTTTGTTATCAACTTATACGTAAGTATAATAAATCGTATAATTTTTAATGTTATCTAATCTATTTTTATTTATATGACAGACGTCCGAAATTTCCCCTTGAATCGTGGGAATCTAATATAAATCCATCAAAATGTCAGTACACTGCATTATACCCGCGATCATGGTCTGAGATTGATTTATCTCAATATGGAATTAAGTTAGTTGGGCGTCAAGTGTCACCAGTAATTCCACATGATTACAAAGATTCTTCATTACCATGCGCAGTTTTTATTTGGACAATCGAAAATATTGGTGATAAAGATCGAAAAGTTTCAATAGCATTTACATTTAAAAATGGAACTGGAAATAAAAAACAAGATTCTGAGGGTAATCCAGATACATCATTATTTTTACAAAATCAAGCAAAGGGTGTAACGTTATCACAAACAATATCTGGTATGTCTTGCGCTTATTCATTAGGATGCAAGGTGTCATCTGAGATTAATATTACAAGATGTGGTAAATTTGATCCGGCTGGAAACGGTGAAAAAATTTGGAATGATTTGAAGGAAAATGGTAATTTAACAGATAAAAGTAATGAAGAAGCTTTTAAAACCAAAGATATAGCGATAGCAGTTTGTTCACAAGTTCTGGTTAAACCGCAAACTTCAAGAGATTTGGAATTTGCGTTAGCTTGGGATATGCCCAAAATACAGTTTCGTAGAAAAATGAAAGATTATACGAAATATTATACAAAATATTTTGGAGATAGTGGTGATGTTGGAGCACAAATTTGTGCCCATGCTCTAAATAGTTATGTTAAATGGGAACAACAAATTGATGATTGGCAGAGACCGATTCTGAATGATAGTGATTTGCCAGACTGGTACAAAAGTGCTATATTTAATGAGTTGTATTTTATTGCGGATGGTGGGTCAATCTGGTTACTTGCAGATTCCAGTTTTGATAAGGAACTATCCTGCGATGATCCCAGGTAACATTTTGTTGTATACAATATTTTGATTTGTTTAAATAAATAGTTTATTCATTATAGATTAGCATATGGCCGTTTTGCTTATTTGGAAGGTCATGAATATAGAATGTATAATACATACGACGTGCATTTCTATGCATCGCACGCTTTAGTGAATTTGTGGCCTAATATTCAAGTTAGTTTGCAATATGATTTTCGCGATAGTGTGTACAATGAGTTGAATGAACTACGAAAACATTTATTTGATGGTACAGTTTCACCTAGAAAAGTAGGCAATAGTATACCACACGATTTTGGTGATCCAGGTAATTAAAATTCTATTCGTTCTTATAGTCCTCCTTTCCTCAACTTGTTATAATTTCAGATGAAGAGCCTTTTCTACTAATAAATGCATATCCATTACATGATGTTTCTGAATGGAAAGATTTAAATACGAAATTTGTCCTACAAGTATATCGAGATTATTGTCATTTGGCTGAATTAGCTACAGCGAATGCTGAAAACGCAAGTAAATTTAGTTCAATCGAATTTATTGACAAAGATAGTCAGTTTGAAATGTATATTCAGGATAATAAACATAAATTATCCAATGAGAATAAAAAGTCAGCTTCTTTGTATATCAATGAATCGAATGGAAAAGTTTACTTGATGGATGCAATGGTTTACCTTAAAGCTATGTATCCGGCATGTAAAATCGTAATGGAAAAATCATTACAATGGGATAAAGATAATGATGGATTGATTGAAAATGAAAAAACCGCAGATCAAACTTTTGATTCGTGGGTGATGGACGGACCATCCGCCTACTGTGGTGGATTATGGCTGGCAAGTGTGTATTGCATGTCATTAATGGCTAATTTACTCGATCAACCCAGTGAGTGTGTTAAATGGCAAGAGATTTTAGAGAAAGGAAAGAAATCATTTGAAGAAAAGTTATGGACTGGAAGTTATTATAAATTTGACACAGGAAGTAGCTATAAGGAATCTATAATGGCGGCTCAGTTATGTGGACATTGGTATTTGAGGTGCTGTGGTTTTGATTATGAGGTAAGATTTAGTTTTTAAATTTTATTGCTTTTAAATCTTTTAGTGCTGGTCGAGAGAAGAATCACTTAAATATGTAACATAAAAATTTGTCATCGGTAGGAGCTTAACACTTTTATTTAGCTTAAACGATAAAATTTTGTTATTATTTTTGCAGATACCTGATTTTTTTTTCAAACTTGATATACAACCTTATTTCAGGGCGGTGTTTACGTTTTTATTTTTATCGAACATTTAAATTAAATAAATAAATAATTGTTATAAAAATTAAATATGGTGAAAAGTATTCCTCTATCCTATAACTATTAGGATAACTACACCTGTTTAGGTTAAGAATTTTTATATAGTTTTTATGTTTTTAGTTTTGGGCAGCGATGTATATCAAACAAAAAATTACTACAAAATCAAAAATTCAAATTTTTTTTATTATTCTAAAAATATTGCAAAAATTATAACAAAATCAAAAATACAAACTTTTTTCAAAATTAGAAAAATATTCCAAAAATTATTAAAAAAATAAAAAATTCAAACTTATTTTCCAACTGTTCCTGTTATTTAGAAGTCGGATAATCTATAATAGCATAAAAGTTACTCTTTTTGTTAAAAAACAACACTTAATCTTCAACAACTTGATATTTTCCAACTGTTCCTATTAGTTGGGAGGAGTTGAAACTGGATTAAGCCATATTCCATGCCCAATTTCATGTTCAGTTAATGTCATACAAATCATAAATTTTATGTTTTTAAAAAAAAATTGGGTAAAAAATAAATGAAAATCATTCTTTCGACACACTTTACGGTATTTTTTGACAAACTTATAATACAATAATCATGGTCCTGGTCTCAAAATGCCGACCATCAAGATTTCTCCACATTCAATGCTACAACTCACTTAAATAACTTAAAATATGCGAATTTTCAAGTTTTTTTGACACAGACCCATCGTTCTTTCACCCCATCGTCCCATTTAGTTAACCTGTTTTTAGAATCAAACATTTTTTAAATCACTCCAGTGGTTTTCTCTGTAACGATGGCTGTGACGGCCGGCAAACATTCATGGATTTTTTGCTATTTTAGAATCAGTAGGTTTTAAAACGTCAAGAAATGCCTAAAAAAGTGGGGGTAAGAATTTCACTTTTGGATCGACAATGTAATATTTAGGTTTTTCAAACCGGAGTAAATTATTAATTTTCAATAATTTTGTGTTGAAATCGAGGTCTATGTATGTTTAATTGATTTGATAAACAGGTTGAAAATATGCAAATACAAATATTTTTGTTTTAATTGCAATCACAATTTTTTAGGTCTGTTCTTAATTTATAGGTTTTGCCATGGTTTCTGCTTTCGAGATAAGCTATTTGTTTTGTAAAGTGTAATACAAACCGGTTGACGATATGATAAACTTTGATTGCTTTAATTTTATTGTCTTGGTTTTGCGCGCTCAAACTAGTTTTGTTTATGGTAATATTTTTATTATCTAGAATATAGTTAAAGTATTAGGCTAATTTGTTTCATTGGGTTTAGTTTTAGACACGTGTTGTAACACAAGTTCAATCTAAGACTGATTTCAACAAATAAATGTAAATTTTTGAATGTTATTTTATTTTTAACTTTCGATTTTCTACCTATAAAGGGTTTCCTCAATAATTTCAATGCCCAACAATTTTAAATAAAAGTCTACAATTTCCTTAAATAACATAATTCAAAATACTAAGCATATTTGAAACATTTGCTATATTTTTTTAATAAAATGCGGAATCACAATATGTATCACAACAACTCATAAAATCCTATTAAGGCCCAGGTCCTACAACAACATGCATTCTGAGGTTTTGATGAACTCTTTTTTCTAATTTGAGTTTTTTATCTTTTTTTAAACAATAGATAATTAAACAATAAATTCTATAACATATTAAAATATGCATTACGCCAACATTCCATGAATAGATAAAAGAAAAGAAAAATAACATAAGTGATAAAAGCAAATATTTGCTTATCCACAATTGATCCAGACATACTTGAAAACGGAAGATCTGGATTTATTTTAAATTTGGACAAAATGGCGGGAGTCTCCCGAACACCTATACGTTTGAACTTTAATAACTAATCCTAAATTCTGCGTTCCGGTTAAAAAGTTTTTTTGCTGTGTTTATCCCTACTGTAGCCTACAGTTACACATCGAATTTCATGAATCGTTGGTAAAAGGTTTTAATCAATATGAAAATTGTGTGAAGTAATGCAATCTATCGAAAAAAAATCTTTCATACTCTAAATTTTGTTTCATCTTTTGTTTTGGGCCATCTTCTATCTAAATAGCCTAATTAGGGTTGTGGGTGGGTTGGTGACAAAACACATGGGATCTTATGAACCTTTGGTATATGATCCAGTCCAAATTTCTTTCCAACCCCTGTGAGTCTTCAATAACTTTTAATCCTGACTTTCAATCTTATTGGGACTTCGTATATAAGGTTTTTGTACTGTTTCCAATATTTTTGTATTCCATCTTCTGGCTCGTTAGTTCTGGTTAAATTTTTTAGAGGGACTCAAGCCTAAATGGTTTTCTACAGTAACAAAATAATAGTTGTTGTTTTATAGTTACAAAAAAAAATCTTAAAAATATTATTTGGGGCATGAAATTTTATTTTATCTTTTGTTTTGGATCATCCTCTAGGTAAATAGCCAAAATTAAAATGGTGTATTTCTGTTGGTGGGCGATTTTTTTTTCGTGACAAAAACGCATGGTATCTTCATGAAACTTTGGTATATGATCCAGACATACTTGAAAACGGAAGATCTGGATTTATTTTAAATTTAGACAAAATGGCGGGAGTCTCCCGAACACCTATACGTTTGAACTTTAATAACTAATCCTAAATTCTGCGTTCCGGTTAAAAAGTTTTTTTTGCAGTGTTTATCCCTACTGTGGCCTACAGTTACACATCGAATTTCATAAATAGTTGGTAAAAGGTTTTAATCAATATGAAAATGTTTCCAATAGCTTTTGGCGTACATTGGACAAAGGGTTAGATGGTCCACCAGGTGGTTTTTTCACTGTTTTTTAAGTTTGTTTGTCTGTCCACCAGGTGGTTTTTTTCACTGTTTTTAAGTTTGCATACAACATTCGTTCGTGAATAAATTTTGATGATATTTTAAAAAAAAAGGTGCAAATATGTATGGCAAGGCTGATTGGTTTTTGAGCGATATTTAATAAAGTGGTGATCTAAAGGTCTAAAGGTTTTTTTTCTACCTAAAAGTCTCCCGATCACCGGTTTTTTTGAAAGCTCAATAACATCTGTACCTGATAAACGAATTGAATGAAACTTAATACATAAGCATTTAGTGCAGTTTACAACAGTTCTGCATCCCAACTTGCGGTTAAAATTTTTTTTTCAAATTTTTCCATTTTTTCAGTGTCTTTCTTGACACGACAGTCTTCAATAATGGAGTAATTACGATGAAACTTATGAAAAAAGTTTCAATTAGTGTGAGAAGATAAAGATCAACTTTTAGGACGTGTTGATCAAATACACCATACAACTGTTGACTTTTCTCCCTTTGTTTTTAAAGTTTGTTGGGAGCGTCTGACTTCATTCATTAATCAATTTTCATGACACTTTGACTAAAGATGGCGATTTAAATGTCAAAAAACTGATTAGTTTTCGGACATGTTCCGGACATTAGTTCCGGAATGGAAACAAAAATAAAAACTCAGAAATACGATAATTTACTTAGGGTTAGGAGCATGAACAATTTTTGAGAATTATAATTTTTTATTTTTTATTTTCAGATCGTTCCCAAAGAAAATGTCCGAAAAGCATTAAAAACCATTTTCGACAACAACGTAATGCGTTTTGGTGGTGGAAATTTAGGTGCTGTCAATGGTTACATACCAAATGCAGATCCCACAAAAGAAGGTCGGATTGATTGTACAACAATTCAAAGTGAAGAAGCATGGACTGGTGTTGTGTATGCCTTGGCATCACTTATGATACACGAGGGAATGTTCACAGAAGCATTTCAAACAGCTGGAGGAATGTATCAATCACTCTCTGAAAAACTTGGAATGAACTTCGAAACACCCGAAGGAATTTATTCTGAAAAAGTTTATCGTTCTATCGGTTATATGAGACCTTTAAGCATTTGGTCCATGCAAACAGCGTGGGAGAGAAAGAAGAAAATTCGTGATTAAGTTTTCTTGTTGCTTTAGTTTTATTCTAGATTTTCTATAATTTAGTGTAGGCACTAAAATTATGCTTTAGAACGAGTTATAATATAGTACATCGTACGAACGTATAATAATTATAATATCTTACGAGTACGAAAGTTATATTCAAACTAGTGGGTATTATTATTATTTTCGAATTTTAAACCGTATTTTTCCTACCACCAAATTAAAAAACTCAAAATATAAATCCTAATTTCATTTTATAATTATTTTTAATTATAATTAATATTGGTTAAAATGCCAATTTATATTTTGATAAATATCTTTGTTGTATATGACACGATGAAACATACTTGCATTGTCAACGATAATTCTTACATATTTTATTTGTGGAAACTGTCTTTCGTGATAATCATTTGGGAATGGGAAAATATTAATCAACTAAAACTGTGTCAAAAATGATTAATGTTTTTATTATATATAAAAATTCTTTAGTCACTTTAACAGAATTAATATGCTGTTGGTGAAAAACTACTTAAACCATCCAAGGTTGGCAGTTACATTCGAAGTTTATATTTTTTTATTTCGATCGTTAATATCGCCATATTAGAAATACGTTTGAGAGCTTATTTAGCTGAATCAAGCTTTAACAACTTCTGACCAACGGCTAAACCAGACGTTATCAAAGATTATGAAGTTGAAGATTAGGTATCGTTTTATTAAATTTATATAACAAGAGTTAATAATTTCAAATTTATATAACAAGTGTTGATAATTTCACTAAAAACTTGTGTTAAGTACAGTGGCGTACGCGAGGGGGTTGCTGGGGTTCGACCCCCCCCCCCCCCATGTTGCATCAAATCGGTTAAAAAATTATTTTAATACATATACACTTACATAAAATTTAAATTTCAATTTACTATAGTTAAAACATATTGCACCTAAACCTATAGTTAAAACATATTGCACCTTACATATTGCACCCCGTAAAACAAACGGAAATAACTTTATTTTTTTGTATCCGTCATCTTCAGTGGACAGGTTAGTTTTATACGCATCTTAAGTTTCGGGTCCATAGGATTTATAGTTTATGAGATAACCGATTTTAATACAAAAACACGTCGTAGTCTCAACAGTAGTGTTTCGTATAAAAACGGAACTCAAATTAAATTTTTTATCTAAACCCCCTCCCCCCCATAGCTCAATCCTGCGTACGCCACTGATTAAGTATAATACTAAAAGTGTCAGGAAAAAATCCACTAAACATGAATTAAACAAATTAAAATTCGCTTTTGGTTTTAAAATAATTTATTTTATCAGTATTACGAAATACCGGCTTACAAAATGACCATCGCTTGCATGTTTGGAATTCAGTTCAATAATTTCCACGTTGCTTAAGTTAAAGTTTTCGAATTATCATCATTAAACCTCACCAGTGTCATACTTTTAAGTCACCCTAAATTTCGTCATAGGGCGTAGCATAGTATATTTTCTTCCTTATACACATTTTATACAAATTAAATTTCAAATTTGAATTTGACCACCAAAATCGTTACTTTTTGGGTGGTTTGAGGAACCTATCTCAACATAAGTAAATGCATAATATATATGTGTTCAATAATTTTAACTATCGTAATAGTTTATGAAAATATTTTTAATTTTAAGAAAAATATGTTAGTAATTTTATTCAAAAATATTTACATTTTATTGGATGGAAATGGCTGAGATATTTTTTTTTGTCTTTAAATTTGCTTACTGTTACTTTCTCAGGGGCTTTAATCAATAAGATAAATTTGTTATTAACTTAAAAAAAGAAATTTTATTAAAATTGTTAAAATCTATTTACCTTAAGTTAAAACATGTGGTTAATTTATTATAAATTAATTTTATTATTAAAAAAATCAAATAAAAGTTGCTTAAATTTATCGTATATAAAATATTTATATTTTAATAATGTTTGTTGTTGTAACTGTGCTTTCAAATATAGCACAATTTTATTTTGTTATAGAAAGAATTAAAAAATTATATTTTATTTTTATAATGTTTTTTTGCATGCATATACAAATTAAATATATATTCTATAATATTATATACTACGTAATTATACTATGTCATATGTCATAATTATGTAGAATTGAGCTAGGGTGTGATGTTTTTGGCATATTTTTATAATAATACAAATTATATTTCTTAAAGATTTTTTATTTTAAAATTTTAAAATGCAATATTTAAAATATACATTTTACTGTTTATTTTTATATTGACTTCCTTATAGTAACAATTTGATTTGATTTGAAATCAAATTGTTACTATAAGGAAGTTTATATTATTATAAATAAATTTAAAAATAAACAGTAAAAAGTATATTTTAAATATTGCATTTTAATTCAAACGTGACAAAAGCACACAAACAGTGAATAATATGGAAAACCATAATAACACATATATTTAAAATTTTATATCAATTTCTATGTTTCGTGTATTACCACAAATACCAAACAATTTTTTTACTATTGAATATATACAACATTATGTTTTAAAAATAAACTTAGTAATTTAAGGACCAATCAAAGATGTTGTTTAACTATGTAGGAACTATCACAAATATCACATGAACGCAGTGTATAACGAATATTAGGTATTCTTGACAGCTAATCGAAAATTTTGTGTCATTGTCTCCGTCATCCGGAGTGAATATAAAGAAACAAAAAAATGTTTGAATTTGAAAATTAGAGAAAACATTATTTTTTTGTTATGGTTTTCCTTATTTTTTTTTTTTTTTTACTTTATGTATTTTATTTTATTAACAAATTGATATAATTTACAATATTTAATTTGAAGTTAATAAATAATTATGTTTGCAACGGCTAAAAAGTATGCGCACGCAAACAAGAAAAAAAACTAATATACTAAAAATAACAATATTAATAATTAACACAATAATAAATTTTTTTTTTTTATAATAATTAAATGATTTAACAAATAAAAAAAAATTATAAAATGATCAAGCAAAGATGTCATGTTGTATATGTATCTATTAATTGATGTTTTAATTTTTTTTTTGAAGATTGAAATGCAACGTTCTTCCTTTAATTCATTTGAAAGCTTATTAAATAAGTCAATACCTTTGTATAGTACACTACGCTGACCTGCATCAGTACGAAAATATTCTAAGTGATATAGATTTTGTTATCGTGTGTTGTGTTGATGAATTGAACTCACTTTAGATAAAATAAAATTATTTTTAATTAAACCATTTTTAATTTTGAAAATTAGCATAATTAATTCAAACTGAATCATTAGTTGTAACGGTAAAATCTTAACATCGTAAAGACTTCTAGTAGCTGTTAGCATCGATAGTCCCTTTATGGTTTTCAAACTTTTGTTAATAAGCCTACTTAGTTCCGTAACTCGAGTCGCTGCTGTCGTTCCCCAGATCGGTAGCAAATATGTAGCTACACTTTGAATGTAGGCATGAAATATTAAATATTTCACTTTTATGGGTAGAATGTTGCGTAGTTGATACAAAATAAAGTTAGATTTTCTGATTTTGTCTTTGATGTATGCCATGTGAGAATTGAAGTCCAATTTATGATCAATCATAAGACCCGTATTAATGTTTGATTATTAACTGTTAGAATCATTTCAGATAAATCCAGGCTTCGATTTTTGATTTCAAACACCGTATATTTTGTTTTTGATTCATTTATATTTAATAACTTTGAATTCAACCATTGATTTAGCAAATCTAGATCGTTTTGCATTTCATGTTGAAGGTTTTCAATAGATGATGATTTGTTAGATAAAACCATATCGTCCGCATACAGTAATAGTTTACCGATTAGATTTAATGTAAAAACACGATTAATAAATATATTGTACAATAATGGTCCCAGTAAACTTCCTTGTGGTACACCACAGGTAATAAACTTTTCAGAACTCTCTACATCGTCAATTTTAACAATTTGTTTTCTATAGCTCAAATAACTTTCAAACAGTTTTAAGTTTAGATTATCAATTCCAATCATTTTAAGCTCTTGTATTAGCACATCATGATCAACACTGTCGAAGGCTTTTCTGATATCAACGAAAATACAAGCAGTAATAAATCCTCGATCATTATTAAATCGTATGTCTGTAATAAATTATGCAGTAGCCGCTAATGTACTTGATTTTGGACAAAATCCGAATTGATGTCGATTGATTATTTGGTTTTTGATGAGATGATCTTCAAGTCGATTATAAACTACTTTTTCAAATATTTTGAAAATTGTTGATAGAACCGAAATTTTTCTATAGTTGTTGATTAGCAATTTGTCACCACTTTTAAATAAAGCAGTAACTCTTGCTTGTTTTAAACTTTTAGGAAAACTACCAGCCTGTGAACACTCATTTATATGTCGAGTAATTGCTTGATTCAGTACTTTTTCATATCTTTTACAAAATCTAGTTGAAATTCCGTCCACTCCCACAGCTGATCTCATATTTAAATCCTTAATAATTTTATGAATTTCTGGTGGTTCGACAGGCAGAAAAGTAAATGATGAATTCAAAATATATGAATTTTGTACCGACGACTCTTCTATTACCATACTATTCGCATTTGGATTACCCGAAACATTAATAAAATGGTTGTTAAATTTGTCAACTATATCCTTCTTATCACTAATCATTTGGCTTTCAAAATTAATCGCTACAATTGGAGGCCTGTTTATTTTATTGAAACTAAAACTGTCCATCAATTTCCACAAAGATTTGAAGTCATTCTTATGAAGTAAATCCATTAGCAGTTTATTTTTAAAGTATTTTCAGTAGTTAAGCATAAGATTTTATAAAATTTAAATTTTGAATCGTAATAATTATTCTCTGGAAATTTTACTTTTAATTTGTAAAATTTATCTCTGATTTTTCTTAGTTTTCTGAGTTTTTCTGTCATCCAAGGTCGGGTTTCATTAAGGTTAATTTCACTTTCGGTTGACTCAGTATTTTGTGATATAGAAGTTTGACATACTTTTATAAGCTCTTCAAAACTAGAAGTTTTGATTTTTTTCTGCGAAGCTTGAAGAATCAACATAAAGTAGGTTTTCTTCTTTAAAAATGTACATGGAACAGCAACTTCAGATTTGGCATGAAATTTTAATAAACGGTGATCCGAAAGAAAGGTGTCATGGATCGATAAGTAGTATGAATTGTTAGTTATGTCAGTAGCTACATGATCAATTATACTTTTACTCGTTCTGCTGTTGGTTGTTTGGATTCTGGTTGCGTACTTATTTGATATTTTATTCAATAACATAAACCCATTTGAGTTTAGTACGTCAAAATATTTATCAATGTATATATTATTATCGAGTAGATCCAAATTCATATCACCCATAATGAACATATTATTATTACAAGAAATAATTTCTTCAAGTTGGTCAAGAAAATTATTTTTATTAGTATGTGGTGGACGATAGATAATTAAAATCTTCCTTTTTAAAATTGAAAGATCTATCATTAAAAATTTATCAGTAAAAAATTTTGGTACTCCCAACAAACATTGAAAAAATGGTGACACAATAAGCAGGTGTTCGGGAGGCCCCCCACCACTTATCTCAATATTGTCCAAAAACCAATCAGTTTTTTGTCATTTAAGTCTCCATATTTTTGGAAAGTGTCACTAAAATGGATTAATGAATGAAGTCTGTATGCTCCCAACAAACTTTAAAAACCAAGTGCGAAAAGTCAGCAGATGTATGGTAGACCCCCAACCACTTTGATCAATGTGTCCCAAAAGAAGATAATATTTTTCACTAATTGAAACTTTTTCCATAAGTTTCATCATAATCACTTCATTATTGTAGGCACTGAAAAAACTTCAAAAAATTACAAACCAAAATTTTTTACCGGAAACGAAAAACCGAAGTTGTGATGCAGAACTGTTGTGAATCGTACCAAATGTTTATGTATCAAGTTTCATCGAATTCAATTATCAGGTACAGATATTATTAAGCTTCAAAAAACGGGTGTTTGGGGGACCTCACCACCACTTTGTTCACTATCGCTCAAAAACTAATCAGTTTCTTGTCATACATATTATATTTGCATCTTTTTCCAAAGTATCGTCAAAATTCATTCACGAACGAATGTTTTATGCTCCCAACACACAAAAAACATTGTGGAAAAAACCAACTGTTGTATGGTGGGCCTCCCAAACCTTTATCCAATGTACTGCAAAAGCTAACAAAATCTTTCTCATGTTACTTGAAAGCTTTTACCAACGTTTCATGAAAATCGATCGGTAGTTGTAGGCTACAGTAGGGATAAACACCTGCAAAAAAAACTTTTTAACCGGAAGTGTCAAACCGGAAGTTGGTATGCAGAAATATTGGAAACAGTACTAAAACTTTATATACCAAGTTTCCATAAGATCATATGTCGGAATTAGAAGTTATTGAAGATTTAAACTTAGAAGTGTTCGGGAGACCCCCCGCCATTTTGTCCAAATTTAAAATGAATTCAGATCTTCCATTTTCAAGTGAAGCTGGATCATTTGCCAAAGTTTCATCAAGATCCTATGCAGAAAGGTCTTGACTATATTGCATTTTTATACTGATGTATACGAGGAGCTGACCTATAATCCCCCATCCGCCAATCAGCTGATCACTTTTTTTTCAATTGTTATGAAGTAACATACAAATTTTGAAGCGGCATCAAATTACTTTTGGAATTCGTTTTTTTACCAGTTTAAAACTCTCCCACAACCACACCCCCCGCAAGTTTGACGGCTGACTCTTATTTTCTACATCACAAATAGTTAATCTATCTATAAAAATTAAATTCAATCGGCATCAAATCACTAACTAAAATGCAATGCTGCCTCCCGGTCTATATTGTAATCGATTCGTGTTTAATAAATTTTATTCTCTCGCAAATTAAAATTCTCGCTCGTGCCTTGCTCAAATTTTAAACTTTTGCTTGAGAATAAACTATTTCATTTTACACTCATTGATTAAACTACTATTATTTTAAAATCTTGCAACTAATTTGATATCTAGGCTTACTACAATTACAAACGTTTTAAACTCATATTAAAAAAAAACTCAATTAACTCATATTAAAAAAAAAAAAAAAAAACAGATTTGCGTCCAATAACATCCTTTGAACGCATGTTGTTGTGGGACCTTGGTCTTAAAAGGTTTTTATGTGTTGTTGTGACACATATTGTAATGCCTATTACACATCACATTTTATTAAAAAAAAAAAAAAAATATTAAATATGCCAAGATGCAAATTATAATATACTATCTACTAATTTGCTATGTCGCGGTAAATGCGGTATAAATAAACATAATTGTTTGTCAAATCATACTTTCATTTTTCAATTTCATTAAATTATGTTCAATGTACATTGATCAAAGCAAACCAAATATATAAAGTCAGACAAGTGCGAATTAAATTCGCTCGTCAAGGGTTCCGTGAATTCTTTTACATTCACACAATATCAAAAACTATTGACAAAAAGTTGTGTTGTAATGTCCTTATATTTCCAGACCATAGACGCATAACAAAATAATTAATGTTTAATCGTAAATGTCAATAGTAAATTACAATCAAATCCACATTGATCAAAAATAACTCAAAAAATGTTACATTAGGTTAAATCTCATCCATAGATGTTTATGGTAACTCAAGAAAGATTCACCAGCTTGTAAATGGCTTAAATTTGAATATTTTTTCGGTCAATCAAGTGTTGAAATTTAGGGGGTGGAGAGGCTACATACTAAAAATATTTTTTTTCAATAACACAAAAACTGTGCACCGCTAAGTTCAAAAAAATTGTAATGTTTCTTAAATTAAGTGCTCCTTCATATGACACCCCATTCGCTTGGATCAAAAGTGGTTTTTTACTCTCCCCACACCCATCCCCTAAACACACAGATATATAGTTATTTGAGACTTTGCTATGATTTTCATTCAAAATTTACAAATTATCCTGTCTCTGCGAATTTTTTCAAATTTTTCTGTCAATCATCGTCGAAACGTAGGGAGCGAAACGATCTGAGATTTGCACTTTTTTGATAATAACTCAAAAACTTTACATCACGAAATTCTAAAAAAAATTGCAATGATTTATAAATTAGGTGCCCTTTTAAATGACATCTCACTCGCTTGGGTCCAAAAAGATTTTCTTTTACCCTCTTTACACCGGTCCCCCAAACACACAGAAATATAATTATTTGAGACCTCTCTATAATTTTCACACAAAATTTACCGAATTTCCTAGCTCTGTGAATTTTTTCAAATTTTTCTGTCAATCAGTGTCGAATCGTAGGCGGGGGGGGGGGGTCTGAATTTTGCACTTTTTTGTCCATAACTCAAAAACTGCACCGCAAAATTCTAAAAAAAATTGAAACAAATTTTAAATTAGGTGTTCTTTCAAATGACACCCCACTCGCATGGGTCAAAAAAAATTTTTTTTACCCTCTTTACACCGGACCCCTAAACACACAGAAATATAATTATTTGAGACTTCGCTATAATTTTCATACAAAATTTACTAAATTTCCTAGCTCTGTGAATTTTTACAAATTTTTCTGTCAATCAGTGTCGAAACGTAGGGGGGAGGGGGAACGGTCTGAAAGTTGCACTTTCTTAAAATAACTCAAAAACTGTGCATCGCAAAATTCTAAAAAAAATTGCTATGTTTTCTAAATAAAGTGCTCTTTCAAATGACACCCCACTTGACCCTATTTTAAAAAGTGATTTTACCCCTCCTCATATCCACCCCCTTAATAAATCTAAGTATGAGAATATGACACTTTTTTATATTTTTTATTAAAAACGTACTAATTTTTCTATCATTCCAAATACATTTGAAAATTTTCGATCAGTTAGGTTCGGAGCTAATCGAGGTAAGAAAACACGAAAAAACATCATTATTCCAAATTATACAAAAAATGGTGAGGTGTAAAATTCCAAAATAAATTTTTGAGGAATACTGAAATGAAGCCCTTTCATATGATACCCTACTTGAATCTATAAAAAAATATATTTTCTCAAAGGTCTCACATCGTACCCTTGTAAACCAAACGAAAACCACTTTAGTTTTATTTGTATCCGTCATTTCATGTGAGCAGATTAGTTTTATACAAACCTCAAATTTCAAGTCCATAGCATTTATAGTTTACGAGATAATCGATATAATGTGAAAAACTCGCTTTACTCTCACCAATAGTGTTCCGTATAAAAAACGGAACCCTAAAAACGATATATGTATTTAGATAAAAATAATATAGGCAAAACCCCTTAAGTTAATTATAAGAGCCCTGGGGTTCCATTTATATACATAATATACAGCCTATGTTCATCGAAAATAATGTACCTTTCAAATAGTGAAAGAATTTTTTAAATAGGTGCAGTGGTTTTGGAGATTATCAAATACGAACAAACAAACATTAATTTTTATATATATAGATAACAACAATGTAATTATATAAAACTCTGGATGACGTCAATCAAAAATAAAATGACATCGCTGTCACTCTAGTGAGAATACCCTATTTTTCAGTTTACCATGACACGAACTAAAATCGAAATGCAAAGTCTGAACATTTTGTGAACGGTTGATTTTAATAATTGTTTCACTTTTGTTTTTTCCCGAGGGATGTCGACATTTTAAAAATTATGAAAAAAACATTTTTTAGCATAGGAAAATGGTTGGCTGAATAAAAACACATAATATTTACATTTTTTAAAGTTATGTGAAAACTTGAATTCCAAAAATATGTGTGAGAGTTCGAAATACATAGTAGCTTTCCTGATTTATAAACAAACTCAAATACAAAAATACACATGTTCATTCCAAATCAAAAATTTTATAACTTTTATTGTATATTAAAAAAAATACAAATTTTCGATTGTTTTATTTTATAAAATTAACAAAAATAAATATTTTGTGTGAAGAAAGCTTGTGGAAAATAAAAATTTGCATTATTTTAAAATTGCTCTGACTCCGTTCTATGTAAAAAATAAAACAAGTAAATAAAACTATATATACCAAAACAAAAATTATTGTTTGTTAAAATTAGCCTTAAGGGGGGGGGGGGGGGGTGTATGGCTTTAAAGACGAAAAAAAGCATATTTTTGAGATTTTTTTGCGGTGACATGAGTAATATAATTTTATTAAATTTAATTACATATTATTGTACAACTTTCGAAGTATGTCAGAAAAATTTTCAATGAAAAATATTGATAAATAAGCCGGTGACGTAGAATCTCCAGAGGCCTTGAAAAAAAGTGGTTTTGCGGTGAACATCATAACTCGTTAACGGATCATCTGAATCAACAAAATTGATATGCATTTTAAAGGTGATGAATTTCTCGAGGTAATCAGGAAGAGTTTTTTTTTTCTATTTTTTGCAGCACTTGGAAGTGAAAAACGCGATTTTAGCTCAAAAAATCGCGGTTAATTTGATATTAAAAAATAGAAAAAAATGAAAAAAAACTCTTCCTGATTACCTGTTGATTTATGTGAAGAAGTAATGTTCAAATTTTCAAAAGGATCGGTTCAGTAGATTTTGAGTTCTAATGTTCACGAACTTCAAAAATGACGTTTTCGGGAAAATCAGGTATCACGGCCGGTCGTTTGAAACACTGTAACTCCATTAGTTTTACTCGGATTGACTTAAAATTTGTACACAATATTCTTGACATAACTTGACATAACATGTCTTGACATAACATATTCTTGACATAAGTATTGTTCATTCAGAAAAAAAAAATCAAAAAAAATGCAAAAAATATAATTTCAAAACCATACCATATCGTTTAAAACGCTGTAACTCCATTAGTTTTACTCGGATTGACTTAAAATTTGTACACAATATTCTCGACATATTGTTCATTCAAAAAAAAAAAAAATGCAAAAAAAAATAATTTTAAAACCATACCATATCGTTTGAAACGCTGTAACCCCGTTAGTTTTACTCGGATTGACTTAAATTTTGTACACATTATTCTCGACATATTGTTCACTCAGAAAAAAAATTAAAAAAAAAATGCAAAAAAAAAAATTTTAAAATCATACCACCCCCCTTAAAAAGATGACATAAATTTTCATTATTTGTTATGAAAAAGTAAAAGAAAAATTTATAACATAATGTCAATCTCTTGTTACTTTACGCAAATAACTTATTTAATAAGTTTAATAGACAAATTAAAGAAAACAAAGTTTTTTTATAATTTGACTGTTACTCTATATATATTTCAGCTTGTTAGGCCATCTTCTGGAGTAATGTTACTCCAGAAGATGGCCTTTTCAATTTCATAATCAAGTTCCCAATATCCCACGTGTTGGAGATCGGGGAAAATAGTTCCATTACCTAAAAAGCCTAATGTAAAAGATGTCAAGGATCTTAGACCCATTTGCATATTATCATCAGTTTCTAAGGCATTTGAAAAAATCTTACAAACTCAAATTCAAGAATATTTATCTGAGAATAATTTATTATCCGACATTCAATCTGGTTTTCGCAAGGGGTTTAGCACCGAGACGGCTTTGCTTAAACTAACCGACGACATTGTAACGTGTTTGGATGCCAAGTGCGCAGTTATTCTAACACTGTTGGATTTCTCAAAAGCTTTTGACATGGTTAATCACAACATTCTGTTACGGAAACTATCTAAATTTGGGTTTTCTTATACGTCCATTAAATTGCTTCATTCATACTTAAAAGGAAGAGTTCAACGGTTTATTTGTAACGGAATTGTCTCCAATGAGCGTTGTCTAGCAACTGGTGTGCCTCAGGGATCGATTTTAGGACCGCTTCTTTTTGTATTATTTATTAACGATCTTGTTGTAATTGTAGTAATTGTATCGTAAGTTTATTGTAAGTAAAAACACTTTGGTAGAACATATATTAGTTTATTAACATTGATTTATATTTACAGGTTGATGTCGCTTATACGCGGGTAATGCTACTACAACATTTTAGTTTGACATTACGATTATAACAATGTACAAACCCTACGAGCAACTAAGAAATATAATGTACTTAATATGAAATCATAACAGCTATTCCCCTCTAAATAAGATTTCAAAATAGTATTACTTAAAAGAAGAGTTGTAATTAATTACATGAATAAATTTAAAGAAAAGCATTCCTTTTGTGAGCTTAATAAAATTTTAATTCAATAATTGCACTGTAATATTTTCTTCCCACCAAAAAAAATAAAAATTCTATCTATATACTAGCAGGACCCGGCGTGCTTTGCTACGCTTATAAATAAAGCTTGTGCACAGACATTTTGTTGACGTAGTAGCAATGATTTCAAAAAGTGGTAATGAGAATGATAGCATAATTTTTAATTTATCTTTTTAAAAATATGGATGAAAAATAATCAGCACTCTAGCTGATCAGTTCGGATATATGAAAAATTAGCGATCAAATAAGTTTTCAAGTAAGCAAAAAAAAATTTAAGTAACTTGTTGAATTAGTAGAGGTGTGTCATCTCTATATAGAATAGTTTACAGAACATAAATAGATTTACAAATGTTCGCAGTACCCATGTGTTCAATGTGCTCAGTGCTCACTAAGAAAAGAGAACCTATACAGGTTTCTAATGTTCAATTTCTCGATGCTTCTGCAGGTTATACATTATTTGTTGTGGCTCCATTGTTGGTTCAGATATAGAGATTATCTAGTTTTATGCCTCTATTCTGCCTACGCAACATATAATTGTCCATACGAGAATCAATCCGTTCTACATCTAAAGCGCGCACTTTTAATGATTGAGCGTGATCTTTTTTTATGGTGATTGCAAACATCAATTTAATTGACAATTGTGATCTTTTGAATTGAAATGCTAATCAACCGTATTGTATTTATATTAAACCTAATCATCAATATTGTATTTATATTAACGACGTAATTTCATATTGACCGACGGAGCAGATCGATTCGGCGGTAGCATTAATAATTGATCGAGAACTAAGCTCGCGAAATAATTAATTCATAATGTTGCATTCTCATAGCGGTAAAAGTAGGTAGGTAGTACTTTATTTGGAGATAAAATTTGAATTAATGGTTTATTGTCAAGTAATAAAATGAATTTTCTTCCTAGAAGAAATTGTGAAAATTTTTTTATTCCACAGATAATAGCTTAAGCTTCTTTGTCAATTTGGGGGTATTTTTGTTGTGTATTGTTCAACGTTTGAGAAGCATATTGTATTGTTCTTTCAGAACCATTTGGATAGATATGGCTCAATACTGCCCCAACTCCAAAACTCGATTCATCTGTTACGAGCATAAGTGGTAATGTCGGATCATAATGTGCTAGAAAGTTGTCAGATTGCATTTCTGATTTTACTTTTTTAAATGCTGTTTCGCAATGTGTATCCCAATTAAACTCAACGTTCTGCTTTAGTAAGTTGTTAATTGGATATATTATTGTACTAAGGTTTTTTACAAATCTCCCATAATAATTGATTAGACCGACGAATGCTCTCACATCGTCAACGTTTTCTGGTCTCTTGATATTTTGAATTGCTTCTATTTTATTTCGAAGCTTGTGCATACCATATTTATCAATTTGATAACCGCAATATTGTATATTATTTTTGAAAAATTCACATTTATTCAAGTTTACTCGCATATTATGATTTTTCAGCCGTAGCAAAACTTGTTCTAATCTCTGTAAATGTATTTCATCATTTGGACCCGTTATTTTAATATCATCAATATATACTGTCACGCCTGGTATTCCTTGTAATACAATCTTAATTTGCCGCTTCCAAATCGCAGGCGCTGAAGCTATTCTATACATGAGTCTGGTTGGTTTGTATAAACCTTTATGTGTATTCAACGTCAATAAATGTTGATCTTCGGTTTTAACCGGTAGTTGTAAGTATGCTTGGCTCAAGTCCAATTTTGTAAATTTTTCACCTCCAGCCATAGAAGCAAAAAGTTCTTCCATTGTAGGAAGGGGATGATCGTCAATAAGTATGTTTGAATTTACCGTAATTTTAAAGTTACCACATAATCGTATGGTACCGTTAGCCTTAAGCCCATCGTATGGTACCGTTAGCCTTAAGCCCACTAGGGGTGTTGCCCATTGGCTATTAATAATTTTCTCTAAAACACCGTCCTTCACTAAACTGTCGATTTCAGATTCGACTTTTTCCTTTATTGCGAAAGGTATTGGTCTTGCTTTGCAAAATACCGGAGAAGAATTGGGTTTAAGTGTAATAGAAGCTTCCATCCCTTCTATTTTCCCTCTCGATTCACTAAAAACTTCCTTATATTTATCAATAAGGGAGGTAATTTGAACGTCATTTAATGGAATGTTTAGAGAATATACGTCTTTCGTACTTTTATTTAAAATATTCGTCCAATCTAATTGCAATTTTTGTATCCACCGGGTCCTACTAAAGCATGTTTGCTTTTGTATGGAGAATCTACTATATATTGGTAATTTTTGTATTTTGTCATTGTACGACACTGTAACACTGATAAATCCAATAACTTTAATGTCAGTACCGCAATAACTAACTAGTTCTAAATTTGTGTAATTTAATTTTGTATTAGAAAATAATTCATTTTTTTCTTTTAAACTAAGAATCGAAACTGGACTTCCCGTATCCACTTCAAATTTAATTTTATGTTCATTTACCAGAATATCAAGCCAAATTTTGCCGTGATAATCAGAATCTATTTTACAAATTTTTAATTTATTAAAATTATTTACTTCCTCCTCCTCATCAAAATTTTCAAAATTTTCGCGTAATTGTATATCGGAATTTGAATTTTTATTCGCGTTATTGAGAAACTCGGTTCCCCTTTCTTCGATTAAATGTGTTGAATTTTTATACGTATTTTTAAATTTTGTTCACACAATTTTTAAATGACCTTTAACTTCACAAAATTCACAAAAGGAATATACATATTTGCTACTATTTGCTAAATGGTATTTAGAACCACATCTAAAACACAATCTTGAATGATTTGTATTCTTAAAATTATTTTTAGGAAAATTATTTCTATTATTTGAAAATTTAATTCTATTTAAAACATTAGTATTTTTATTTGCAATATTTTTAAATTTATTAGTGTGAATAGCACTTACTGAGGATTTAAAATTTCCTTGATGAAGTTGAGCTGCATCCTTTGTTGATATTTCCATGGTGGTTGCTAACTCCACTGCTTTTTCTAACGTCAAATCCTTTTGTTCCAAGGAACGACTTTGTATTATTTCGCTCCGTAATCCAAATACAAAGTAGTTTCGTAATGCTGTCTGCAGGTAGTTTCCGAAGTTGCAATTAATGGCTAATTTTCGTAATGCCAGTATAAATTGTTGTATATTTTCTCCTTCCTTTTGTTTTCGCAAATGCATTCTATATGTTTCCATAATTTCCAAAGGTTTTGGATTGTAAAATTCGTAAAATAATTTTAAAATATCATCATATGTTTTTTTGTACGGTGATGTAGGAGCTAATTTGTCACAGACTAAATCAAATGAGTCTTGACTTATATAATGAAGTAGTAAATTTACTTTATTTTCAGGTTTTACTTCAAATAATTCTAAAGCACCTTCAAAACGGAGACGCCAGCGATCCCATTTAGTTTGGGTTATATCAAATGTAAAGGCTGGTTGTAACTTTTCCATTTTAATAGCTTTTTTTTTGTATATGTCATATTTGTAATTTATAATTTGTAATTTATTACTTTTAATTTGTAATTTTGTAAGTTGTAATTCACAATTTGTAGTACTTGTGATTTGTAATTTGTAAGATGTAGCAAGTGTATTTTGACTAACCTCACTTTTTGTAATCCATATAAATCGGCTTGTAATAATTTTGGAATCTTGTTGAATCAACTTTATTTGTAACTTTTTTGTTGATTTTAAATATTGTATGAGTAGCGTTGTAATCTGTTGTAATCAGATTTTGTAAAATTTTTTTATGTATTTTGTATACCACCTGTATTTGTTGCAGTAAAAATTTTGTTCTAATCAAAAAAATCAACGTGGTTTTGAAAATTTTATATTTCATCCAGTAATACTTGTAAAATTGTAATTTGTATACCTAGCATCCTCGTCGCCAATCTGTTGTAATTGTAGTAATTGTATCGTAAGTTTATTGTAAGTAAAAACACTTTGGTAGAACATATATTAGTTTATTAACATTAATTTATATTTACAGGTTGATGTCGCTTATACGCGGGTAATGCTACTACAACATTTTAGTTTGACATTTCGATTATAACAATGTACAAACCCTACGAGCAACCATAAATCATAACACCACTACTAAAGGATGATCTGTATTGTCAATATTTTGAAGTATTTATTACAGAGCTACAATGTAGTGCTTTCGAAGGCTTCCGCAGGTGGAAGATGCAATGCTTTTAATTAACTGAAATGATTGATTGACTTGACTCAATCTCCATCCGGAACGTTATTTGCCAAAGAAATGAGGGACACTCTTTGTGATAAGCTTTGGCTAGCTTACACAAGTTTAAATAAAACTTCAAATAATACCACTTATATTTGATAGACAAAAACAATAGCACAATATTTTAGTTTATATTTATTCTGTTTTAACTTATAGTTTTTATTTATAATTTTTCTTAACGATAACGATTTATTCTTAACAAACTGATTTATTTGAAACAATCGATTTTTAAATGTAATGACCGAAATGACTGACTTATTATTGCTTGTGTTTTCTGTTGAATTTTGACTGACCGACTCTCTGACTGATTGACCTTTATTGATTTCTGTAAAAATATGACTGTTAGAAATCAATTAATTACTACAAAACGACTACCTAGTTATTGATCAAAATATTACTTATATAATTAAAAAATGATTACGCGTTGAACTTATTATCAATAATATTGCAATAAAATCGACCCACAGACCAAACTTTAGTTTTTTGTTTTTATTTTATTTTATGTTATTTAAAAATTAGATAATGTAATTTCGCGACTTTAACGTTTATTTTAATTTAATTTTAATAAAGATTTAGGTTATTAGGGAAACGCGAAAATATAATAAACTTGAAATAAATGTAAGATTTGCGAAAAAGGTGTTGTAGTTTTGTTATACAACTGTAATCGATTGAAAGAAAAACTAGAGTTTAATATGAAATATGAATGAAATCTAATATGAAATCATAACACCACTACTAAAGGATGATCTATATTGTCAATATTTTGAAGTATTTATTACAGAGCTACAATGTAGTGCTTTCGAAGGCTTCCGCAGGTGGAAGATGCAATGCTTTTAATTAACTGAAATGTGTAACGTATTCTTTTTGGTAGGATTTACCGAAAGATGATCACCGGGTACTTCTATCACCACGAGAATTAAAGTCTCAGTATCAGGGTTCATAATAGTGATCATTACTTACAAAGAAAAATTTTTATATTCAGAGTACCCACATGACAAAAAAATTAAAAAAAGGAATTAAATCTACTTTCCACTTTATAGCTTACTCACGATCGCCCAGAATTAGAGTAAAAAAAAGAAATCGGTCATCTTCACTATCAAACTACTAAGTTTACTGCCTCATCATATTAGAAATAAAATTATTTAAATAACAAAAATACAAGATTTTCATTTAATAGCATTAATCAAAAAAAATATATTGTCACAAAATTTTACTTTATTAAAATAAATTAAGAAAAAAAAGAAACTCACAACGAATCCAATTTGTTTCACCATAGATGATGGGTTGGTAAAATCAATCACGAGCTGCATAAATTTCCCAATTTGTTTGATAATATTTCTTCCAGTAGTCTTTCTCTTAAATATTCTTCATCCGTTTAAGGTACAAAATCAAAATCTATTTTCCAAGTAATTCTTTCCTTAGTTTGGCTTAAATTTTGTGACGAAATCATACATTCGCAAATAAATAACGTATGCTTCAACTTGATATATTAACAGCACATACGAACAACATTTGATACATTAACAGCACATATGATATATTAACAGCACCATATGATCAATATTTTCTTTTAATTCATTAATTAATTTTAAAGCAATAAAAGTTTATGTTTTAGTTTTATCTTAATATTTGTTCCTTTTTTTTTTATTATAACTTCAGAAACATTATATAAATTTTATTTAGTATACATATATTTAACTAAACTGTACATAATTTTTTTTTGTTTTTATTTCATATAAAATACTTTTAGCGTGATGGCTTTATAATCACATAAATTTTTTTAGCACAAATTGTGGCCATCATTATTTTTCTTTTATGTATTTAAATTAAATTTTGTTTTGCTTGTAAAGTTTTTTGTTATTTTATTTAAGCTTATTTTAAAACTTTCTAGCCCAAATACACTATGATTCACTGGTTCCAAAAAAAATTGCAATTTTCTAAATTGACACAAACACGTGAATATCAATAAAAAAAACTTTTAAAAAGTTACATTATATACACAATATAAAATTTATTTGGCTGGAACCTAAGCCACGCTTGCTAACTTACTTCAGTTAAAAGCCTAGAACTTGTAACAGCTAGCAATAGCTAGCAAGAGAGATAAGTTGAAAGAAAACCATCTCTTATATTTAATTTTTGCCGGAAACCCGCAAAAATAAATCAAAATTTATCAAAACTAAATTAAATAAAGAATCCCAATTTACTTTGCAGTTTATCGGTAATGTTTATTTAATTAATAGATGGCAATGATAATCCATCTTTATTGCGATCAGCTGTTTTGAATTTAAAAATACAAGCATAACAAAATCAAGAAATTTAATTTGTTTATACATAGAAAAAAAACTCGTAATTCAAATGTAAATAATTATTAACATTGACCTATATATAAATTTGATCCAAAACCATTTCCTTTTTTGCATTTACTACATGTACCGTAACGGTCAATTGATAATCAATAAATTTGATTCACATCTTAATAGGTTTAAATAATTTACAAGTTTAATTTTTATGAATCGAATATTACTCATTTTAACATATCGGTGAGGTAGAATTTTGAAATAGATTCATGAGTATAAGAAAATAATTTTGTTTCTTGTTGTTGAACAGAAAAGTTTTACCAACTTGGAATCTTGAATAAATTCTGTAGAGTATGGTTATAAGGAACCGAATGCAAACGTTACAGGATAGTGTTCGCAGAAGCGAAGATTTTGCTAACACTAAAAAAACGTTGAATTGAGGTGAACTTGTGGACATGAAGAATCTTAAATGAATCTTCAATGTTTTGTTTTCTCATAACGATGACAGATGACTCTACAACTTAGATTAAGCTAACGTCTAATATCTTTTGAATGGTAGGTGCCTGTCTTCCCACTTGCGACGTCTTCCAACTCTATCAATGAGTTCCCTACAAGTCGAATAACTTTTGTTTCGATGAATTTTGGAGACAATTTTGCGGAAATCTTTTTCGTAGCATCACTCAATATAAAGTTACGACGGTAAACGATGTCTCCAATTCTAAACAACGGCTTTCGTGCTCTCAAATTGTACCGGCTTGCATGTTTCAGGTACGCTTCACCAATCCTGCTTTTCAAAAGCGTTCTAATATTTGACAGATGATCCTCTCGATCCATTTCTTCACCAGGTTCCTCCAGACATTTCAAGTTTTTCCATAATGCATAAGTAGAACCGTGATTGATCAAACTCATACCGAACATGGCGTAATACGGAGAGCAATTAATTGACGCATGAACCATACACCGAAGAGCACCGGCGATATCGCTTAGGTGGGTGTCCCATTTAGTTTGGTCATCCTTCAAGTAAGCTCTTATCCCAGCCAAAATACTACGATTTACTCTTTCGGAAGCATTAGCCTGAGGAGAATAAAGCGCTGTACGTAAGTGTCGGATTCCAAATTTAGCTAAAAAATTTTGGAAAAACAGTGAGGTGAATTGGGTCCCATTATCTGAAATGATCACTTCAGGGCACCCAAACGTACGAATCACATTAGACTCTAAAAATTTGCAGATCGGCACTGAAGTTAGTTTGGAGAGTGGAAACAAGAAAACGAATTTGGTCAGATGATCCAAAATTATGAGAATTGCAATATTACCATTCTTAGAACGAGGATATGGACCTAGAATATCTACGTATAGTCTCTGCATTGGACGTTCAGATCTAACCGGTGTGACCATTGGTGCTCGAAGAACCTGATTAGTAGCTTTTGTTTGCTTACATACCTTACAGTTTGCCACTTGAGATTGCACTTGCGATAGCATACGGGGCCAAAAGAAAAAGCGTCGTAGGTGATGCAAAGTTTTCGCAACTCCAGCATGAGCTGAAGTTGGTAGCGCATGCGCTTTAGCTATTAAGTTAAAGGTCAATTCCTCTGGAATCCAGAGCTTCCACTGTTCTCCTTCCACACATGAAGAAAAGCTAACCTTTTTATAGACCTTCCCATTTATCAACTTTAAATCCGGTAAAGACTTACCACCATCCTCAACGATTTGAGTCAGTTTCAAGTAATCGGATGAACGAAATGACGGTGATTCTAAATCAATTTCAGCTCCATCGTAGTCATCATTAGTAGAGAACCCGTCTATACATGGGATGCGAGAAAGGGCGTCTGGCACGGCATTCAGGCTTCCTCGTCGGTATTCAATCTCGAATGAATAACCCTGTAATTTCAAGCTCCATCGCGCTAGACGACCCGCTAAATCTTTTTGTTGCATTAACCATTTCAATGACGCATGGTCAGTTATAACTTTAAATGGATGACCTTCGATAAATGCTCTGAACTTTTTGATCCCAAGAATTACGGCCAGACACTCTTTCTCGCTTACCGAATAGTTGCGTTGGGCAGCATTTAACTTCTTCGACATAAATGCTACTGGGTGTTCGACGTCGTCATCATCGAGCTGTGTCAGTACACATCCCACCCCATCATTGCTTGCATCACATTGCAGAGTGAATGGTTTGGTAAAATCAGGATTAGCTAATATTGGAGCTGATGTTAACGCTTTTTTAATAGCATTAAAAGCCACATCAGCTTCTTCTGTCCATTGAAATTTACCAGGTGATTTTTTTAGTAAGTTGGAGATAGGAGCTGTGAGGGACGCAAAATCTAAGATGAATCGTCGGTAGTAGCCGGACATCCCCAAAAATCTTCTGATTTGTCGAATTGAGGTAGGAGTTGGGAACTCAGCAATAGCTGCTACTTTCTCGTTATCTATCTTAATTCCTTCTCTTCCTATCACATATCCGAGATATTTTACTTCCGGTCTGAGGAATTTACTTTTTTCGATGTTGATTGTAAGATTGGCTCTTTTCAAATGTTTAGCGATTTCAGCTAGAGTTTGAAGGTGGGATTCAAACGTGGGAGTTACAATCAACAAATCGTCCAAATAAACGAATACCTGGGTTTTGAGCTCAGGCGGTATGACTCGATCCATTAACATGGTCATCGTTTGTGCCGCATTGCAGAGACCGAAGGGCATTCGAACATAATGATATAAAGGTCTACCTGGAACTGTAAACGCAGTTTTTTCTCTGGAATGGTAATCCATGGGAATTTGCCAAAAAGCATCTTTCAAGTCTAGGCTAGATATAAAGTGCGACTTTGGTAGACGACTTAATATACCCTCAATTTGTGGTAACGGGTAAGCTAACTTCTTTGTGACATTATTTACTTTCCTGGAATCTAAACATAACCTTACTTTTCCTGGTTTTCTAACAAGAACAACTGGTGAACTCCACGGACTTGAAGATTGTTCAATTATGCCCAACGATAACATCCGATCCAACTCCTCTCCCATTAACTTTTCGATAGCTGGAGGAATTGGATAATGTCGTTGTTTTATTGGAACCGCGTCACCTGTATCAATGACGTGTTCCAACAAGTGAGTTCTACCCAGCCCCAGCTTCGAAAAGGACGGCAGGAGTTGGATGCTATCTTCAAGTCGTTCTTGTTCTTCTACTGTTAAACTGGACAACATCGGATTTTTTGTCATGAACGACAACTGTTGAGTTAAAGGTTGATAGAGATTAAATTTAATGAAGAAGTCGATACCTAAGTACAGATCCTAAGTGAGTGAAGGGACTACCATCAATTCTATATTTTTCCTGACACCTAGGAAAGAAACATTTGTATGAAAGTGGCCAATGATTTTCTGACTGGCTCCATCAGCAGTCTTAACCTTTGCTGTAGATCGAGTCAATAGACCAGGGGTTTTCAGCAGTTCTTGTGCGAAAGATCCACCAACTGCGCTAAGAGAGGCACCACTATCGAGAAGACCTACTCGCTTAGTATTAAGGATGACAACCTCCGCATATGGTCGAGGATCATTTTTGACTGAAAAGACAGATGACACTAGAGATGATTTGAATGAATGTCGAGCTTTCCAGAATTTCCGTATTCTGATCGCAGATCGTGTTCGAGGTAAAGTTCCTATTAGTTCATCTATCCCCAAGCGTGATCTTGCCGTTAGGTAATCTTGAAGCCGTTGATAAGGTGTCTTAAGATCAGCAGAAACTAACATTGAAGAGTCCATCGTAGAATCTCGTTTTAATATCTTGATTGGTGGTTCCAAGTTCGTTGTATGGTTCATTTCTGACCCCCTCGAATCAATTGCTTTGGTAGTAGCATCTTTGTCATTTAAGTCTAGTGACGAACTCGGTAATCTTACGGAGCTACACTTGGTGGGTATTATTTCTGGGAGCGCGAGTCTTTGTTGATCGCGCTCCCTTTTAAGTTTAAACGACACTTGTCGCATTTAAAAAGGTAAGTATTGTCCATGCCACAACCAAAACAAAAGAGTCTAAGAGGGTTTGGACATTGGCGAAACCCATGACCTTGGACTTTACAGTTCCAACAGGTTACTGGTTTCTTCAAAACATCTGGAACACCTTGATATGCATACAATTCAGCTTTGGGAATGCCCAGATGTGACAAAGAATACGGAATTACTTCAGCCTGTAGTTGATTTATTTGATTATTATCTGGTTGATCACTTACTGGATTTCCGATACGCTAGGTCGGAATGAAGAACTACGATTGGTCGTTGGAACAGAAAACAATTTTTCACGCCTACGACATAATTCCCTAAGTTGATCAATTGATACTACATTTACGTACAATAATTCCTTACGAATGTCCATTTTCAGATTATTAAGCAGTATGCTTAATACTATTCGATCACTCAAAGGATTGCTCAGTTTATCGCACAAACGGAGTATATCATTATACATTGCGTCAAAAGCTTCCATTGGTTTTTGTTTTCTCGCTCGGATTTTTTCTATTAATTCATCATCAGAATGTCTATCGCCAAATTCAACCCTCGCTGCATTACATAAATCTTCCCAATTCAGTTGCGGCGTCCTATGATGGTAACGCCAATACCACTCTGCAGCTCTATCCACAAAAAGTAAGTGAGAGTGAGCGACCAACACATCGAGATTACCAGAAAAGGATAAATTATTTAAAACACCGATTTGATAAATAAATTCATTAATATCAAGACCGCCTGGCTTTCCGCTGAACGTAACATGCCAATTCCTAATCGTATTGGAATTCTTTTCATTATTGGCTGTGGTTCGGATTGCTATCGGATTAGGAAATAAAGTAGAATTGTGAACATTTTCTACAACACGACTGGGTGGAGTTAGAGGAGACTCTTGAGTCCGAGACCGTTGTTGTTGTGATGCAAACTTATCATTTCGCGGAATGAAGTCATCTGAGACTCGCATCATATCTTTCAGTGTTTGGTGAAGTTGTTCTTCTGTATTTAGCTGCTGAGGCGGATCCACAACCGTTGAACTGAAATTAGGCTGTCTAGATGGATTACGTAAAGAAGAACTAGGAGCTGATGCTTCACCCTCATTTAAACGCCTTTCTGCTGTTTGGGACCGCGTCAAAGGTTTAGAAATCACACCAGTAGAAGCAAATTTCGACAATTTCGAGTGTAACAACAAATTATCTAACTTCACTTTCTGCTGGCAGTTGGGACACGTTTGATTTAATTTTAACCATCCAGTTACGCAAGACTCATGGAAAATGTGTCGACAAGGAGTAATCGAAATTGTTTGAGTAGATAACAGTTCCTCTTGACAGATGGAACAAATTCCGGACTTATCGTTCTGCATTATTTATAATTATTAATGGAAATGTGAGAAAAAATTGGTATACTATGGCTATTGTGGACGGTGGAAAAATTTTAATAGTGGCTTGTACTCATACAAAACCGTCAAAGAGTGTTGAAATAACACCGGAACTTTTATTTAGGGACAAAAGTTCCACAATTCCCGAACGTTCAAACCCAAAAAAAATTCAAGTTAAGTTCTAACTCGGCAGTTTATCTTACAACTGCATTTGGAAAATTAAGAAAAAACTTGTAAACTACGACTATTGTAGACGGTGGAAAATTTTTAATAATGGTTTGTACTTAATACAAAACCTTAAATGTGTGTTGAAATAACACAGGAACTTTTATTTCGGGACAAAAGTTCCACAATTCCCATACGTAAAACACAAAAACTTACGAATTCAACAAACAGATTCAATGCAAAAAAAATAATGGTGTTGGATGAATTTTACATTTAATTGAAAATCCTAAGCTAAAAAAAATTTTCCTTAATTTTATACCTATTTAGATTTGTATCTTTGTTTCTAAGTAGTAGTTTATAATTTATATAGGTTTTTAAATTTAATTATTTAATTGCCTTGAAAAATTTTAATTATTTATTTGGTTCTAAATATGTTCAAATTTTGTTTATAACTTATGAATCTATTTATGTTTAGAAGTTTAATTACTTATTTATTATTAATAATTCCAAATTTTATTTATAATTTGTAAACTTATTTATATTTTTAAGTTTAGTTAGAAACAAATATTGTTTCAAAATAATTAATTATTTAACTGATTTCAGATTTGCTTATTTAATTTATATTATTTAGTTTAGTTATATATTTGTTTCAAAATAATCAATTATTTAACTGATTTCAAGTTATTTAAATTGACTTATTTAATATATATTATCAAAGTTTTATTTATATGTGAGTTTGGATGTGAAGATGACCATCTCCCCATCACTGCAACCCTGGGCGTCGGAAAGAAAAACAACAAAACAAAATTGAAATAGACTACGTTACTGGCAATTTGGGAGGGTAGTCTGGTAGTATTCCAAGTCGGAAAAGAATTCAGATGTGGTCTGTATATGGCTTGATAGCCATATGTACAGCATTTTCCACTAACTCTGATTCTGTTCCGACCAAGAGCACGCCCAGCTAACCTGTAGTGAAAAATTAGAAAATAAGACCGGTTGGTTGTGTTATTCGGCTTGTAATGAGACAAAGGCTGGTCATATCATTCAAGGAGCAAATCAATTCATAATCAATACACCCTAATGATTGACCAGTATTGTTCACCACCCCGATCAACACCTCCAATAAAAATGAAATATCAAGTAAAAACGATAACTATACTATTTAAAAATGTGGTTGGTGAAGAACGCCGACTTGTCTGAGAACCCAGGGTGGATGAATCATTCTTGGTGGTCTGAGCGTGGCTTACTAACTACCATGTCTCAGCATTTTCCAGTTCAAGTATGGTACACCCCACCTGACCTTCCCATTAAAGACAAAGTTCAACACCATAACTGGAGTGCGCGGGATCGTAAACCCCGTTGGAATGTCCCCTCTCAGAGCTGACCATTCCACCCCTGCGCGTATAAATTAATACCAAAAGTAGAAAAGACCCGTCTTTGATTTTCCCTAATAAAGTTTAACAAACAGTGATCCTCAATAGTAGACTTTACAAACGCTATGAAAACATGCAACAAACAATCTTAAAATTATGCAAAGTGTAAAAATAAAAACAGTGCAACATACAATAATACTAATGTAGCACTTAACAATGCGATAGTGATACAAACAATATAAGAATTCATGCAACATAGAAACTTTATGCAACAATCATGCGATATATAGCTCATGCAACATGTAACCATGCATAACTGACACAACATATAAACTCATGCAGCACATTGTCTATTGTAGGATACTATTTATTAAGGAAAACAAAAGACGAATTCCCTTTAACATCCCTAACTTGGGAGATATTCCCCTTCAGGTCCCTGTTTCGGCGCCATATCTTTGTAACGTATTCTTTTTGGTAGGATTTACCGAAAGATGATCACCGGGTACTTCTATCACCACGAGAATTAAAGTCTCAGTATCAGGGTTATTATCTAATTATCTAACTTCACTTTCTGCTGGCAGTTGGGACACGTTTGATTTAATTTTAACCATCCAGTTACGCAAGACTCATGGAAAATGTGTCGACAAGGAGTAATCGAAATTGTTTGAGTAGATAACAGTTCCTCTTGACAGATGGAACAAATTCCGGACTTATCGTTCTGCATTATTTATAGTTATTAATGGAAATGTGAGAAAAAATTGGTATACTATGGCTATTGTGGACGGTGGAAAAATTTTAATAGTGGCTTGTACTCATACAAAACCGTCAAAGAGTGTTGAAATAACACCGGAACTTTTATTTAGGGACAAAAGTTCCACAATTCCCGAACGTTCAAACCCAAAAAAAATTCAAGTTAAGTTCTAACTCGGCAGTTTATCTTACAACTGCATTTGGAAAATTAAGAAAAAACTTGTATACTACGACTATTGTAGACGGTGGAAAATTTTTAATAATGGTTTGTACTTAATACAAAACCTTAAATGTGTGTTGAAATAACACAGGAACTTTTATTTCGGGACAAAAGTTCCACAATTCCCATACGTAAAACACAAAAACTTACGAATTCAACAAACAGATTCAATGCAAAAAAAATAATGGTGTTGGATGAATTTTACATTTAATTGAAAATCCTAAGCTAAAAAAAATTTTCCTTAATTTTATACCTATTTAGATTTGTATCTTTGTTTCTAAGTAGTAGTTTATAATTTATATAGGTTTTTAAATTTAATTATTTAATTGCCTTGAAAAATTTTAATTATTTATTTGGTTCTAAATATGTTCAAATTTTGTTTATAACTTATGAATCTATTTATGTTTAGAAGTTTAATTACTTATTTATTATTAATAATTCCAAATTTTATTTATAATTTGTAAACTTATTTATATTTTTAAGTTTAGTTAGAAACAAATATTGTTTCAAAATAATTAATTATTTAACTGATTTCAGATTTGCTTATTTAATTTATATTATTTAGTTTAGTTATATATTTGTTTCAAAATAATCAATTATTTAACTGATTTCAAGTTATTTAAATTGACTTATTTAATATATATTATCAAAGTTTTATTTATATGTGAGTTTGGATGTGAAGATGACCATCTCCCCATCACTGCAACCCTGGGCGTCGGAAAGAAAAACAACAAAACAAAATTGAAATAGACTACGTTACTGGCAATTTGGGAGGGTAGTCTGGTAGTATTCCAAGTCGGAAAAGAATTCAGATGTGGTCTGTATATGGCTTGATAGCCATATGTACAGCATTTTCCACTAACTCTGATTCTGTTCCGACCAAGAGCACGCCCAGCTAACCTGTAGTGAAAAATTAGAAAATAAGACCGGTTGGTTGTGTTATTTGGCTTGTAATGAGACAAAGGCTGGTCATATCATTCAAGGAGCAAATCAATTCATAATCAATACACCCTAATGATTGACCAGTATTGTTCACCACCCCGATCAACACCTCCAATAAAAATGAAATATCAAGTAAAAACGATAACTATACTATTTAAAAATGTGGTTGGTGAAGAACGCCGACTTGTCTGAGAACCCAGGGTGGATGAATCATTCTTGGTGGTCTGAGCGTGGCTTACTAACTACCATGTCTCAGCATTTTCCAGTTCAAGTATGGTACACCCCACCTGACCTTCCCATTAAAGACAAAGTTCAACACCATAACTGGAGTGCGCGGGATCGTAAACCCCGTTGGAATGTCCCCTCTCAGAGCTGACCATTCCACCCCTGCGCGTATAAATTAATACCAAAAGTAGAAAAGACCCGTCTTTGATTTTCCCTAATAAAGTTTAACAAACAGTGATCCTCAATAGTAGACTTTACAAACGCTATGAAAACATGCAACAAACAATCTCATGCAAGAATTAAAATTATGCAAAGTGTAAAAATAAAAACAGTGCAACATACAATAATACTAATGTAGCACTTAACAATGCGATAGTGATACAAACAATATAAGAATTCATGCAACATAGAAACTTTATGCAACAATCATGCGATATATAGCTCATGCAACATGTAACCATGCATAACTGACACAACATATAAACTCATGCAGCACATTGTCTATTGTAGGATACTATTTATTAAGGAAAACAAAAGACGAATTCCCTTTAACATCCCTAACTTGGGAGATATTCCCCCTCCCTTATCTTTGTAACGTATTCTTTTTGGTAGGATTTACCGAAAGATGATCACCGGGTACTTCTATCACCACGAGAATTAAAGTCTCAGTATCAGGGTTCATAATAGTGATCATTACTTACAAAGAAAAATTTTTATATTCAGAGTACCCACATAACAAAAAAATTAAAAAAAGGAATTAAATCTACTTTCCACTTTATAGCTTACTCACGATCGCCCAGAATTAGAGTAAAAAAAAAGAAATCGGTCATCTTCACTATCAAACTACTAAGTTTACTGCCTCATCATATTAGAAATAAAATTATTTAAATAACAAAAATACAAGATTTTCATTTAATAGCATTAATCAAAAAAAATATATTGTCACAAAATTTTACTTTATTAAAATAAATTAAGAAAAAAAAGAAACTCACAACGAATCCAATTTGTTTCACCATAGATGATGGGTTGGTAAAATCAATCACGAGCTGCATAAATTTCCCAATTTGTTTGATAATATTTCTTCCAGTAGTCTTTCTCTTAAATATTCTTCATCCGTTTAAGGTACAAAATCAAAATCTATTTTCCAAGTAATTCTTTCCTTAGTTTGGCTTAAATTTTGTGACGAAATCATACATTCGCAAATAAATAACGTATGCTTCAACTTGATATATTAACAGCACATACGAACAACATTTGATACATTAACAGCACATATGATATATTAACAGCACCATATGATCAATATTTTCTTTTAATTCATTAATTAATTTTAAAGCAATAAAAGTTTATGTTTTAGTTTTATCTTAATATTTGTTCCTTTTTTTTTTATTATAACTTCAGAAACATTATATAAATTTTATTTAGTATACATATATTTAACTAAACTGTACATAATTTTTTTTTGTTTTTATTTCATATAAAATACTTTTAGCGTGATGGCTTTATAATCACATAAATTTTTTTAGCACAAATTGTGGCCATCATTATTTTTCTTTTATGTATTTAAATTAAATTTTGTTTTGCTTGTAAAGTTTTTTGTTATTTTATTTAAGCTTATTTTAAAACTTTCTAGCCAAAATACACTATGATTCACTGGTTCCAAAAAAAATTACAATTTTCTAAATTAACACAAACACGTGAATATCAATAAAAAAAACTTTTAAAAAGTTACATTATATACACAATATAAAATTTATTTGGCTGGAACCTAAGCCACGCTTGCTAACTTACTTCAGTTAGAAGCCTAGAACTTGTAACAGCTAGCAATAGCTAGCAAGAGAGATAAGTTGAAAGAAAACCATCTCTTATATTTAATTTTTGCCGGAAACCCGCAAAAATAAATCAAAATTTATCAAAACTAAATTAAATAAAGAATCCCAATTTACTTTGCAGTTTATCGGTAATGTTTATTTAATTAATAGATGGCAATGATAATCCATCTTTATTGCGATCAGCTGTTTTGAATTTAAAAATACAAGCATAACAAAATCAAGAAATTTAATTTGTTTATACATAGAAAAAAAACTCGTAATTCAAATGTAAATAATTATTAACATTGACCTATATATAAATTTGATCCAAAACCATTTCCTTTTTTGCATTTACTACATGTACCGTAACGGTCAATTGATAATCAATAAATTTGATTCACATCTTAATAGGTTTAAATAATTTACAAGTTTAATTTTTATGAATCGAATATTACTCATTTTAACATATCGGTGAGGTAGAATTTTGAAATAGATTCATGAGTATAAGAAAATAATTTTGTTTCTTGTTGTTGAACAGAAAAGTTTTACCAACTTGGAATCTTGAATAAATTCTGTAGAGTATGGTTATAAGGAACCGAATGCAAACGTTACAAATGATTGATTGACTTGACTCAATCTCCATCCGGAACGTTATTTGCCAAAGAAATGAGGGACACTCTTTGTGATAAGCTTTGGCTAGCTTACACAAGTTTAAATAAAACTTCAAATAATACCACTTATATTTGATAGACAAAAACAATAGCACAATATTTTAGTTTATATTTATTCTGTTTTAACTTATAGTTTTTATTTATAATTTTTCTTAACGATAACGATTTATTCTTAACAAACTGATTTATTTGAAACAATCGATTTTTAAATGTAATGACCGAAATGACTGACTTATTATTGCTTGTGTTTTCTGTTGAATTTTGACTGACCGACTCTCTGACTGATTGACCTTTATTGATTTCTGTAAAAATATGACTGTTAGAAATCAATTAATTACTACAAAACGACTACCTAGTTATTGATCAAAATATTACTTATATAATTAAAAAATGATTACGCGTTGAACTTATTATCAATAATATTGCAATAAAATCGACCCACAGACCAAACTTTAGTTTTTTGTTTTTATTTTATTTTATGTTATTTAAAAATTAGATAATGTAATTTCGCGACTTTAACGTTTATTTTAATTTAATTTTAATAAAGATTTAGGTTATTAGGGAAACGCGAAAATATAATAAACTTGAAATAAATGTAAGATTTGCGAAAAAGGTGTTGTAATTTTGTTATACAATCGATTGAAAGAAAAACTAGAGTTTAGGTCAGTGTTGCGTCTTTGTTGGACTATTTGATTATAATTTGGATATTGGGAAATGTTAGTTTTGAATTTATTTGAATATAGGAAAATGTTAGTTTGGGAGTTTTGGGAAGTTGCTGTGGTAAAACACGTAATTGGTTCTACTACAGCACCTGCTTTACCTTTTTAATCTTTCTTTGCCATCAGAGACTTTTCCGGACTGTTGGAAATCATCGTTAATCACTCCAATATTTAAAAGTGGCGATAAATGTGATATTTCTAAACACAGAGGAATTGCTATTTTATCTACCATACCAAAACTGTGTGAAAAAATGGTAGTTCAAAAAATATATGTTAGCCTTAAAGACTTAATACACGAAAGCCAACATGGTTTTGAAGCTGGTAAATCTACAGTTTTCAATCTAGTTCCATTTACTTCGTTTATCAGAAATCACCTAGAAAAGAACATCAAATTGATGCGATTTACACTTATTTCTCCAAAACTTTTGATAAGGTTGATCATAACTTACTAGTATATAACCTAAATAGGTAAGGCATCAGAGGCAATCTTTTGAAATGGATTCAGTCATACCTAAAAGACAGGAAACAAATCATAAGGTTTCAAGATAATCTTTCAACGCCAATTGATGCAGTGTCTTCTGTACCTCATGGAAGTCACATTGGTCGTCTACTTTTCCTTATATTTATTAAAGATTTTTCTTTTTTGCTCGAAGACTGCAGTGAATTTTCTTCCTATGCTGATGACTTGAAAATATACAAGGTTATTAAAACAACCAATGATTCGGTTGTTCTGCAGCGGCTATAGGCTATAGTGGCTATAGGCTTCCAAAATATGAAGAAAGGTTTCTTTTACTTAATATGATATCACTTGAATCCAGAAGAGAGTGAGCTTCCGCACTTTTTGGTTTTGATTTAGTAAGAGACAATATAAGATGTCCCGATTTGTATGATAAAATGGTACTCAATTTACATGCACATGATACTAGATTTAGGCGACCTTTGATTAAAGAGCTTCATAAAACTGACTACTCTATGCACAATCCAATAAATGAATGCATTAGAAACTTTATTTTTTATTCTTGGCGTTCATACTCCATGTAGGAGCGTTGCCAGGCTAATCAGCTTTGAATATTCACCACGGTCATTCGCAACAGCGACATAATTACCATGGCAGCCGATTTGTTTCAGGTCGTTTATTACGTCCGTGTCCCATTGTGTCGTGGTTTACCTCGCGGTCGCCCATTCCCTGGGGCACTAACGTACATTTTTTTAATCGTTCCAGACTGTGAATCGGCTCGTAAAACATGCCCAAATAAAGCAATCCTTTTTGAACGGATTTTTTTTTTGTAAGGCGTTCATGCTCCATGTAGGAGCGTTGCCAGGTTGATCAGCTTTGAATATACACCACGGTCATTCGCAACTGCGACATAATTACTATGGCAGCCGGTTCTTTTAAGGTCGTTCATTACGTCAGTCTCCCATTGTAGTCGTGGTCTACCTCGCGGTCGCCCACTCCCTGGGGTACTAACGTACATTTTTCTAATCATTCCAGACTGTGAATCGGCTCGAAGAACATGCCCAAACCGAGAAATCCTATTAGAACGGATACAACCTATTATATCAGGACCCTCAAGAAGGTCTCTGATCTCAAAGTTATACCGGGTTCTATACTCTCCATCGTCTGTCTTAAGTGGACCAAAAATGTAGCGAAGGATCTTACGCTCAAAAACAGATAAATGCGATTCGTCATTTTGTGTAAGGGTTTGTGACCCATACATCATAACCGGTCTAATCAATGTCTTGTATAACTTAAGCTTGGTGTTAGTTGATACATACGGTGATCCAAGGAGAGGTTTAATTGAGTAGAAAGTTCGATTACCTGCAGCGATTCGAGCTTTTATATCTGTAAGTATGCTGTTGTTTGAGTCAAGCATTGATCCCAAATATTTAAAAGATTCAACTCCCTCAATTCGTTCATCGCCGCACATCAAATCTTTCTTCTCAGTCTCTCATGAAACATTCATATGTTTGGTTTTATCGTAGTTAATTTGCAGACCAATTTTTCTAGCACCACTCTCAATTGACTTGAAAGTCTCACTCATAACAGCTTCACTCTAAGAAACTTTAATAAATAGTGAGCAGGACAAATTTTAAACCAATTATTTCAAGAAAAATGAAAACGCTTCATTCAAGATAGATTAGCTTGAAGAAGTTGAAGATGAAGTGCAATAATAGAATATAAGTAATATTTTAGTTTATAACATGTAATAACTTAAGTCTTTATTTGACGAGTAAATAAATAAAAAAAATATAAATGCGGACACAATGATTTTGGAGTAAATTAGTTAATTAAACGTATATAGCTGCTGCATGATGTCGATTGAGTAACAAGATTAAGCTTTTATCAATGTTTAGTCGAGTTTATTAAGTGATCGTTTTTTTAAACCTACTTATAATTCAATGATCAAACTTCTTGGCGCAGATATGTCAAAATTAACTAAATCTCATTTTACAGAATGTATACAGAATGTTTCTATTAAATAAAATATATCTTTATTTACAGTTAAAAAATCACATTACTACTATTTACACGTTCGTACGTTCACGATACAACGTTCCGTTAACGATTAATCAATCACTTAACATAATCGTATTCCAACTTAAATCGTTCTTCGGGATTTTTGTGAGCAATTAAACTCAAGTAACTAAGGAAGTATTTTGAATTTTTTCAATTCAAAGGTATTGTAGGAAATATCTCAGAAACAATCCGTCTTGCTTTTCGTGCTAACTTGAGATCTCAACCGTAGTCGGTGTTGGGATGATGATCCCCTATATTCGGCGTTAGGAGAATAGAGTCGACTTCTAGAAGTGAATCGACTTAACAGTGTTTATTGTTAAAGTTGTTTTTCTATTCTGTTTAGACGGCCTTTCAATGTTGAACTTGACGTTTTACGTGTCGATGAACGAAATTTTTGAACTTCATTAATTGGATTATGGACGCTGTTAAGGGTCACTGATTAGAACATTGACACGACACGAACATTGACACAGACTCTACACAATAAACAATACACCTACATCTACCGCGGTCCCAAGTAGGTTTTGCCAGACATTGACATACGGCCAAGCACTGGTCCATTAATGGTTAACAGTACTTGGCTATTGTTACTGGGCCAATACTAGAACCAATCATCGGCCGATCTATGGTTTACAGAAAATAGCCAGTATATTGTTACCTTTGAATGGCCAAGCACTGGCCTATGAATGGTAAATATTACTTGGCTATTGTTATGGGGCCAGTACTGTAGCCATGAATTTGCCGATCTGTCATTTTTTTTAAATTTCACTAGAGTATTATCCCTTTTAGAAATACATAGTTTGAAAAATTTCACATTTAGCTTAGTTATCGCCTTGTTGGTTGAAAGACTATGGTAATATAGAAAAGGTTGGGATATGTTTTAATTTATTTTCATTTCTATTTTATTTTAATTATTTTGTAAATAATTTATTTAAATTTATGTATAAAAAATATTATTTTATATTTTTTTTAATGGCAACTGAACCAGTTGTATGGGGAGTTTTGAATTTTTTTCGTCATTTTTATTTTATTTTAATTTGTTTGTATTTAATTTATTTAAATTTACATATGATAATAATGTATATTTTTTTAAACGGCTCAGTCATGGTTGCCAGTATTTGGCCCAAGAATGGCAACCATTTATTGTCCGAAGTTATCATCCAGTAAAATTATGTTAATGGCCCAGTCGTGGTTGCCAGTACTCGCCCATTGCTGCATTACTGGCTGCCAGTAATGGACCATTACTGGACCAGTTGTACAACCTTGTATGGGGTGCGGAAATGTATCATATCGTTTATTTTTGTCATATGTTTTTAGTTCTGCCTATTACATTACCCGTGTTCCTTTTAGGTAAACTTGCTACCCGAACCGAATTTTAAATGGAACGACTTAAATGTGAGGTGTATTAGATTTTTGATCTACTACAACTCAAATTCTTTCTTACCACACGTTTCCGACATTTTTTTTGACAATAAATTGTTTTGACAATTTTGAAAAACAATATTGCTAAACAACGTATATGAAAATTATTAGTTTGACAAAATTTTAAGTTTAAATTTTATTTTGAGTTTGTTAAATTTAAGAAAATTAATTAAATATTAAAAATTTCTGAAAATCAAAATTATGATTCATGCAAAATATAAACAATTAAAGAAAGCCGGACAGAAATATGACATTTAGGCTTGAAATTCTAAATTTGTATAAGCATTTGGGCAAACATATTTGAAATTATTCTCTAAACTGACAAAAACTCTGGCGGTGAATAGAAGCGTAAGTTTGTCACGTAGCTTTACCATCATTTGATATGGTTAACTTGAAAACGAAAATTAGTACAAAAGTAAAGGAAAATGTGGTAAATGGAACACACTGTGGAATAAACCTTTTAAACAAACTCCAAATTTATATTTTTGTTATTTTTAACGAATCTGATTTATCAAATAATAATAAATAAATATTAAACCATAATTAAACATTTATTATCCCTCTTTTGGGCTATTTGTTGATATTACTATTTTCTCCTATCATTTATTATCAAAGAAATAAAAATATAACTTGATAAGTATATCACAAACAACGGTATGTATATCATTAAAGAGAACACCTTAACTACCAATATCAAAACCAAGTTGTTGATTTGTGAAATTTACTAACAAAACGTTGTGTAATCTACACTAACGACTCTTTTTTGTTTATCATTACTTGTTGTTGTGTCTTAACAGGTAGATAATATGTAAACGACAAATAACTTACAACCAAAATTAGAGTAGAAAAACAGAGACAAAAACATTTATCAATG
Organism: Diogma glabrata; assembly: GCA_963693315.1. NCBI lineage: Eukaryota > Metazoa > Arthropoda > Insecta > Diptera > Cylindrotomidae > Diogma > Diogma glabrata. The sequence goes on along the minus strand of OY856186.1, from coordinate 194,872,073 downwards.
AAATAATCTTTATTTATATATTTTTTTGAATTGAAATTTAATAGTGTATTCTTTTCGGCTGTACCGAACAAATTTCAGTACAGTTCCAACACCGAATTATTTTTTTTGTATTGAAATTCATTCTAAAAGAATACAAAATTCGATAATTCGGTGTTGGAACTTGTTCGGTACAGACGAAAAGAATACACTATAAGAAACTAGTCTACTTTCAGCACTGAATTCGTTAAGTTGAGTAAGAAAAGACGCAGCACTTCGAAAATATTAAATGATAACATAATTGACTGTCTATGACAATTTTAAAAATTCTGTAGTGATTAGTTGTAAAATTTTAATAGTGATTTTATTAAAGCAATATGGAGACAAATGTTTCTTTATCGAACTATAATTTAAAAGAAGTAACAGCTGTTCCATGTTATGGTGTTAAAGTTAAATTTAATCATGTTTTTCCTGAAAAATGGGGACAAAATTTACGCCGAGGGATAAAACTAACTATGCAGTTACTATCCATATTTTTCAGGTATATTTATTGCCGAATGGAACATAGGATAACTTTGCTTAAAATTCGTATTATTGGATTTTTTTTTGGAAATTAAATAAATTTAAAAATCGTCGGCTTAGAGTGTAAACCTGCTTAATCCATTTTTATGGTTATAACGTTTTTTATGCTATTCAAAAAGTGTGTAAAAAGATACACAATCGAGAATAAATTTCACTGTCAGTTTTATTTTTAATTCGTTAAAAACGCGTGATGAGTAAAACTGTCAAATCCATGATTTCAAAACGGTGACTGCTAACTCCATGTTAACCGTCATTTTGTACTGAGATTTTGGTACCGATTCGTGTGCTCCTGCAAATAATTACTTATTTCTGTGATAATAGTGTAAATGAAGGTTAAGACTTAAAAAACTACAAAGTTATGTGTTTGTATTGTTATCTTATTATTTTTTTGTGTATCATAATATCATATAGGGCTATTATTTTGAAAACGTACATACGTACGTTTTGTCGATTTTTAAATTGTTGACTTTTTAAAAATCTGAAATTTTGATATATTGTTGGTTGAAGAAAGAAAAAAGTGATTTCTGAATTTGTTTTGGAGTACTTTGCGCGTGTGAATTTTTGAGGCCTTTTCACGATGTTTGATTATGGTGTTCAATGTTTTGCTTGTAGATCCTACAAATTTCATGCGATTTAAGTATATTTTTGCAAGTAAAAAGAAAATTGTTGGATAATCGAAATGTGTAAGTTGGAAATTAATAATTTTTCTCTTTTCTGCTAGGCAGTACATTAAACCTTGGTTTACTTCAAAGCTCATATCTCAAAAATCGTCCATTTTTTTGTTTTTCACAAATTTTAAAGTAAATACATGCAGCTATGAAATTATGAATTTTTAATATATTGACCGATTTGTGTATTAAATCTTATCTTAAATTCATCGTTTTTTCCATGGGTTCTAACGAATATCCATCTTGCATTAACCATTGCTCATAATATTTTTTTCGTAACATTCAAGAGATTCCAAAATATTTTCTGTGTAAGCTTCCACGATATTTTTACGATCATTGCATATATTTGTTGCTCAATCCTCTGTATCATTAGAACAACTTAGTCGCTTAAGCAGGTCTTTTTCATTTTTTATTTAAATTTAAGAGTGGTTTACACATCAAACGTACATTTTTATGTATCATGCACATCTGGACTGTGCACTCTGGATCATGCACTCTGGAACGATCATATAATGGCCATGGCAAAGAGTGCGTCAAGAAAACTCGGCCTCCTCAATAGATGTAAAAAATATTTTACTTCGCATCAATTACTCCACATTTATAAGTCCTATATTCGCCCCCGTCAAGTTTAGGGCGCTGCATCTGTTACTATCCTGGCTCTTTTGGACTCTGTTCAAAAGCGAGCTATACGAATTGTTGGTGATCGAGATTTAACATTAGGTCTTGATTCCCTGCAACATCGTCGTACTGTTGCTGATCTCGTTGTTTTTTATAAATATCGTCACCAGCAGTGCTCGGATGAAATCAGGTCCATAATGCCTCAGAAAAAAGGTTTTCTCCGTTTGACTCGTCAATCGGTTTGTGCGGGCGGTGCGAACTGTCGAGATTACTCACTGTCATAGTAATAGAATGCAAAGAGATTTCTTTGTGCGTACATCGTACACATGGAATGCTTTGCCCGAATCAATAGTCTCGAGTGCCTTCAATCCACAAAAATTTAAAAAAAGCGTCCACCTATACCTTAAGACGCGTGTTGTTGTGGGACCTACGTCTTAAAAGGTATCTATGTGTTGTTGTGACACATTTTGTAATTCCTACTACACAACACTTCTTATTAAAAAAAAAAAAAAAAAACATACAAACATTGTGTGTTCCAGTAGGTCCGGCTAAAATACATTCCTTCTCTCGCAACATGGTGAACTTTGAGAATCTGATTTGGACATCAGGGTTTTCTTCCAAAAACATTTCTTAGATGTTAGTGAGTCCATAACACCAACCGCTTTGATTTCTTGATTTTTGTTACAACATCTTTATGGCCAGGCATTGTTCTACTAATTTCAATTGCTTTTTCCTGCAATGGCCCAATTGAAGCCAAGTCCTGTTTACCAATCATGAACTAATGCTTGACAATTAAGGGTAACTATATACTGGCTCTTTTCTGTAAATCAACGATATGCCGATGAATGGTTCTAGTACTGGCCAAATAACAATAGCCAAGTCCTGATAACCATTAATATGACAGTGCTAGGTCGCATTTCTAAGTCCAGTAAACTCTGCTTGGATATTCACCGGAGAACACTACACCCGATAAAATAATTGCCAAAATGTTTTCCTTTTCTGATAATCAGAAATATTACAATTTAAAGGCAAATAAAAATATATAAATTAATTTTTTAATGTACATATTTGTTTGTAATATTGATACTAATTATGATAGAAAAAAATATTTATTTATAATAGTCGTATTCTTATGTTAGTGTCAAGATGTTGAAAATATATCAAAATCTTCGATGGTTGGGATCTTCAATTCTTATTCTCAATAAAAACGTCTTTTTCAATGAGTAATGCACAGAATATGTTTCAAATTTAGCACGGATGGTAAAATATAAAATTTCCAATATAGGTATGTATTCGATTCACATTTAGTAAAGGATAATTAACTTGATAAAAAAAAAGTCCAGCGGCAGATATATCCGCTAGAAAAAGGTAGATTTCTTGATCAGACAGATATGCATACAAGTAGAATTAATGTATCAAATTAGTTAAAATCAAAAAACTAAGTAGAATCGGAATTATCCAACAAATTTCACAAAAGACATTAAATACATTAACCGAATCTACTTTATGGAATTTCGGAACAGTTTTGTTTAATTTGGTTAAAATTAGTCATAACATATTAATCCACTAAAGATCAAATAAACACCCACCAAAGATCAAATCAACTACGTCACAACTACAATTATACCATCACACATAATTTGTAATCAAACATTATCAAACAATTTTAATTCAAAATCATTTTTGTTGTTGTATTTTTTTGTTCTTATTAACAGGCTGATTCTCAGTTAAGAGGTCTTAGCTATGATTATTTTTGTTATGACAATTTTTTTAAGAGGAATATCTTAAATGCGATTCTGTGAACGTTGTCATAAAAATCTCATAATAACTCTACAAATATATTTTGGAGATCTTTCAAACGGCTATTTTTATAAACAAAATTATTATAAAATGTCATATTTTCTTTTTAAATAATTTAAATACAAAGTAAAATGCCATATAAATTATTATTAAGAATTATGGTATATTATATAATAATTTTTTATAAAAATCATGTTCATGTTTTATAATAGTATATTATGCTTCGATCATGTAATGACGGTTATTAATACACGAGCATTAACCGGGATACGAAACGAGCAGTAGGCGAGTTTCGTATGGTATATGCGAGTGTATTAATAACCATTACATGAAAGTGGCATACGCTATTTTTTCTACACCCGGTAAATAACGAAGAATGAAAATTACAACGATAATTTTTATTTGCTGTCAGAAATTTTATTTTTCATTCATACAAACTATGATATTTAATCAGTAGGCTTTGCTTTAATTGTCGGCAATTCTTCTTGTCGTCGATAATTTTGCTTTGTCGTTATGAAAATTCTTTGTTGTCATTTTTTCTTCTAACAAAATGAAATATAATTTTATCTTAGTAGGCGCATAACTTTTATAAATTTGTAAAATATTTTTGGCAAATAAACATAAACATGCAACCATTTGTGAATGAAAACGGACATTTTTATTATTTGTGAATTGCATTTCTACATAATTTTGTATTATTGAATAATTTGTAGAAAAAATTTTATTTAGAAACTAATAATTATATTTTAAACAAAATTATAATTAAAAAAAAATTATCATATATAATATAACGAGTCGTCAAATAATAGTCGATTATTTTTCATAATCATTATTACGAATGTCATTTGAGGTCCCGAGTGCGCGTAGCGCACGAGGGAAATTTTTGACCTCAAATGGCATGAGTGGTAATGTTGAAAAATAATCGACTAATAATTTGATGACGAGTTGTATTTAGCAGACAATTTAACGAACAGAAATAGTAACATTATTTCATACAACATATTCCTTTGTTGTCAAACAAAATTAAATATTATTTCATCTTAGTAGGCGCATAAATGTTATAAATTTGTAATTTATTTTTGAAAAATAAACATAAACATGCAATCATTTATGAATGAAAACGGACATTTTTACTACTTGCAAATTGCATTTTCACATAATTTTGAATGTGCATTTTGGTTTTAAATTAATATATTAAGTAGGCGGAAAATATTTGAAAATATTCGCTGTTCCTTCCTACCAGAAAAAAATAATCGAAACAAATCGTTTTGATTTGCTAAAAAATAGTAATGAAGCGTTTTGATTGGACCTTATTGAAACTTTTTTTAGAGAGTTGAATTGTCTCATTAAATATCACTCTTCATTGAAATTTTTTCGAAAATTTTTCAATTTTACTCATTAAATTATTTTTAAGCAACACTGCTCAATCAAACCACTACTTAAACCACTCGTCCTTCGGACTCGTGGTTTATTGTACGCTTTGATTCGCAGTGTTGCTAAATAATTTAATTCGTAAAATCAAAAAATTTTCGAAAAAATTTCAATGACTCGTGGTATTACAACCGAAAATTTCAATTTTCAAATTTTAAATTTCAATTTTTTTCCCATACGAAAATTTCAACAAACGTCAAATGCATAGCATGTTTGATTGAAAAACTATGGGTTTCTTTCTATTGATTAAAAATCTGTATCGTAATAAAATCTGCATCGAAATGAATATCATTATAAAACGGATTTTGGTCATATAAGTGTATTTTTATAGTACGGGTGTAGAAAAAAGTTTTTAAGGTATTAATAATTGTTGTTGGTGAAAATACTCAACCCCCATTTTCAATAATCAAAAATATATTTTATTTTATAATAATTTATATACAATTATATAAAATCATACCATATATTAATAATTAATTATTTTGCAATAAATTTGTGAGAAAAGAATGATTGTTTTTCCTTAAAGTTTATATTAAATTTGCAAAGTTTTCATAAAACAACATGAGACGTCAAAGTTTGATATTGCAAATATGAAATTTTCAATCGCCATTTTATTTAAAATCAATATCAATATATTTTTTGTTTAATAATTTTGATTCAAACTAAAATAAAATATAGATAATTATTATAAATTTTATAATAATTACATAAATTGTTAAGGATTATATTGATTTATGTAGATCACTATTATAATATAATATATTGTTTCAATTGAACAAAAACACAACACGTCTATTATTGTTAACATCAGGATCGCAAGAGAAAGTTCTCCAACTTTATTTTGACAAGTATGTTTTGTGTTGTTACAATAAGGTTATTACCCAAAGGTACTAAATCTAGTACAATTTGTTGAAACTACTCTATTATTCTTAACACTCCCACTTTTCAATCAATTGTACAAAACAAAACTTTAATTACAATAAATATTCAATATTTATCTAGTACCAATTGATTTTCTTAAAATTTCAAAATCTTATTTTTCAAGCAATTTTCCAAATTAAATCTTTAAGTACAATAAAACTTAATCTTTACTTTTACTCTAATTCTCAATTAGTTTTCTCAAAATTTTTAAATCTTAGTTTTTAATTAATTTTTCAAATCAAATTTTAAATACAATAAAATTTAATATTTAATAAAATTTAATTTTGGCTTTTACTCTAATTCTCAATTAGTTTTCTCAAAATTTCTAAATCTTAGTTTTCAATTAATTTTTTCAAATCAAATTTTAAATACAATAAAATTTAATATTTAATTACAATAAAATTTAATTTTTGACTTTTACTCTAATTCTTAATTAGTTTTCTCAAAATTTCTAAATCTTGTTTTTCAATTAAATTTTCCAAATCAAATCTTTAATTACAATAAAATTTAATTTTGACTTTTACTCTAATTCTTTTATTCTAAATCTTAGTTTTAAATTAATTTTTCAAATCAAATTTTAAATACAATAAAATTTAATATTTAATTACAATAAAATTTAATTTTTCACTTTTACTCTAATTCTTAATTAGGTTTTCTCAAAATTTCAAAATCTTATTTTTCAATTAATTTTTCAAATCAAATTTTAAATACAATAAAATTTAATATTTAATTACAATAAAATTTAATTTTTCACTTTTACTCTAATTCTTAATTAGGTTTTCTCAAAATTTCAAAATCTTATTTTTCAATTAATTTTTCAAATCAAATTTTAAATACAATAAAATTTAATATTTAATTACAATAAAATTTAATTTTTGACTTTTACTCTAATTCTTAATTAGTTTTCTCAAAATTTCAAAATCTTATTTTTCAATTAATTTTTCCAAAACAAATTTTAAATACAATAAAATTTAATCTTTAATTACAATAAAATTTAATTTTGACTTTTACTCTAATTCTGACAAAAATAAAATTTACTTTATTTTGATTCCAATTAGGTTTCTTAAAATCTCAAATCTTTACCTTTTAATCAACTTTAGATCAAACTTTCCTTCAATGTTGCTTTGGTAAGTATCTCTGCCAGCTGTTCATCGGTTGATATTGGTTTGCATTCTTCCATGTTAAATTTCCTAATTAACTTTTGTATATATAGAGTTTGTGACAGGTGGATTCCGCCCATTTCATATCGTTTAATTTCCATTCCAAATTTGCTTATGAATGATGTAAAACATTTATTCCAGACTCTATATGTCTGCTTTAGACTACATAACCTTTTTAACAGTTTGTACACTTTTCCTGACTTATCATCAAAATATCTTACCACAGTACTAAAAGCTACCCTGCAATCAACTTCATATTGTTGACTAAAACCTCCTGCCACCAATCTCACCTTACATCGATCAATGGTGTTGTCACTATTATATTCCATTTTAAACACCCACCTGTTATCGACGATTTTCCGACTCATTGGAGGTTGAACGAGCATCCATGTTTCATTCTCCAATAGAGATTGATACTCTTCATCCACAGCACCTTTCCAGTATTCTTTCTCTGTAGAATTTATTGCTTCTACATACGTTGATGGCTCAATGACTGATGAGTAAAAAACGGACGCCATAGTTGCCTCATTGCAATCACTGTCATCTTGACAACAATCACATTTTTGTTGCACTTTCTTTTTATCCCGTAACCTTTTTTCTATTACATTTTCCTTTTCGAGTGAACACCAACTCGGCTTTATTATTGGCATTATTTCCCCATTACTTCCTGTTTCACTTCCAGGTAATAGAGTTTCATCAGCATTGTTTTCCTGTAATATCTCTTCACTGGACATAAAATTACTGTCACTGTCATAATCGCAATGAGTATTAAGATTTACTTCATTGATTTCTTTTTCTTTAGCTTTTAGTATTATTTCAACGGTATCATTTTCGACAAATGTAACGTCTCTTGCTAACTGAACTTTATTAGTTTCTTCATTCCAAACTCGAAAACCTTTTACATTTTCGTCATAACCAACAAATACACATTTTGTTGCTTTGGCATCAAGTTTTTGCCTTTTTTCTTTTGGAATATGAACATACACAGTGGACCCAAACTTTTGTAAATGTAGAAAATTTGGTTTCTTATTATTCCACAGTTCATACGGCGTTTTTCCTGGTACACTACTGGTTCCAGTGCGGTTCAATACAAAAACTGCTGCATTTACAGCTTCACCCCAGAATTTCAAATCCATTTTACTTCCATAAAGCATTGCTCGAGCCGCTTCAACAATGGTACGATTTTCTCGTTCAACAGAACCATTCTGTTCTGATGTGTATGGGACTGTTTTTTGATGGATTATTCCATTCTCTTCCAGTAGTTTTCTAGCACCAGCATTCACAAATTCTAGGCCATTATCTGTCCTCAGAATTTTAATACTTCCTTGTTGATTTCTTATCATTTTCAAGAAAATGTTTAGTTTATCTATCACTTGTGATTTGTTTTTTATGCAAAAAATAAAACGAAAATGTGAATAATAATCTTTTAATAATAAGAAATACCTGTTACCACCCAGTGATTCTACTTGCATAGGTCCGCAAATATCAGCACTTATTATTTCTCCACATTTCCTTGCAGTTTCTAGTGACGTTTTAAAAACTTCTTTTTTTTCTTTTCCAAACATACATGCTTTTTCTGAGGAAGAAATAACTTTGAAATGCATTTTAAAAAGATTACTTTTACGAGCTCCCACTGCAATAGTATTGTTATTATATCTCATACCGCATTCACAGCGACATAGCAAATTAGTAGATGTAATTTAAATCTGTGCTGTAAACACTTTTTATTTTAAAATCTTGCAACTAATTTGATATCTAGGCTTACTACAATTACAAACGATTCAAATACTTACGATTCAAATTACAATCTACGTTTTAAACTCATATTAAATATGCCAAGATGCAAATTATAATATACTATCTACTAATTTGCTATGTCGCTGTGGATGCGGTATCAGCTCGCATTTATCTTTATTCGATGTTATTTCCAATCCTCTATCCATGGCTCGCGCTCCAGAAACTAAATTTCTTTTTAACTTTGGTACATATAGCACATCCAACAGTTGTTTATTTTGCCAACTATTGCCATTAAAAGCGAGAATATTAATTACACCATAGCCCGGTGCGTATAGTATACTACCATCTGCTATCTTCACCTCCTTAGGTGGGTCCAATACATGGAAATCAGAGAACCATGATCTTTGATACGTCATATGATCACTGGCTCCCGTATCCAATAACCAAATATTGTCTTCTATTTCACTAATTTCACACATAAAAGCATTGACATTTCTTTCGATATTATTTGCAGAGGAATTGTCCTTTTTTAACAATGGACAATCTCTCTTGAAATGTCCAACTTCATGACAGTGAAAACATTTATAAGGTTTCTTGTTCCTTTCGTTTTCTTTCTTGTAGCCAAATTTCTTTCTTTGTTTCATGTACAGAGCTTCAGACACCTCTGTTTCTCCTCTTGCTCCCATCCGATCCTCTTCCATCACTAACCGCATTCTTAGTTTATCCAGTGTTCTTTCTGTGGAGCTTGTAGATTCCCATGCGCAACTGAACGCGTTAAATTCAGAAGGTAATGACATGATAATTTTTGTTATGACCATATCTTCTGAAATATCTTGTCCTAATGACTTCAGTTGCTGCACTATCTCCTCCACTCGTGGAATAAACGTGGTTATGTTCTCTGAGGATTCCTTATTCATGTTGAAAAACTTTTGATTTAACATCATTTTATTTGTCTCATTCTTTTGTTCATAGACGTCTGCTAATTTCTTCCACATTTCTGCAGCATTATCACAATTTATCACATGCAATACCACGTTGCTGGCAGTTGATGTTCCTATAATCCGCTGTGCACGTGCGTCTTTTTTAGTCCACGCTGACTGTTCAGTTCCTGATGCTAACGGCTTTGTTTCTACCCCCGTCACCACATCATATATGTCTTCCGACATCAAGCACAGTTTTATTCTGAAACGCCATGTTGTAAATTGCGCTGCATGTTGTAGTTTTTCAATTTTTAGCACCTCGCTATCCATTGTGGTTTTTGTAAAATTAATTATCTTCACAGCAATATTTCTAAAACATTTAAGTGAATTAATATGTAAATATATTATATTATAAGAACGACGAGTCCTGGGCCCATAACCTGTTAAGGATTATATTGATTTATGTAGATCACTATTATAATATAATATATTGTTTCAATTGAACAAAAACACAACACGTCTATTATTGTTAACATCAGGATCGCAAGAGAAAGTTCTCCAACTTTATTTTGACAAGTATGTTTTGTGTTGTTACAATAAGGTTATTACCCAAAGGTACTAAATCTAGTACAATTTGTTGAAACTACTCTATTATTCTTAACATAAATAATTCATAATTAATATTTTATCCTTTATTAATATAATTTTTCATACAATAATTCAAATAAAAAATATGAAACTTTAAATTATACTTAAGATGACCATGTTTGATGATCTTACGTTAAGAGGTTATTTTTTGACATCTCAGAGTTGTGACTACATACAGAATCGCATTTAAGAGGTTTTAGTCTTAGCTAAGTGAAAAGTCTTTGCTATGACTATTTTTACATCTCTGAGGGTATGTCAGAATCAGCCTGTTAATCTTTTTTCGAACGGTTACTTAGTGAAAAAGATCAGCGGCAGGTATATCCGCTAGAAATAGGTAGATTTCGGGGTCAGACAGTTTTGTGTACAAATAAAATTAGATGTGTCAGATTTGAGATTAGTTTAAATAAAAAATTTAAGTAGCAACAGAATATTCAAAAAAATTATCAAACCGAATTAAATACATTATCCGAAACAACTTTATCAATGCAATTTCGGAACAGTTTTATTTAAGTTGGTTAAAATTAGTCATAACTCATAACATATTAAATCCACCAAAGATCAAATGAAATACGTCACAACTACAATTTTACCATCACACATAATTTATAATCAAACAATATCAAACAATTTTAATTCAAAATCATCTTTGTTGTTGTATTTTTTTGTTCTTATTAAATTAAATCTTAATTTTTTTTTCAAACGATTTACTTAGTTAGAAAATACAAACAAAAGAGAATTTGATCATTTTCTATGGTATTAAATGACTTGATATTTTTCTTGCAAGAGGTGCATTATATTGCTTATAAAAACGAAACCTCTTGGGTTAGAAAGCTGAAATTTTTTGAGGCTATAGTTTAAAAGTATGCTTAAAAGTTAAAATTAATTTAAATAACATAAACTGAACCATGATCAAAGCATTGCCTTTTGCGTTTGTTTTCATTTCAACAGCCCTAGGGTCTTAACCTTTAGACCTGAATTATTTTTTTTATATTTTGGAAAGATTTATGTTGTATTTTCAAATGTAAGCTTAGCCATTTTCAGCTAGATCAAGGACAAAAAAGCTTAGTAAATTTTTAAAACAGCTGATTTTGCAGGAACCTGGACCGCCAAGGTTGTCATCTGGATAAAAATGATAGAAATATGTTCAAATATTCAAAATTTATAAATTTTATTAAAATATTATGATACAAATGGAAGTTATAGCGCCCTAGATTATTTGACGTTTTAGACTCTAGCGGCTGAACCGGTACCAGTTCACGAACTTGTCCAAGAGATTATTTGCCGGAACATACACAAAACATTATTTTGGTGTAGGTCGAAAAGTACGACCGTGAGAGTACCGCCAAATTCCGTTATATCTCATATCGTTATATATATATATATATGAGCAATTTCACGCAAGTTCAGCAAATTTTTGGGAAATTTTGACTTGACCCCTTTTAATTTTGATTATTTTTTGTTTATGGATAGTCTTTCATAAATAAAAAATACAAGTTCTCTTAGAATTTTTTTTTTTTCGACCAGGGGTCTTCACAGGGTGCCCCTCAATTTTTTGTTATTTTGTGATGTGAGTGCATTTTGACGAGCGATTGTAGAAAAACTACTGAATCGATTTTCATAAATGATATGTCGTTGAATAGGTATTAGAACAAAGTTTTTAAAAGTGTACACTGAAATAATTTTTAACGGTGTAACATAAGAAAAAAAAGAGAGAGACACAAAGTAGAATATTTCAAGCAAGCATTTATTTCATCTGCTGGTGTTGATCGGGGAACTACAGCTAATGTTTGTCTGAAATCTCCTGCAAGCAATATTAATGCATTCCCAAATGGTCTGGTATTTCCACGCAAATCTTGCAATGATCGATCAAGCGCTTCAAGTGATTTTTTGTGCGCCATTGTTCATTCATCCCAAATGATTAGTTTACATTTCTGCAATACTTTTCCCATTCCCCATCCTTTAGAAAGGTTGCATGTGGGCGGTTCAATGAATTGCATGTTTAATGGCAATTTCAAAGCGGAATCAGCTGTTCTTCCATCTGGTAGCAATGTCGCAGCTATGCCGGATGACGCAAGAGCTAAAGCTATGCTATTTTACGATCGAATTACTGCTAGAATCGTTTAAGAATCGTTTTAGAAACGTTTTTCCAGTTCCTCCTGGCGCATCCAAGAAAAAGATTCCTCCAACCCCGTTATCAACATTTTGCATTAGTTGATCGTAAATTGTTTTTTGTTCAAACGTTAGCTTCGGAATATTTGATTGCACATACGACAATTGCTTGTGTAATCCTTTTATTTATTTATGATGGATGATAGCATGCGAATTCGTATTGATGTTATCAGCATTCAATGGTATTGCTACACTCGAATCACTTAAATTTAATGTTTTTAAGTACTCAGAAATACAGCTAAACTTACCATCTGATTCATTAGCACTTTCATAAAAATCAATAAGCGCAAGTTGTTAGTTAGTTATTCATGCACAGTACTGTTTTATATATATAAATTTCCTTCAAAATGGTAAGTTTTCTGTAGCCAAATGCTTTAATTTATAACAATCACAAATAATATGCAGATCAGCTATTTCATTTATAATACTAAGAACAGACAATTAGTAACAGAAGTTATTTAAAAAAAACAGATGTTTAACGGTGGATTGAATCCAAAATTGCTTAAACAATGGTTCACTACCTGATCGTGCGATATAGTAAAAGTAAAGATATTCACATATATTATAGAGCAATGTAAATTAATTGATATTGTTACCAACCTTGCGACACAAATTTTAATAATCAGTTACTTTGATATAAGTAAAGGTGCGATTCACGTGCGAAATCACGATTTTATATTTTCCTGATCCGTTTATTGGGAGAAATATGTAGCAAAAAGATCTATTTTATTCAGTGTAAAATACAGATTGCTTCAAGGAGAATGTTTTTATAGTAAATGAGAACTGAGGACATTTTTACTCCTACCGAGGACAGTCCTACCGAAAGGAGAACACGTTGCAACCTTATTGGCTTACAAATTAGATAAAATAATCTTTGGGCCTATCACTATACGAAACTAATCGATTAAATTGAGCATGAAGTTAAAATCGACCATAAAGTTGAGTGATTTGAGAATAAAGCAGGTGAGACACTTGTAATTGTTGACAGCCTACGTTATAAAACATATACATATGTATAACGAAAAAAAAAAATTAAAGAAAAAAAAAAAAAAACTATGTATAAACCTTCCTGTATTCCAATGCAACGTTGTGTCCAAATAACAAAAGATTCGATCAAGTATACTTTCGGAGATTACCTATTTTGAACAAACGAACATTTACATTTTTATTTATATAAATAGATTGTAAGGAATACAAATAAATGTTCAGAAATGTAAAAGCTTTTTAATAAAACGTATTAATTTTTTTTAAAAACTGTTTTTTGTCTCTCCTGATAATTTACTTAGTATGCTGTTAGCACTTAGCAGGTTTACACTCTAAGCTGACGATATATAATTTAATATAAAATACTTTTCATCCATTAACATTTAACCAGTTCGGTGAAGGTCGTTCTATACACGAATCTTATAGACTATAAATATAAAGCAGTTTTTGCTTAAAACAATAAATTGAATCATCGAATCAAACAAGCTTTTCTTCATTTAAATTATTACAACATTTCTTAAATTAAGAATTCAATATTTAAATCAAGCATAGCAATAGCATTAGTGTAATTTAAAAATTTTTTTTATGTAAGTCAGCTTTTACTTAAATTAAGAAAATTTATCTAATAAATATGTTCATGTTGATTTTTTGTTTTCTTATACTTCGCTAAAACTGTAGACCAATTTTGGTTTATAACCGTTAACATTTTTTTTAAGTATTGATAGTTAATCTAATCGAGTAGCCCTGATGAGAATGACAAACTTTTTTAAGTTTAAAGGAAAATCAATCAATATGAACAAGAATATGCTATAATGAAGAAACCATTTCTTTGAATACCATTTCTCCTATATTCAGACCAGACAGCACTTGATAAATTCTATTGAACGTGCTATTCTTCTAAGTAACGACTTTATAATAATCAGTGAGGAATATTTTAAATTAAGAAATAAACTCTTATTTAAAGCGAAAACATTGTTAAATTTAAGAAAAACAGTTTCTCAATTTCAAGTTGTATAATATTTATAGAATTCAAGCACGCCGATTACTTAATTTTAGTAACTTTTTCCACTCAAATTGAATATTAGTTGCTTGTTTTAATACATCTCAACCTTTTGTGTTTTTAAAAAAACATTTCTTAAATGAAGAAAAAAATTATTTATGGTATTATTCCAGCAATTCTTAATTCAAGAAACATGCTTAGTAGGTTGAAAATCATTGTACAAAAATGATTGAATACAGCAGGTTTCGTTTAATATTAGCAATTATTTTTTTCTGTGTATCCAACCGAAACATTTTGGTCTCCTTAGACGGATTTTCTTCTGAGCCTAAACTAATTAACTGAATAATTTTCATCAAATTATTTAATATTCGTGATTAACTGGATCTTAATGGCCCTAGAATGGATTTAGGGCTGCGAGGCAATTGATTTTCTTCTGCAGCGACTTGCGCTCGCTTCCATCCAGAACTCGATTATGTACGTAGCTATTTATTATTTCTTCAACAGCTTTGGTGTGAAGCCTTTTCAAACTACTTTTATAGATATGCTCATCGATATTCCTAGTGGTATATTCATCCTATATTCCTAGTTCCTCGCTAACATCGATTTATAAGAGCTTAGTTTTTCTTATAGCTCTAGGTGGTAAAACTATTCACTGGGTGTTATTGCATGGGTGTTGCTCTTAGTGGTAAACTCATATATATTATTTAGACAGAATTTCATTGTATTCAAGGACTGGTAAAATACTACATTCTTATGGCAGGTAGTCTCTATGAGCCATCAGGTGGCATACAATAGCGATTTGCAAAGCTGCGTTTTGTGTGATTAGTATCTTCTTCAAGTGCGTGTCAACAACTTTAGGTGTTGCGTAGTGTAGCATGGGTCTACCTATAGTATGTTGTGATATTTTTGTCCTTGCCCTTACCCCATTTCAGCTAGCGCTTTTAATGTATTACTTCTGCTTTTCATCTTTAAGTTCACGTGTTGTGCATGAGCTTTAAACCTGAGTAGTGGATCGAATGTTACCGCTAGAAAATGTTTAAAACGAATTTTAAACTGTAGGAATGAGCATTGAGCATATTGTCAATGTGGATGTTTAGTTTTGGTGACTTTTTCTGACGATAGTATCAGCCTTCTACTTCTAAATCATTCATTAAAGAAGTTTAGGTATTCGTTCAGCTTATTGGTAAGATGTTTTAGTTTCTTCCTGTAGCAAGTACCATGCAGTCGTTTGCATATGATATGATGGTTATATCTTCTGGTGGATTAGGTAGACTGCTAAGGTAGTAGTTGTAACGAAGGAGATTCTGGAACACAAACTCGTGTTCATACCTTTCCTCCGTCACAAGGGGCCCAATTTAACCTACAAATAAACATATGTTAAAGTGGTTATTACTAATTTTTGTGATTCCTGAATTGGTAAATATAAACAAGAGGTAAGAGCGTAATATTACAAATTTGTAACAATCGTATAATATATTGTAACGTTTCTTCGCCGAGTAACAATTACTTAGTTCGATCACTAAATCAGGAAATTTAAAACACAATAGATTTTCTAATCGTTATAATTTTATTCGTTCAAGATTTTACAATAAAAATATTTCTCCTATTACTATTCCCCTTTTAGTTCTTCTTGTACTAACAATATTTCACCACTTATAATTCTTTTACAATTTTTCACCATATCACTTACAATAATTCCTACTTATAACACTGTTAATTTTAACTCGCCGATATCACTGCTAAATTTTTATACTTTTTCTATCGCTGACAATTTTATACTCAATTCAATCGCTTAAAAATTTAAACTACTTTTATCTTCGAAGAACACCTCTTATATATACTACATGAAATAGCCTCGATGGTACTATAATATTCTAGAACGCAACCCCTTTTTTATCAGCATAAACATAATAAGACCATCTTCAAATATTGACACCTAGGTGTGAAATCTATTCTTTTCAATTGTTTTATTTACCAATTCTTATAGTTTTCGTTAACCAATTCTTATTCGATAAAACAAAAACTTCCTATTAAATGTTTACTTTGGTTGCGTTGTTATCTTTTTATTGATTTTTATATTTCTTTTGTAGAACTGTTTTCTCTAAAGAGAACTTTCTCGAAAGATGTTCTATTGTTGTTGTGTTCTATCGTCTTCCATAATCGTCACAATATACATTATTTTTTTATATAATATATTCATTATTAATATATTTATTTATCAAAGAAATGACAGAAGTTTTAAAAGTTCTAACACAACAAGCCGTGTTAAAACCAAAATAATGCGTCCGTTTTAAACAAGGTTTTTACATTACAAAGGGATATAGCGCTAGTCAACTATATAGATCAATTGCGTAAAACAATTCACTTAAAATAGCATTCGAAATTCAGTACTTTATGTACCGAACAATAGGTCGATAGGCAATAAGCGACACATCGAATTGAATGGCTTTTTTTAAATTTTAATTCCTTTTATTTTAATAATCTTTTTTCGATATTTTTAAACATTAAATATAAGCAATTTATAAAAAAAAGTTGTTTGTAATGGGCTCATAAACAACAAATAATCGATATTACATTATATTAACCTTCCTAACGAATGAACTTAATGTTAAAATTTTTAACATTAAGTTCATTCGTTCGAATATAACCAAAATTTTAACTGATTTTAAAAATAAAAATAAAAAAAGGTCCCCCAAGGGACACCTTTGAGAAATCCACTCCAAAAGTTGGAAAAATAGTCCAAAAATTCATGTTTGGATCATTTTATTCAATCTTTGATGTTCTTTATTTGAAATGACATCGATTGCTTTTGAAAAAGAAATGTATTACAAAATAAGCGGTATATAGACAAAAAAGGTTTTAATTAGAATTATCGGAGTACGGCACTACATTCACTGTGTTTGACTGTGAACACTGTGTGCGTCACACGCCTGTGTCTGTATTTCTCTTTCAACTTTCATAAATATAAATTGATATCGTTTGCGCACAAATTTAAATTAAAAAGCAAGGTGGCCTTAGGGTAAAAAAAGTGTCCACCTTAGGGTCAGAACGCAATTTCCATGGCAAAAACGAAAAAACTTATTCACTTTCAATATCAAGCAAATCTGTTTAGAATATGTTTGTGTATTTACCTTTTCGGAAACACCGTTTTCGATCATTTATTCACAGTTATTCGAAGCGTCCTCAAAACTTTCGAAGTGACTTTCTCGTACTGTGTAGTGCAGCAGACAAATAGCCACGACTTGCCACTTCATGACATAATCAAAAACTGCGTCTTTTTAAACTTTAATACCGACATGAAACGCACAGTGCTACCACCTGATACAAAAAAAAATTAATTCCCAGGGTGTCCACACTTGGGGGGATGTCCACCTTGGGGGACTCTCCCCTATTTAATGTTTCAAAATATCGAGAAAAAAATTATTAAAATAAAATCAACAAAATATATAACTTATTCATTCTCTTTCATTTAAGCAGGAACCAGGTAAGAACACATTTTAAGACAAATTTTTCCTAAAAATACGATTAAGTTAAACAAGAAATAAATTAAATTTTGAATAAAACTTACTTATTTCAAAGAACAGTTCATACTGCCACCTAAGTTATGTATGTGTAACTATATACAAATTATACACAGTACCATCCTACGATTAAATACAAATACCCTCAAACGCACCAATACTACAAATTAGATACTTCACTCTGGTTACTCTTCCTTAAATATTTATTCAATGGTGATACAATTCGAGAGGGTCCCATAATTTTTTATGATGTGAAAAATGTAGTTTTCAGAAAATTAGAAAAACCCGTATTTTTATGTATTTTAGGCGATTTAATCAAAACATCTTAATTTGTTTGGATAGTTTCAGTTTTATTATATTGCTATAGATTTCGAGGTGGTCGTTTATATCTTTCTATAATCTATGAGTATGCCGTATGAGTATTTTATATGCCGTTTTTTTTTAAAGTTGATTTTTAAATAATCATATTTGTGTTTATTAAATTTGTTTTGTTAAATAAAAAAGTCAGACAAGTGCGAATAAAATTCGCTCGTCAAGGGTTCCGTGAAAGAACACAATATCAAAAACTATTGACAAAAAGTTGTGATGTAATGTCCTTATATTTCCAGACCATAGACGCATAACAAAATAATTAATGTTTAATCGTAAATGTCAATAGTAAATTACAATCAAATCCACATTGATCAAAAATAACTCAAAAAATCTTACATTAGGTTAAATCTCATCCATAGATGTTTATGGTGGTAACTCAAGAAAGGTTCACGCTTGTAAATGGTTTAAATTTGAATATTTTTTTGGTCAATAAAGTGTTGAAATTTAGGGGGTGGAGAGGCTACATACTAAAAATATCTTTTTTCAATAACACAAAAACTGTGCACCGCTAAGTTCTAAAAAAACTGTAATGTTTCTTAAATTAAGTGCTCTTTCATATGACACCCCATTTGCTTGGGTCAAAAGTGGTTTTTTACTCTCCCCACACCCATCCCCTAAACACACAGAAATATAGTTATTTGAGACTTTGCTATGATTTTCATTCAAAATTTACAAATTTTCCTGTCTACGAATTTTTTCAAATTTTTCTGTCAATCATCGTCGAAATTCGAAACGTAGGGAGCCAATCGATCTGAAATTTGCACTTTTTTGATAATAACTCAAAAACTTTACATCACAAAACTCTAAAAAAAATTGCAATGATTTATTAATTAGGTGCTCTTTTAAATGACATCTCACTCGCTTGGGTCCAAAAAGATTTTCCTTTTTTTTTTTTTTTTTTTTTTTTTAATAAAATGTGTTGTGTAGTAGGAATTACAATATGTGCCACAACAACACATAAAAACCTTTTAAGACCAAGGTCCCACAACAACATACGTTCAAAGGTGTTGATGGACGTAAATCTTCCTTTTTTTGTATTTTTATATTTTTTGTTAAAGAATGGATAACTAAACAAAAAATCCTATCACTGACAAAATATGACATAGGCCAATATTTTATGATAGAATAGAGAAAATAAAAGGAAATTAAAAAGTAAATAGCAAATTGTTACAAAAATTTGCTGGAACAAAATAAAAATGTAGTTGCCAATAATCCAGCCGGTTGCATATTCCTTGATCCTGTGACACACTCTCTTTCTTAAAGATTAAAGCCCACACAAAATTATATGAAGGCTCATTTCTTCAACGAAGCAATAGCGTCTCAACATCAAGGACTATTTAACAGCTAAGATTGAGGGTGCTACCGTTGACTGAATACAGTTCATCCGCCACCACCCCTAAGATGTCACCTTGGCTAGTGATATCTCACTGCTATTGCCAGTGGTGTGTGATATCTCACGTCAACTCGTATGTCAATTACCCTCTTTACCCCTGAACACACAGAAATATAATTATTTGAGACCTCTCTATAATTTTCATACAAAATTTACCGAATTTCCTAGCTCTGTGAATTTTTTCAAATTTTTCTGTCAATCAGTGTCGAATCGTAGGGGGGGAACGGTCTGAATTTTGCACTTTTTTGTCCATAACTCAAAAACTGTGCACCGCAAAATTCTAAAAATTAAATTGCAACAAATTCTAAATTAAGTGTTCTTTCAAATGACACCCCACTCGCTTGGGTCAAAAAAAATTTTTTTTACCCTCTTTACACCGGTCCCTTAAACACACAGAAATATAATTATTTGAGACCTCTCTATAATTTTCATACAAAATTTACTAAATTTCTTAGCTCTGTGAATTTTTTCAAATTTTTCTGTCAATCAGTGTCGAAACGTGGGGGGGGGGGGACGGTCTGAATTTTGCACTTTTTTGTCGATAACTCAAAAACTGTGCACCGCAAAATTCTAAAAAAAATTGAAACAAATTTTAAATTAAGTGTGCTTTCAAATGACACCCCACTCGTTTGGGTCAAAAAAATTTTTTTTTTACCCTCTTTACACCGGTCCCCTAAACACACAGAAATATAATTATTTGAGACTTCGCTATAATTTTCATACAAAATTTAGCAAATTTCCTAGCTCTGTGAATTTTTTCAAATTTTTCTGTCAATCAGTGCCGAAACGTAGGGGGGGGGGGGCGGTCTGAAAGTTGCACTTTTTTGAAAATAACTCAAAAACTGTGCATCGCAAAATTCTAAAAAAAATTGCTATGTTTTTGAAATAAAGTGCTCTTTCAAATGACACCCCACTTGACCCCGTTTTAAATAATGATTTTACCCCTCCTCATATCCACCCCCTAATAAATCTAAGTATGAGAATATGACTCTTTTTTATATTTTTTATTAAAAACGTACTAATTTTTCTATCATTCCAAATACATTTGAAAATTTTCGATCAGTTAGGTTCGGAGCTAATCGAGGTAAGAAAACACGAAAAAAACGTCATTATTCCAAATTATACAAAAAATGGTGAGGTGTAAAACTCCAAAATAAATTTTTAAGGAATATTGAAATGAAGCCCTTTCATATGATACCCTACTTGAATCTATAAAAAAAAATATTTTCTCAAAGGTCTCACATCGTAACCCTGTAAACCAAACGAAAACCACTTTAGTTTTATTTGTATCCGTCATTTCATGTGAGCAAATTAGTTTTACACGCACCTCGAATTTCAAGTCCATAGCATTTATAGTTTACGAGATAATCGATATAATGTGAAAAACTCGTTTTACTCTCACCAATAGTGTCCGTATAAAAAACGGAACCCTACACTGAAAAAAAAGTACTTAATGAACGCTTATCATTAATTTATTTTCATTAAGATTTATCGTTTTTTCATTATAATAATGAATAATTTCATTGGTTGTAAAATAAGCTAATGTCAGTATGTCATTAATATTATGAAATTATTTTCATTAACTTTAACAAAAGAAATATATTCATTAAGTTAGGCCTATATGCCCTTAAAATAATGTATAACTTTCATTATTTAATATGCTGAAAAAATCTGTACTATTGTGAAAGATTTTAATGACATTTTTATATGAATATTATTAAATTTATCATTATATAATGAAAACTTTAATTAATATATGACAGTTTCATTTCTATAATGAAAATAACAATTAAGTTATGACTATATGCATTATTATTATTATTGTTTCAGTTAATACGTAAATTCAGAAAATTAATTTTATTAAGACTTTCTCAGTAACAGAGTGTGTTTTTTACACACTTTTATTTAACTTGACTCTTGAGAGCTTTGATGGGTGGAATTTTGTGATTCATTTTTCAGTAACTTCCCATTATGTTATTAATCCCAAATTGAAAAGACAAGTTTGTTGAAGCAGTCAGTACGTATTTCCAAAACTTTTAAAGCAAAAAACTTTATAAATCTGAAGAAAAAAAATTCAAATTTTTTTTCGTTCTGGAAGACCTTAAGGAATTGCACTGAAATCCTCATCCTCTGGTTGACTCATTTTGAGCGAAGGAATTTTGGTAATACTGTGTATATCATTATAATAATAGACATCATACATGTTTGTGTCATTTCATATGGATAAAGAGCCTTACATTATATATAATGAACACAAAAAAAAAATAAAAGTATGACATTTCGCTCAAAGCTTATAGACCTTTTTTCTTAAAGTTTAAATCGTTATTTTGGTGTATTTGACAGATTACATACAGCAATGATATTTAAAAATCAGTTATTATGTATGAAAATATGAAAATCCATAAGATCTGAATGCCCATTTACCGCGCTGAAATTTTGCTCATACTGAGTATCTCATTATAATAAAGGACATATTACACATTTTTGTCATTTTTATATGAAAAAATGGCCTTAAATTGTAAATAATGAGTGATTTGTATTTCGAAAATTTTAAATAATTGTTATTTCTTCTAAATCCAGATTGTTTTGTGTTCTCGTTAAGTTTGTTTTACTATAGTTGCATAATTATTATTTTTTCAATACATTTTAATACATAATTAATGATTTCTAATTATCATTGCTGTATGTAATCTGTCAATTACATACAGTAATATAACGATTCGAATTTTAAGGAAAAAGCTCTATAATTCAGACCTTTTTTTCCGAAAAAAAACTTGACATTTGGGCGAACATATATATTTAATAATTTATGTACAACTTAAAATTAATACAACGAGCAAAGAAACGCACTAAAATTTTACACTGGATTTTTAAATAACATACTTACAATTGTTATAGTGCAATTAACCTTATTAAAATTACTTTAAATTTCAAAGAATATTAAATTTTCGGTAAGTGATTTAATTGCTAGTTTTACTTATGGTGTATTTTCTGTGAAATAATGTGGTTAACTTATTTGTAGGTAAAATTATATAACTAAAAACTCTAAAATAAAAAATTAATAAAAAAAATTTAAAAAAAAAAATTAAAAAAAAGATTTTAAAAAACACACTTTTATTGAAAATGAGCTAAAAACTAAAAAATAAATTTTGCATTGACAAAACACGATGTTCCAGAGAAACAAAGGTTATATTCAAACGTTAAATCTTTTATTAATAACTATATGTTTGCTTTCAAACTATAATAAGGAAATAAATATTTAAATATCTTTTTAAACAATTTAACACAGATGGCAAAATTAGATGTACAGACTAGAATACTATTTAACGAGAAGTTTTGTTAGATAAATAATTTTCCGTTACAGTTTTTTACAAAAAATAAAAGTGGGTAGCGCAGTCAGCGTATTGAACGTATTACATCACATTTCTTGTATTATAAGTAGTTTATAATACTTTGAAATAGTTGAATTAAGTTTTAGTGTTTATACTTATTACTTAATTAAGATAAAGAATTAGCACATTTTATACATATTTAGTGTATCCCTTCTATATTGACTACGCCACCCACTTTTATTTTTTGTAAAAAACTGTAACGGAAAATTATTTATCTAACAAAACTTCTCGTTAAATAGTATTCTAGTCTGTACATCTAATTTTGCCATCTGTGTTAAATTGTTTAAAAAGATATTTAAATATTTATTTCCTTATTATAGTTTGAAAGCAAACATATAGTTATTAATAAAAGATTTAACGTTTGAATATAACCTTTGTTTCTATGGAACATCGTGTTTTGTCAATGCAAAATTTATTTTTTAGTTTTTAGCTCATTTTCAATAAAAGTGTGTTTTTTAAAATTTTTTTTTTATTTTTTTTTTTAATACAGAAGAAAAAACCGTGTAATTTTTTCTAAAATTTATTAAATAATTCTGTTAAATGTGTAAAATTCATTTGTGAAAAGGGTAATAAAGTTTAAAAATTTAATATTTCAAGTAATTTATTTGAAGGTGTATTTACTGTATGTATTTACTTTTAGGTAGATTTCATATAAAAATCTACCTATTGCAATGGGCTTCATCTCGGAATTTCGGAAAAATTTTTGTGCCAAACGACTATATATGAAAAGCGGAGACGAAAAAACAAAAAAAAAAAAAAATTTATATATATATATATATATATATATATATATATATATATATATATATATATATATATATATATATATATATATATATATATATATATATATATATATATATATATATATATATATATATATATATATATATATATATATATATATATATAAACGATTATTGAGACTTTTGATAATACAAATAAAATTGCTGCGGGATAACGTTATCCCCAGACGAACACAAGGATTTGGGAATCCCTTAAATTTTTATAACATTAGCCGGACATTCCAAAGGAAAGAAAAAAAACAAAAATTAATATATCTATAATTTAAAATACCTTGAACTAAAAAACTGTTGATTGGTGAACACTTCCAGTATGATGTCCTATTTCCCAAAATTTAATTTCAAAAGAAAATTCAGCAGCATCTGATGTTAGCTTTTAATTCCCTTCCTTAAATAGTTTTATAGCTTGTTTACAATTTCTCAGCAAATTATTGATAAATATATTGAAATGTTCATTTGTGTGTACTACAGGCATTTGATCTTCATGTTTAAAATAAATCAAACGTAATTTATGATATGTATCACTTTATTATTTTATTTTCGTTTCCAGACACATATAATTTGAAACACACCATTCAAAACTTCATAGAACATTTTTTTTTTGTGTGGTTAAGCATAGCATTACAAAAATTTGATATAATCATCAATGAACTTATTTATTTTTACTGAACATAAAGATGTTTAGAACAAACTTTAACAACAATATAAGATTATGTTTATTTCTTATTTTTAGTATAAAAATATTTGTGTCGTTATTGACACCAAGCTGAATTGTTTTCTTCTTTAATAACAAAATCGGAATTTATTAAAAAAACTGAATGAAACATTTTGTTTGAAGAACCAAAAATGGAATTAGTATTTATTTGTAATCACAACTTAACCAATTCAAAGTAATTAACAAATTAAAAACAGATTTTGTTCACAATTCAATCAAACATTTTCTTATCAGAACCAAAATCAGAATGGATCTAAAAATCCAAAATTGGAAAAATGTGATTTTCCTTTTGACGTTTTTTATTTTTTTCTTTAAAAGAAAGTCAAACAACTGAACAAACAAAAAAACGAGTGCGTTCTTATATTTATGTTAATGTACGAATTGAAGCTGGTCTGTGTTAGGAGAAAAATTTAACTATTGTAATGGAAAAATGAAAAATGAAATGTTAATTGTGTTTGAGTCAGATCAAGAATAGGGATTGGTTTTATCATGTTAATTAGCATAAAGCCGACGTTACACGATATGAGATATAACGAAAACGACCGGCACTCTCACGGTCGCATTTGTTGAGGTAGATCAAAAAAATTTTCTGTACTTGTGTGTTCTATTAATATCTTGAACAAGTTCGTGAATCAGCAAAATCCGACACGTGGTTAAGAAGCTAGAGGCTTTTTTCTGAAAAAAATTGATTTTTTAAAACCGTCATAACGGCCGTTTGGATACTAATATTTCTAAAAATTTAACAAATTTAGAATCTTTGGAACCTTTTTTATCAATTTGTTTTAAAAATAGACCTCTGCAGTTAGAGGTTCCTGAGTGAGCGGCTCCAACAAAAAAGTTTGCAAAAAAAATTTTTTTTTTGAAACAACCGGCACTCTCACGGTCGCATTTATAAGGCCAGATCAAAAAACCTTTTCTTAAAATGTGCGTTTTATTAATATCTTGGACGAGTTCGTAAATCAGCCCCATCCAACACATGGTTAAGTAACTAGAAGCTTTATACTAGAAAAAAACTCTGTTTTTTAGATCCGTTATAACGGCCGTTTGGATTCTAATATTTTTAAAAACTTCATAAATTTAGAATCTTTGAAGCCTTTTTAATCAGTTTTTTTCAAAAAAAAGACCTCTGCAGTTGGAGGTTTCTGAGTGAGCGGCTCCAACAAAAAAGCTTGTAAAACACAAAATGCGTTTAAATCAACCGGCGCTCTCACGGTTGCATTTGTAGAGCCAGATCAAAAAACCTTTCTTAAAAATGTGTGTTTTAATAATATCTTGGACGAGTTCGTAAATCAGAAAAATCTGACACATGGTTAAGGAACTATAGGCTTTATACTAGAGAAAAAAGTGGTTTTTTTAATCCGTTATAACGGCCGTTTGGATACTAATATTTTTAAAATCTTCATAAATTTAGAATTTGTGGAAACATTTTAATCCGTTTCTTATAAATATAAACCTCTGCAGTTAGAGGTTTTTGACTTGTTGGCTTCAACAAAAAAGTTTGCAACAATCCCCAACTACAATTTCCAAAAACCTTATAACAGTCAATTTCAACCTTATAACAGTAAAAAAAATAAAAGATTTGAATAGAAGAAATTAATTTTTTTTTCTTAGAAATAAACTATTTTGATATTTTGCAGTAATTGCACGACATATGATATAGAGTAGGTTTGTGTCATAAATTGTCACACACATGTTCTGTGGTAGATTTGATATTTGTTTGTTGCAAAATTGGATAGATATAATTTTGCTTGTAGGTAGCTAATTTTCTTTTTAAAATTTGTTTGATATCTGTTTGAAATTAGTTTGTTTTGTTTAAACTAATCTGATACATCAGATTCTACTGGTACACAAAACTGTCTGATCTCGAAATCTACCTATTTCTAGCGGATATACGTGCCGCTTGGACTTTTTTTTCAGTACAATCAAAATTCAGCCTTTTCACCATATATATTAGCTTCTGTTTTATGTGTTTTAAAACTTTTAATACAAGAAGAAAAACCAGTATAATATCAACAATAACTAAAAATTGTTAAATAATTGTGTTAAATGTGCCAAATTCATTTGTGAACAGCGCAAAAATAGTAGTTTAATCGATCAGTGTGTAATGAAATAGTTTATTCTCAAGCGAAAGTTTAAAGTTTGAGCGAGGCACGAGCGATATTGTTATAATTGATATTGTTATAATACCGGATATTGTTAGAATTGATAAATCAAATTTCTGATTAAAAGAAACCCTGATGATAAAAAAAACTCCTTCCCATACAATCAACCAAATTCAACTAAACGAAATAAGACAATTTAACTTAAAATTTGATTTTTGAACAAAATGTATCAAAGCTATTGTGATTATAATTTGAAAATAATTTTAATAAAATCAAAACAATTTAACCAATTGGAATCATACCAATTGAATAATGATAATTTTTTTATAGGAACATTTTCATTAGACAATAGGTTAAGTTCATTAGTGTATAGGTTAGAAAACAACACAATAATACATACTATTATTATCAATAATACATACAAATAAAGCTGATATAATTAAAAGAAAGAGAATAAAGTAGTTTTAAACTTTATAATTTTCTTCATTGGAATAAAACTTGTATGGAAAAAATAGAATAGAAATATTTAATAAATAGAATTAGTAGAAAAAACGAATAAATATCATAAAAGGAATAAATGGAATAATATAAATCGAATAAATCGAATACATAGAATATATATAAACTAAAGATTGAGAACATATTGCCGCAAGTAAACGTAAACATAATTGAATTTATTTATTATATATATATATATATATATATATATATATATATATATATATATATATATATATATATATATATATATATATATATATATATATATATATATATATATATATATATATATATGTATATATATATATATATATATATATATATATATATATATATATATATATATATATATATATATATATATTATATATATATATATATATATATATATATATATATATATATATATATATATATATATATATATATATATATATATATATATATATATATATATATATATATATATATATATATATATATATATATATATATATATATATATAAATATAAAAATAAATGAATCAAACTGTATTAAAATATATATTTTTTAAGTGTAAAATTTATTGCTAGAAATTATTTATATTTTTAAATAAAATTAAAATTTTGACTTGAAATAAACAAACAAACAAAGTGTTTTTATTTATTTAAAAAAAATTGATGACGTAGGAGTTGTTTTACAATGCAATACTTTCATTAAATAGCGACATTGTTATTCATTAAATAATGAAAACGGATCTACATTAATGACATAAAATTTTCCTTTTAATTAAATATTTTCATTATATAAATGACTGGTTTGCATTAAATAATGAAACAAAAATTATTTTAATGACAATATTGTAAGTAAATAATGAATAAAATTCATTACGATAATGATAATTTTACATTAAGCAAAGAAAATATGTATAAATATAATTTTGCAATTTTCATAAATACAATGAAGCTATTTCATTTATTAATGAAAGTTTTATTATATAAAGAAAACAGAAACATTATGATAATGACGCTTCTCGTTGGCCCCTTTTTAATGAAACTTTTCATTATATAAATGCTGAAAAGCATGTTTTTTTTCGGTGTAAAAATGAGTGCGTATAATCTTTGCACTCGTCTGAATTAAATTTCTTTTGATACTGTGGCAGGTATTACTAAAAAGAATAAATATAAAATAAATATGTCATATTTCAATTTAGAGTAGTATTTCTTGATAATATGTAATTTACAACATGTGTAATAAATTGCAATATTTACATAATGTATTACAAAGTCAATTCTATTATTATCATAATCCGTAGGATAAGTAAGAAAAAAACAACATTTTGACAAAACTCGATTTTTTTATTCAACATAGTTGCCTTCGAGGGCGATACAACGAGTATAGCGATTTTCCAACTTTTCTATACCACTTTTATAGTACGATTTCTCTTTCTCGTCAAAATAGGCCTCAGTTTCAGCGATTACTCATCATTGGACTTAAATTTCTTTCCAGCAAGCATTCTCTTGAGATCTGAAAACAGGAAAAAGTCGCTGGGGGCTAAATCTGGAGAATATGGTGGGTGGGTAAGCAATTCAAAGCCCAATTCATTCAATTTTGCCATCGTTTTCATCGATCTGTGACACGGTGCATTATCTTGGTGAAACAACACTTTTTTCTTTTGCAAATGTGGCCGTTTCTTTGCGATTTCAGCCTTCAATCGATCCAAAAGTTCACAGTAATACTCGCTGTTGATGGTGGTTCCTTTTTGGAGATAGTCGATGAATATTATTCCGTTCGTATCCCAAAATACAGACGCCATCACCTTACCGGCCGACTTTTGCGTCTTTGCTCGCTTTGGATTCGGTTCGTCGACTGCTGTCCACTCAGCTGACTGTCTTTTGGATTCTGGTGTGTAATTGTGAAGCCATGTATCATCCATTGTCACATATCTACGATAGAATTCCCTTTTATTGCGGTTTAACAGTGCCAAAGACTCCTCCGAAGCATCGATTCGTTGTTGTTTTTAAGCGACTGTGAGCTCACGCGGCACCCAATTTGTACAGAGCTTTCGCATACCCAAATGTTCATGTAAAATGGTAAAAACACTACCATCTGCTACCTTTACAATGTCAGCTATTTCGTGCACCTTCAATTTGCGATCGTTCATAACCAATTTGTGGATTTTTTTTATGTTTTCTGGAATAACAGCCTCATTTGGGCGTCCACTGCGCTCTGCATCTTTTGTGCTGGTACGACCACATTTAAATTCAGCCATCCACTTCTCTACCATTTGTCTCGATGGAGCAGAGTTTGGATAATGTTTATCAAGCCATTGTTTGGTTTTCACTGTATTTTTTTTCATCAAAAAGCAATGCTTTATTAAAATTCGAAATTCACTTTTTTCCATTTTTTTTCAAAAACAAAAGTTGCTTCACACAAAATGCTATAACTCACGAATAAATAGTCAGATTGCTGTCAAATTTATACACGTATCGTTTGAAGGTTAGTACTAAATAAAAATCATATGGAAAAAATTCTAGTAACGCCATCTATGTGTCATCCTACGGACTTATTGAATGACCTAGTATGATAACTAAAATGAGAAACATCAACTTTACTTTGAAAATTTGCTGAATTTCTTGAAAAACTGCATCATTTGTTGTACCAAGTCTTGTTGTTGAATTAAGTGGACATGTATTCATCGTGAAATTTAATTTGTAATACTTTGTAAGACTTTGTAAAACATTATGTAAATATGGCTTTTTATTACACATGGTTGTAAATTATATTATCAAGAAATGCTACTCTAAATTTCATTTTCACAAATATGTCATTGTTTTATATTTAATATTTTTAGTAATACCCGCCACAGTACCTAAAGCAGTTTTACTTCAACAGCGTGTAAAGATTACGCACTTCAATTTTTTTATGTTTTATTAAAGAATGGATAACTAAGCTAAAAATCTTATCATGCAATATAATATGACATATTATATCATGACAAGATGAAGAAATAATAACAAAATAATTATAGAAAAACAAATTGTGAGAAATTTTCAGAAAACAAAACAAAACTAATTGCCAATAATCCAGCTGATGCACCGCACCCCAGACGCACCACTCACCACCTCAATCGAGGCACAAAGTCCAAACATAATTATATGTTGGTCTGATTCCTTGGAAGAGCTAATGAGCGGTACTACTACGCAGTGCCGGATCAAGATATTTCAGCGAAGGCTGCAGATAGGTAAATAGCGCCCTTAAATTTAATTATATTGTAAGATAATATATTAAAAAAAATGCTGTACTTATTTTAATACGAAGTGTTGTGTAATAGCAATTAGAATATGTGTCACTGTCACAGCAACACATAGACAGCTTTTAAGATCTAGGCCCCAAATATTCTCAAGTGCTGGACGCTTGTTATAATTGGATCGACATTTTCTTTTATGGTGTTTCAATTGTTGGATATTAAGACGATAAATCTTATTATGTATATAATAAAATATGATATACGGCATACGCCAATATTTCATAAGAATATGTAGAAACAAAATAGAAAGCTAAACATTTTTTTTTAAATTTGCAAAAACATAACTAAAACTGGATTGCATAATAATCCAGGTGATGGAATACTCCTCATTCATGGGACGTACCCCGTTCGTCAATGATTAAAGTTCACAATTAGAGATAGGTATATAGAGGTTCATTTTCTCCAGCAAGCAATAGTACAGCATCACCAAGTAAATAAAAATTTTCTCGGCGTTCATGCTCCATGTAGGAGCGTTGCCAGGCTAATCAGTTTTATATATTCATACCACGGTCATTCGCAACAGCGACATAATTACCATGGCAGCCGATTTTTTTAGGGTCGTTTATTACGTCAGTCTCCCATTGTAGTCGTGGTCTACCTCGCGGTCGCCCATTCCCTGGGGTACTAACGTACATTTTTCTAATCATTCCAGACTGTGAATCGGCTCGTAGAACATGCCCAAACCAAGCAATCCTATTAGAACGGGTACAACCTATTATATCAGGACCCTCAAGAAGGTCTCTGATCTCAAAGTTATACCGGGTTCTATACTCTCCATCGTCTGTCTTAAGTGGACCAAAAATGTAGCGTAGGATCTTACGCTCAAAAACAGATAAATGCGATTCAACATTTTTTGTAAGGCTCCACGTTTGTGACCCATGCATCACAACCGGTCTAATCAATGTCTTGTATAACTTGAGCTTGGTGTTAGTTGATACATACGGTGATCCATGGAGAGGTTTAATTGAGTAGAAAGTTCGATTGCCTGCAGCGATTCGAGCTTTTATATCTGTAAGTATGCTGTTGTTTGAGTCAAGCATTGATCCCAAATATTTAAAAGATTCAACTCCTTCAATTCGTTTATCGCCGCACATCAAATCTTTCTTCTCAGCCTTTCTTGAAACATTTATATATTTGGTTTTATTGTAGTTAATTTGCAGACCAATGGTTCGAGCACCACTCTCAAGCGACTTGAAAGTCTCACTCATAACAGTTTCACTTCGGCCGAGGATGACATCATCAGCGTAAGCGATCATCTGTACTGAGTTTATTGACAAAATATTGTTGTTAGTCGGTAGTTTCTTTGGACGGCACACATATTCCAAGGCTTAATTAAAAAGTATAGGAGATATAGCATCACCTTGTCCTAAACCGGAGTCGACTTAAAAAAACTTCGATATTTTGTTCTCTACTCGTACACAGCATTGAGAGTTCTGTACTGTCATTTTGAATAGTGATACCAGTTTACCAGGAATTCCCATTGACACCAGAGCAGACTATAAAGTCTCTCGTTCGAGAGAGTCGTAGGCCTGCCTGAAATCAATGAAGAGTTGGTGCACACTGCACGGTATGTTGAACTCTCGGCACTTTTCCAAAATCATCCTTATCGAGAAAAGTGCATCGGTCTGCATGTCTACATGTTCCTTCGACGCACGAATAAGCTTTGATCGTCGCCCAACTTGTTGCTGGTCACTTAAGTTGAGAAGATTCTCAAAATAAGCGGCCCAAGTATCTAAAATATTTTGAAGGTCTACTTGTAGCTCCCCATCTTCGTTTTGAATAGCAGTCGATCTAGTTTGAGGGCCCTTCTTTAATGCCAGTCTTGGTTGCTATAAATAAATTCGGAAAAGATCTTACAAAATTTTCTGTCGGAGTCAAGTTCTTGTTATAAAAGTTTTTGTTAATTTTGTGAAATTTTGAAGTTCTCACAGAGTTTTATAATTTGTTGATTAAAATATAGTATATAAAAAGTTAGATCTATCATTGTGCTCATCCATAAGAATAAATCATTCTTCTAATGAATTAATAACAGAATCAATTGGAAGAAAAAGAAATTTTGTGATGGATCTAGATCTAATATTATATTATCTTATGATCCATATTCAAAATCTTTGCTGTACAACGAACTCGTATTTGATTTTTTTTTAATACAATGTACGTTGTGTAGTAGGAATTATAATATGTGTCACAATAACACATAAAAACCTTTTAAGACCAAGGTCCCACAACAACATACGTTCAAAGGTGTTGGTGGACGTAAATCTTTCTTTTTTTTGTTTTTTATAATTTTTGTTAAAGAATGGATAACTAAACAATAAATCCTATTACTGACAAAATATGACATAGGTCAATATTTTATGATAGAACAGAGAAAATAAAAGTAAATTAAAAAGTAAATAGCAGGTTTTTACAAAAATTTGCTGAAACAAAACAAAAATGTAGTTGCCAATAATCGGGCCATTTGAATGCGAAATATTCGGTTCGCTCTTTAAGATACCCGCCAGCCTTATCGCTACTATAATTGCATCTCTAAAACGTATATTTGCATTTTTTATGCAAAAGAAATACATACATTCAATTACATTCAAGTTCGACTATGTATCATTTTAGAACCAACATTAATTTTGGAAATAAGATCGTTCCCTAAATTAGCCTGCAGAAATATTTAAAGTATCGATAAACCGTTTGTCTTTCTTTTGCCTGATCTTCGCTAAACATTTCGAATTTCAATTATAGTTTCATAAAATTCTAAAATTTGAAATCTAACAGGTTTTTATAGCCGATTTTCGGTTTTCCCAACAAATTTAATAAACTGTCTTTAAACTAAGCTTTTTATCTGCTGCCTAAGAAAATCAAAACGACAAACCGTATATGCGACAAACCGACAAACCGTATATAAATATGCGTATAGTTGAAAAAATAAAAAAAAATAAGAGCTTCTCCAGAAGATAACGCTGCACCATTTATAACAAGATTTAAAGAATGAGCAGCACATGGTATAAAAGTTGCCCTAAGCAGATTTATTGAATTTTAGCTGCAGCATTTTTTCTCTTCATGCAGGATCCGTTATCAAAACTTTGAGCTCTTATGTTATTCAATGAGATCTTTATTTCAGTAAGCTCAATTAATAATGTATTCGTGGAATAAAATCTACGAAATGTTTACAAATTTCCTTTTCATCACATTTTTTTTAAGATATGGATAACTAAACCATAAATCTTATCATATAATGAAACCAATAGATAAACATACACAAATATTTAATGATAAGATCTAGAAAATAAAATTTAAATAAGAGGTGAAGAACACAAATTTTATAAAAATAATTTGCAGAAGAAAAATTTAAATTGGGTTCCCGTACTCGGATCAAGTATACCCCTTAATCATGTGAACCATTGTCTTCCTTAATAATTAAAGCTTACATATAGTTAATTAAGTAGAAAAAGGAAAACTGCATTTGAAAGAGTGCATATGAAAAGAGTTCATTCGTCAGCTCCCGTAAAATATCACCTCTGGCTGGTAATATCTCACTGCAATTGCCAGTGGTATATCTAATATCTCACGTTAAATCGTTTGTCAATAGCAGCGACCTGAGTACGCGAGGCTGTCACGCCCGTAGATCAAAAATTAAAACAAATACAATCATTTTGATACAAAACTAACTTTTTGCTTTTTATATAGAAAAATTAAATTTGATTTGCCTCAAAATTTATTAAAAACCAAAACGAAAAAGCAATCAAATTTAAAACAAAACTCAGTTTTGACGCCTTTCGTTTTGGCGCCTGGTGCGGTCGCTCCTTTGCTTTGCACCCGTGGTTTATCCGGCCCTGCTACTACGGAACGTCAGTTGTTTCAGTCAAATCGAACGCACCTATTATTACTGCGCGTTTTAACTTACACAGATACAATTTACAAACTAACACATAAACAATTCATCTATTATTTTGATAAATATTATCTCAGCTTTAAAAATTAATTTAAAAATCACAAAATTTTCCATCAAAACATTCCCAAAGGCAATCAAACGATGCATTTTTTCAATACTAATATTTCATTGTATAACTGCTGTCAGTGTCTACATATGACTTAAAGTAAGATATCACATATCACTGAAAAAAAACAGAGCGACGTCATGTTGAGGGTTTATGATTGAAAGGTTTATTTACATTCGTAGTAAAACTTAATTAACATTTATTATAAATCTTGTTAGATAACATATTTTTTTTAAATATATTACTTTTGTCGAAATTTTCCATGACCACTGTGCATAAATGTTACTAAATTTCGTTGGTGCAGGTTTATATTTTCTCTTTCAACGTACAAGTGGTTGTGGGGTTGTAGGCATAGACCTTTGATTTTAAATCTTTGATTGATTGACTTCACAAAATATTCAGTGGTGAAAATCAAATGATCTAGTCTAATGTGGCGCCATTTTGTTAGAACCAGATATCGTACGGATCAATTTTCTCCAATTTAGAAAGTACTCGGTTATCATGTCGCAATATTATGCACCAGTCGCAGTCACTGCTTGACAAGTCACATTTCCGAAAGCTTATGATCCTAAAATGTCTCCAACCCAAAATCCGCACCAAACAGTGACACGTTGTGAATGCATTTATTTTTCGATTTTCAACAAATTTTTTGTAGCAAAAAAAAGGTTGTAATGCGACCAAAATGATCTATTGTACTCCAATTCTACTACTCCGTGGTGAATACTCAGTTAGAGCAACTGCTCCAATCTATTCTCCGTTAGGAATTTCGATCTCACCAAGGTTTTGGTTGTCGAACACCTTTTCCATCGTGTTTAACATGAAAGATGTTAAACTGATGGTTCTTTGAGATTTCGGTTTAGTATTTTACAGTCCCTCTAACCGTTACTAGCAGTAAACCTTCTTTTAGATTCTCCATAAATTGATCCTACCTTGTGTTCTTGGGGTTTACAACCGGAGGTGATTCTTCTTTTGTAGTATTCAGTTCAAACAGAATCATTGTTTGATCCCACAAAGAGGGTTCATTTGAGATTCTCCAGTTCTTTAAAATCTGTCCTACATTGGTACTTCCTACCATTAAATCTAACACTTCCTGTCTTCTTGCCCTTGTGACAAAAGTGGGTGTGTTCCCGAAATTAAACGCGCTTATAGGGTTTTCTTTATTTAAAAATTCTAACAAATACTCCCTTTTTGGTTTGTATTTGTACTTCCCCATGTCCCGCTGTGAGCATTTGATGAGACTTCGTATCTGCCCCTTTATCCATCAACAAACTCTCGTTCTACGCGGTATCCACGTCTTCGATACTACTGTAATCCTCTGCAGCAGCATCCTCCTCACTGGGTGTCATTAAGCGGTGGTGGTATCTGATGTACTTTGCTCGATATGCCGCCAGTCCCCTTTGCCCCGTTCCTTCTGCTTTTGTCAATCAGTGCCGCCAGGAGTTGACTTGTGTCCTCAACCTGACTTCTCGATAGCTTCCAATCATTGATTAATAAGCCGGCGTATTGCCCCTCAAGTAAAGCGAGAGATTTCTCCCTGGTCTGTCCAGCAATTCTTTGGAGAAAGACGCGTGTGGTTACTAAAAACAGATTCAATTTTTTGATGATTTAAAATATTACTGACCTCAATCAGATAAAAAAATACAAAGAGACTAAAAACCTCAGGCGCCGATCAAAACTTCGGTCTGTGTTAATTGCATATTAAAGCCTTTTTCGAAGAAGCTGATATGGTACGATGGAATGTGACAACACTACGTACGCCAGTGTCTGTTATTGACGTACGAGGCAACGTGGGGTAGCACATATCAGTGGGTAATATAAATAGTAATGAAATATTGGATTATCTGCAACCAACAAGATCTATTGTATTCCACCTGGTTACACTTTACATAGCGATTGGTGAGCTAGAACTACTATCATGCATTACATTTTATTTAGCATAGGCAACTGTCACTATTATTTCCAGTAGACCCTTCTTAAGGTAAACCTCAAATACTCAACACTTTGTATGCCTACTGTTTCGTACAGAAGTTTTATTCTCGTTCGTATTGTATAGTTTGAACATAATAGTTAAATAATCTCACAAGGAAAGTTCATGTGGTCTTTGGAGAGAAAACATTGCAGACAAAAGTATTTACGCTTTTCTAATCATCATAATGTACGCTCTAGGATTGTATAAGTATCACATACTACCCTTTCCTAGTTGTTTGCAAGGCTCTTTACTCTCTACTTGTAAATCCATGATTCTTGTATCACTGTGAGCTTTAGTTGTTGTTTAGTGAACGTTTTGGTCATTATAACTGACTTACATGGACAACGTTTTCGTTTCTTACCGCCTTCATTACAGATCGTTAGGTATGTGAGAATTCTGTCTCTACGCGTCTCTACACCAGCAATGCTATCGAGGTTTCCAGCTGTAGTTATATTTTATTGTCCGGTTTCCATTTTCTTCGTCAAGCTGTTTTTTCTTGAGCAGCTTCAAAGTGCGGGGAGGCATCGAAGATGTGTTTCTAGGAGGTGTGGGTCCTCGTCGCAGCCGCAATCAGCTGCCGTAGATCTTGCATGCTGACGTTACCAAATCAATTGCCGACGATATGCTTTGTTGACCTTCCGGCTTTAGCATTTGTCCTCATCAAGCCATAATTCCATTAACTCGTGCCTACGTTCCTATATGGAACGTATGCGGTACAAACAAAATGTCTAGAAGTTTAATGCAAAAATCCCCATATAATAAATTAATTTTTTTGCTTACTTAAAGATATCTTCCTTATTATTGGAAAGCAAAACGAGAAGGACGGCAATGTTTAATGGATTTTTATGATACTCAAACAGGAAAACAAATATACGGTTCACCAATTGGAGGAATTGGCAGTGGAACAATTGGACGAGGGTTTGCTGGCGAATTTTGTAGATATCAACTAAAACCTGGCTTATACGAATATAATACAGTTCATGCAAATCAATTTATTGTTACAATCAAAGATGAAAATGATGTGACAATATTTCAAAGTTTGTTATCAACTTATACGTAAGTATAATAAATCGTATAATTTTTAATATTATCCAATCTATTTTTATTTATATGACAGACGTCCGAAATTTCCCCTTGAATCGTGGGAATCTAATATAAATCCATCAAAATGTCAGTACACTGCATTATACCCGCGATCATGGTCTGAGATTGATTTATCTCAATATGGAATTAAGTTAGTTGGGCGTCAAGTGTCACCAGTAATTCCACATGATTACAAAGATTCTTCATTACCATGCGCAGTTTTTATTTGGACAATCGAAAATATTGGTGATAAAGATCGAAAAGTTTCAATAGCATTTACATTTAAAAATGGAACTGGAAATAAAAAACAAGATTCTGAGGGTAATCCAGATACATCATTATTTTTACAAAATCAAGCAAAGGGTGTAACGTTATCACAAACAATATCTGGTATGTCTTGCGCTTATTCATTAGGATGCAAGGTGTCATCTGAGATTAATATAACAAGATGTGGTAAATTTGATCCTGCTGGAAACGGTGAAAAAATTTGGAATGATTTGAAGGAAAATGGTAATTTAACAGATAAAAGTAATGAAGAAGCTTTTAAAACCAAAGATATAGCGGTAGCAGTTTGTTCACAAGTTCTGGTTAAACCGCAAACTTCAAGAGATTTGAAATTTGCGTTAGCTTGGGATATGCCCAAAATACAGTTTCGTAGAAAAATGAAAGATTATACGAAATATTATACAAAATATTTTGGAGATAGTGGTGATGTTGGAGCACAAATTTGTGCCCATGCTCTAAATAGTTATGTTAAATGGGAACAACAAATTGATGATTGGCAGAGACCGATTCTGAATGATAGTGATTTGCCAGACTGGTACAAAAGTGCTATATTTAATGAGTTGTATTTTATTGCGGATGGTGGGTCAATCTGGTTACTTGCAGATTCCAGTTTTGATAAGGAACTATCCTACGATGATCCCAGGTAACATTTTGTTGTATACAATATTTTGATTTGTTTTAATAAATAGTTTATTCATTTTAGATTAGCCTATGGCCGTTTTGCTTATTTGGAAGGTCATGAATATAGACTGTATAACACATACGACGTGCATTTCTATGCATCGCACGCTTTAGTGAATTTGTGGCCTAATATTCAAGTTAGTTTGCAATATGATTTTCGCGATAGTGTGTACACTGAGTTGAAAAAACTACGAAAACATTTATTTGACGGTACAGTTTCACCTAGAAAAGTAGGCAACACTATACCACACGATTTTGGTGATCCAGGTAATTAAAATTCTTTTCGTTCTTATAGTCCTCCTTTTCTCAACTTGTTATAATTTCAGATGAAGAGCCTTTTCTACTAATAAATGCATATCCATTACATGATGTTTCTGAATGGAAAGATTTAAATACGAAATTTGTCCTACAAGTATATCGAGATTATTGTCATTTGGCTGAATTAGCTACAGCGAATGCTGAAAACGCAAGTAAATTTAGTTCAATCGAATTTATTGACAAAGATAGTCAGTTTGAAATGTATATTCAGGATAATAAACATAAATTATCCAATGAGAATAAAAAGTCAGCTTCTTTGTATATCAATGAATCGAATGGAAAAGTTTACTTGATGGATGCAATGGTTTACCTTAAAGCTATGTATCCGGCATGTAAAATCGTAATGGAAAAATCATTACAATGGGATAAAGATAAT
Source organism: Diogma glabrata (assembly GCA_963693315.1). NCBI lineage: Eukaryota > Metazoa > Arthropoda > Insecta > Diptera > Cylindrotomidae > Diogma > Diogma glabrata. The sequence continues at coordinate 194,832,666 of OY856186.1, read as the reverse complement.
GATGGATTGATTGAAAATGAAAAAAACGCAGATCAAACTTTTGATTCGTGGGTGATGGACGGACCATCATCCTACTGTGGTGGATTATGGCTGGCAAGTGTGTATTGCATGTCATTAATGGCTAATTTACTCGATCAACCCAGTGAGTGTGTTAAATGGCAAGAGATTTTAGAGAAAGGAAAGAAATCATTTGAAGAAAAGTTATGGACTGGAAGTTATTATAAATTTGACACAGGAAGTAGCTATAAGGAATCTATAATGGCGGCTCAGTTATGTGGACATTGGTATTTGAGGTGCTGTGGTTTTGATTATGAGGTAAGATTTAGTTTTTAAATTTTATTGCATTTAAATCTTTTAGTGCTGGTCGAGAGAAGAATCACATAAATATGTAACATAAAAATTTGTCATCGGTAGGAGCCTAACACTTTTATTTAGCTTAAACGATAAAATTTTGTTATTATTTTTGCAGATACCTGATTTTTTTTTCAAACTCTATATACAACCTTATTTCAGGGCGGTGTTTACGTTTTTTATTTTTATCAAACATTTAAATTAAATAAATAATTGTTATAAAAACTAAATATGGTGAAAAGTATTCCTCTATCCTATAACTATTAGGATAACTGAAACGATTTAGGTTAAGAATTTTTATATAGTTTTTATGTTTTCAGTTTTTGGCAGCGATGTATATCAAACAAAAAATTACTACAAAATCAAAAATTGAAATTTTTTTAATATTCTAAAAATATTGCAAAAATTATAACAAAATCAAAAATGCAAACTTTTTTCAAAATTATAAAAATATTCCAAAAATTATTACAAAATCAAAAATTCAAACTTATTTTCCAACTGTTCCTGTTAAGTCGGAGAATCTGGAATTGCATAAAAATTACACTTTTTGTTAAGAAACAACACTTAATCTTCAACAACTTGATATTTTCCAACTGTTCCTTTTAGTTGCGAGGAGTTGAAACCGGATTAAACCATATTCCATGCCCAATTTCATGTTCAGTTAATGTCATACAAATCATTAATTTTATGTTTTTCAAAAAAATTGGGTAAAAATAAATGAAAATCATTCTTTTGACACACTTTACGGTATTTTTTGACAAACTTATAATACAATAATCATGGTCCTGGTCTCACAATGCCGACCATCAAGATTTCTCCAAATTCAATGCTACAACTCACTTAAATAACTTAAAATATGCACTCAAATCACTTAAAATATGCGAATTTTCAAGATTTTTTGACTCACACCCATCGTTCTTTCACCCCATCGTCCCATTTAGTTAACCTGTTTTTAAAATCAAACATTTTTTAAATCGCTCCAGCGGTTGTCTATGTAACGATGGTTGTGACGGTCTTCAAACAACCATGAATTTTTTGCTATTTTAGAATCAGTAGGTTTTAAAACGTCAAGAAACGCCTAAATAGTGGGGGTAAGAATTTCGCTTTTGGATCGACAATGTAATATTTAGGTTTTTAAAACCGAAGTAAATTATTAATTTTCAACAATTTTGTGTTCAAAATGAGATCTATGTATGTTTAATTGATTTGATAAACAATTTGTTTTAATTGCAATCACAATTTTTTAGGTCTGTTCTTAAGTCTGTATAGGTTCTGCCATGCTTTCTGCTTTCGAGATTTGATTTGTTTTGTGAAGTGTAATACAAACCGGTTGACGATATGATAAACTTTGATTGCTTTAATTTGATTGTCTTGGTTTTGCACGCCAAAAACTAGTTTTGTTTATCTTAATATTTTTACTATCTAGATTCTAGAATATAGTTAAAGTATAATGCTAATTTGTTTCATTGGGTTTGCTTTTAGACACGTGTTGTAACACAAGTTCAATCTAAGACTGATTTCAACATTTAAATGTACATATTTTGAATGTTATTTTATTTTTAACTTTCGATTTTCTACCTATAAAGGGTTTACTCAATAATTTCAATGCCCAACAATTTTAAATCAAAGTCTACAATTGCCTTAAATAACATAATTCAAAATACTAAGCATATTTGAAACATTTGCTATATTTTTTTTAATAAAATGCGGAATCACAATATGTATCGCAACAACTCATAAAAACATTTTAAGACTCAAGGTTCTACAACAACATGCATTCTGAGGTTTTGATGAACCCTTTTTTCTAATTTTAGTTTTTTATCTTTTTTTAAACAATATAGATAATTAAACAATAAATTCTATAATATATTAAAATATGCATTACGCCAACATTCCATGAAAAGATTGAAGAAAATAAAAATAACATAAGTGGTTAAAGCAAATATTTACTTATCCACAATTGAAAATTGTGTGAAGTAATGCAATCTATCGAAAAAAAATCTTTCATACTCTAAATTTTATTTCATCTTTTGTTTTGGACCATCTTCTATCTAAATAGCCTAAATAGGGTTGTGGGTGGGTTGGTGACAAAACACATGGGATCTTGATTCTTGATGAATCTTTGGTACATGATCCAGTCCAAATTTCTTACCAACACCTGTAAGTTTGAATCTTCAATAACTTTTAATCCTGGCTTTCAATCTTATTAAGACTTGGTATATAAGGTTTTTGTACTGTTTCCAATATTTTTGTATACCAACTTCTTCAGGTTAAACTTTTTAGAGGGACTCAAACTTAAACGGTTTTTTACAGTAACAAAATAATAGTTGTTGTTTTATAGTTACAAAAAAAAATCTTACATACCCCAAATTTTATTTTATCTTTTGTTTTGGATCATTCTCTAGGTAAATAGCCAAAATTAAAATGGTGTATTTCTGTTGGTGGGTGTGTGGGTGTTTGTTTTTTATCGTGACAAAAACGCATGGTATCTTGATGAAACTTTGGTATATGATCCAGACATACTTGAAAACGAAAGATCTCGATTTATTTTAAATTTGGACAAAATGACGGGAGTCTCCCGACCACCTTTACGTTTGAATCTTTAATAACTAATCCTAAATTCTGCGTTCCGGTTAAAAAGTTTTTTTGCAGTGTTTATCCCTACTGTAGCCTACAGTTACACATCGAATTTCATGAATCGTTGGTAAAAGGTTTTAATCAATAAGAAAATGATTCTATTTGGCGTACATTGGACAAAGGGTTGGAGGGTCCACCAGGTGGTTTTTTCACTGTTTTTTAAGTTTGTTTGTTTGTTCACCAGGTGTTTGTTTTCACTGTTTTTAAGTTTGCATACAACATTTGTTCATGAATAAATTTTGATGACACTTTACAAAAAGATGCAAATACGTATGGCAAGGCTGATTGGTTTTTGAGCGATATTCAATAAAGTGGTGGGAGGTCTTCCGATCACCTGTTTTTTTGAAAGCTCAATAATATCTGATAAACGAATTGAATGAAACATAGGCATGTAGTGATGTAGTGCGGTTCACAACAGTTCTGCATCCCAACTTCCGGCTTTTCACTTCCGGTAAAAATTTTTTTTTTCAAATTTTTGCATTTTTTTCAGGGTCTTTCTTGACACAACAGCCTTCAATAATGAAGTAACTACGATGAAACTTATGAAAAAAGTTTCAATTAGTGTGCGAAGATAAAGATCGACTTTTAGGACATTTTGATCAAATACACCATACAACTGTTGACTTTTCTCACTTTGTTTTTAAAGTTTGTTGGGAGCATACAGACTTCATTCATTAACCAATTTTGATGACACTTTGACTAAAGATGGCGATTTAAATGTCAAAAAATTGATTAGTTTTCGGACGATATTAGGATAAGTGGTGGAGCCTCTGGATCATCTGTTTATTTGAAGCCTCAATAATATCAGTTCCCGATAATTGATTTTGATTAAACTTGGTATATATACTAAAAGCTTGATATGTAACAGTTCTGCATTCCAACTTCCAGTTTGCCACTTCTGGTAAAATTTTTCTATTGGTTCGACAGAATTTATGTCTGTTGGGATACTACAGCTTTCTTTGAAGTTTTTATAATTAAAACTACGTGAAATCTATAACATTGGTTAGCCATTCATTGAAGTATTTGTTGGATATTAGCTCACTTTGTATCCAGAACATTTTGTTTCCAGAGCTGTGGTGAAATTAGTCTATGCCTCAATGTCGCAATATGTTTTTATTGAAGACCATATTTTTTATTTACTGATATGTAAACTGTTTAGTTCATTATGCCAAACTTCTTTGTCGTATCCAAATTTCCTCACCATTGTAATTTCAACAATTCATTCAGTTTTATTGTTTAAAGTCTATTTGCCGACCGAAGTGTGGTTGGTTATTGAAGATTTTCAAAACAAGTTTGAAAAACACTTTTCTTCTGACCGGAATTTGAACCCGGACTATGCGAGTTTTGGTCAGCCTGACTAACCATTCACCTATTCACACTTAGTCTGTACAGTTAAGAGCGTATCAGTTTGCTTAAGCGTTTTTAATGCTATTGTGAACTTGAATCTAGATTAATGTGTTATTTTTTCTGAATTTTCTTCTCTACATGCATAACTGAAATGTGAAAGTAAAGTGAGAAAATGGTGTTCGCATATTAACAAGAATCCTTTAATTCCAACCAGAAAAATCTAGAAAATTTGTGCTTCTTTTTATGCATTAATGGAAGCAAAAATAAAAACATAGAAAAACGATAATTTACTTAGGGTTAGGAGCATGAACAATTTTTGAGAACTATAATTTTTAATTTTTTATTTTCAGATCGTTCCCAAAGAAAATGTCCGAAAAGCATTAAAAACCATTTTCGACAACAACGTAATGCGTTTTGGTGGTGGAAATTTCGGTGCTGTTAATGGTTACATGCCAAATGCAGATCCCACAAAAGAAGGTCGGATTGATTGTACAACAATTCAAAGTGAAGAAGCGTGGACTGGTGTTGTGTATGCCTTGGCATCACTTATGATACACGAGGGAATGTTCACAGAGGCATTTCAAACAGCTGGGGGAATGTATCAATCACTCTCTGAAAAACTTGGAATGAACTTCGAAACACCTGAAGGAATTTGTTCTGAAAAATTTTATCGTTCTATCGGTTATATGAGACCTTTAAGCATTTGGTCCATGCAAACAGCGTGGGAGAGAAAGAAGAAACTTCGTGATTAAGTTTTCTTGTTGCTTTAGTTTTATTCTAGATTTTCTATAATTTAGTGTAGGTACTAAAATTATGCTTTAGAACGAGTTATATTATAGTACATCGTACGAACGTAGAATAATTATAATATCTTACGAGTACGAAAGTTATATTCAAACTAGTGGGTATTATTATTATTTTCGAATTTTAAACCGTATTTTTCCTACCACCAAATTAAAAAACTCAAAATATAAATCCTAATTTCATTTTATAATTATTTTTAATTATAATTAATATTGGTTAAAATGCCAATTTATATTTTGATAAACATCTTTGTTGTATATGATACGATGAAACATACTTGCATTGTCAACGAAAATTCTTACATATTTTATTAGTGTAAACTGTCTTTCGTGATAATCATTTGGCGAATGGGAAAATATTAATCAACTAAAACTGTGTCAAAAATGACAATTTCTAATTTGGTTGCAGCAAACATTTTATTATATATTAAAATTCTTTAGTCACTTTAACAGAACTAATATGCTGTTGGTGAAAAATTACTTAAACCATTGGCAGTTACATTCGAAGTTTATATTTTTTTATTTCGATCGTTAATATCGCCATATTAGAAATACTTTTGAGAGCTTTTTTAGCTGAATCAAGCTTTAACAACTTCTGAGTAACAGCTAAACCAGACCTTATCAAAGATTATGAAGTTGAAGATTAGGTATCGTTTTATGAAATTTATATAACAAGAGTTAATAATTTCAAATTTATATAACAAGTGTTGATAATTTCACTAAAAACTTGTATTAAGTATAATACTAAAAGTGTCACAATTTCAGGAAAAAATCCACTAAACCCGTATAAAACAAATTAAAATTCGCTTTTGGTTTTAAAATAATTTATTTTATCAGTATTCCGAAATACCGGCTTACAAAATGACCATCGCTTGCATGTTTGGAATTCAGTTCAATAATTTCCACGTTGCTTCAGTTTAATTTTTCGAATTATCATCATTGAACCTCACCAGTGTCATACTTTTAAGTAACCCTAAATTTCGTCATAGGGCGTAGCATAGTATATTTTCTTCCTTATACACATTTTATACGAATTAAATTTCAAATTTGAATTTGACCACCAAAATCGTTACTTTTTGGGTGGTTTGAGGCACCATAGTAATAGTTTATGAAGATATTCTTAATTTTAAGAAAAATATCTTAGTAATTTTATTCAAAAATATTTACATTTTATTGGATGGAAATGGCTGAGATATTTTTTTTGTTTTTAAATTTGCTTACTGTTACTTTCTCAGGGGCTTTAATCAATAAGATAAATTTGTTATTAACTTAAAAAAGAAATTTTATTAAAATTGTTAAAATCTATTTACCTTAAGTTAAAACATGTGGTTAATTTATTATAAATTAATTTTATTATTAAAAAAAATCAAATAAAAGTTGCTTAAATTTTCTTATATAAAATGTTTATATTTTAATAACGTTTGTTGTTGTAACTGTGCTTTCAAATATAGCACAATTTTATTTTGTTATAGAAAGAATTAAAAAATTATATTTTATTTTTATAAAGTTTTTTTGCATGCATATACAAATTAAATATATATTCTATAATATTATATACTACGTAATTATACTATGTCATATTTCATAATTATGTAGCAATCAGCTAGGGTGTGATGTTTTTGGCATATTTTTACAATAATACAAATTATATTTCTTTAAGATTTTTTATTTTAAAATTTTATATCAATTTCTATGTTTCGTGTATTACCACAAATACCAAACAATTTTTTTTACTATTGAATATATACAACATTATGTTTTAAAAATAGACTTAAGCCGGGCATTCACATACAACAGAATTTCATACAAATTTGACTGGAAAAAATTCTGTTTCTGTAAAATTTGTATGGAATTCTGTTTCTGTTTCTGTTGTATGTGGTTTCAAGCCTTTAGTAATTTCAGGACCAATCAAAGATGTTGTTTAACTATGTAGGAACTATCACAAATATCACACCCAAGTAACAATTCTTAGAGCTATAAGTGTCGTGACGCTGTACTAAAGCTCTAAAAAAGTACCTATGTTGCTAGTGGTTCTTTTACTTTGTAGAGTGATACTTGAAGCTCTAAAAACAATTAATGTTGCTTTATAAAGGATTTTCTACAAACTCTTAGCTCTAACAAAATGTAGAGCAGGAAGTAACTATATTAGCTGTACATTAGCATAATAATCTTATTTAGAGCTTTAAAATCAAAGTAGCACAGCACCACTTGTTATAGCCCTTTAAGCTCTATTTCACCTTTGCAACAGAAAAACAAGCTATTATTCAGCTCTATTAAAGCTATTAGCATTATTAAATCTAACTCATATAGTGTATTCTTTTCGGCTGTACCGAACAAGTTCTAACATCGAATTATCGAATTTCGGAATGAATTTCAATACAAAAAAATATTGCGACGCTGATGCATAGGCTGACTTCACCACAGCTCTGGAAACATAGTGTTCTGGATATATAATGAGCTAATATCCATAAAATACTTTAATTAAAAGCTAACCAATATTATGGACTTCGTAGTTCTAATAATAAAAATATTAAAGCAGGCAGTAGTATTCCAACAAACATAAATTCTGTTGTACGAAAAAAAGTAAAAAAAATTTTATCGGAAGTGACAAAGCGGAAGTTAGGATGCAGAACTGTTGTAAACTTTATTAAATGGGTATGTACCAAATTTCATCCAACTCGATTATTAGGTACAGAAGTTATTGAGCTTCCAAAATAACAGGTGCTTGGAGGACCCCCCACCACTTTGTTCACTATCGCTAAAAAAACTAATCAGTTCCTTGCCATACATATTTGCATCTTTTTGCAAAGTGTAATCAAAATTACTTAACGAACGAATGTTGTATGTTTCCAACAAACATTGAAACAATAAACAGGTGTTCGGGAGGACCCCACCACTTATCCCAATATTGTCCAAAAACTAGTCAATTCTTTGTCAATAAAGTCTTTATCTTTTTTCAAAGTGCCATTAAAATTGATTAATGAATGAAATCTGTATGCTCCCAACAAACTTTAAAAACCAAGTGTAAAAAGTCAGCAGTTGTATGGTAGATCCCCCGCCACTTTGATCAATGTGTCCCAAAAGATGATAATTATCTTCTTACACTAACTGAAATTTTTCCATAAGTTTTATCATAATCACTTCATTATTGTAGGATGTAGTGTGCATAAAGATACTGAAAAAACTGCCAACAAGTAAAAAAAATTTTTTTTTACCGGAAGCAAAAAACCGGAAGTTGGGATGCAGAATTTTTGTAAATCATATTAAATGCTTATGTACAAAGTTTCATCCAATTCGATTATCAGGTACAGATGTTATTGAGCTTTCAAAAAAACAGGTGCTCCAGAGACCCTCCACCACTTTGTTCACTTTCGCTCAAAAACTAATCAGTTCTTTGCCATACATGTTGGCATTTTTTTCCAAAGTGTCATCAAAATTCGTTCACGAACGAATGCTGTGTGCTCCCAACAAACATTGAAAAAAGTGTGACACATTAAACAGGTGTTCGGGAGGACCCCCACCACTTATTCCAATATTATCCAAAAACTAATCAGTTCTTTGTTACTTAAGTCTCCATCATTTGCCAAAGTGTCATTAAAATTGAATAATGAATGAAGTCTGTATGCTCCCAACAAACTTAAAAAACAAAGTGTGAAAAGTCAGCATTTGTATGGTAGACCCCCCACCACTTTGATCAATGTGTCCTAAAACATAATAATTATCTTTTCACACTAATTGGAACCCTATTCCATAAGTTTCATTATAATCACTTCATTATTGTAGGCTGTAGTGTGCATAAAGACACTGAAAAAACTTCAAAAAAGTACAAAAAAATTTTTTTTGCCGGAAGTGAAAAACCGGAAGTTGGAATGCAGAACTATTTTAAACCGTACTACATACTCATGTACCAAGTTTCATCCAATTCGCTTATCAAGTACTGAAGTTATAGAGCTTTCAAAAAAACAGGTGCTCCAGGGACCCCCCACCACTTTGTTCACTATCGCTCAAAAACTAATCAGTTCTTTGTCATACATGTTTGCATCTTTTTCCAAAGTGTCATCAAAATTCATTGACGAATGAATGTTTTATGCTCCCAACAAACATAAAAACTTTGTGGAAAAAACCACCTGTTGTATGGTGGATCCCCCAACCCTTTATCCAATGTGCTCCAAAAGCCGATAAAATCTTTCTCATGTTATTTAAAAGCTTTTCGCAACGTTTTATGAAAATCGATCGGTAATTGTAGGCTACAGTAGTGATAAACACCTGAAAAAAAAACTTTTTAACCGGAAGTGACAAACCGGAAGTTGGTATGCAGAAATATTGGAAACAGTATTAAAACCTTATATACTAAGTTTCAATAAGATCATAGCTCGAGATCAGAAGTTATTCAAGATTTAAACTTAGAGGTGTTCGGGAGACCCCCCGCCATTTTGTCCAAATTTAAAATGAATCCAGATCTTCTATTTCCAAGTGAACCTGTATCATTTGCCAAAGTTTCATCAAGATCCTATGCAGAAAACTCGAGTTTTAAAAGAGAATGCGATGATTATTACTTACACTCCAATGTTGTATTATAGACATGTATGACATCAGCAGACGATCTGAATACTACGGTCTACGATGTAGGTAAATCATACAATATTTGTAGAGTAGAGTGTAGAATGTGGATTCCAGAAGTTTTAGTTAAGTTTTTTTTGTTTGTAAGTTTTTAATTTTTTACTGTTTAACATAGATAATCTGAATACTACAATGAAGTCAATGAATGAGATTATGCAACAATCGTAATAAAATGTTGTATCATTTAATTTTCTTCTGATGTTGTTGTTATGTTTGGGCCATGTGTGAATTATTTTTAATTTTTAATTGTTATTTGTTTTTGTTGTAAACATAAAGTCATCTAATTTTTTGTTTTTGATGCATGAGTTTGACATAATCGATATCGATGACATGAATGACGTAGCTGATGACATCACAAAACAATCATTTTAAAATAAGATATAAAATAATTACTTGCAGTTATTGTGTTAACTGATTTTATTGATTGTAAGTTTTTTATTTGTAATTATTATTGGATAAAGATAATCTGAATACTATGATGTCTAATTATTTATGACGTCATATATCAAGAAAGAGATTTAAGAAAATTAGTATACAAATAACAAAATATGTTACAAGACAAGATGAAACATGTTAGTTCAAAAAATTTCATAAAGAAACTCCACTGATATCAAGAATCTGAAATTCAGAATGATAAATGTGTTTTTTGATTTCGATTATATGAAATCAAGAATATAACATTGAAAATATGGAGGGGCTGAAATCTCACAGCTCTGAGATATCAAGACTTCGGTCTGAGTAAAGGATTTTGATATAGTTTTCGGCAAAAAACTTTCACGAGGACATGGTTTTTAGTTTTGGGCAGCGATGTATATAAAACATAACTCTTTGTTAAAGTACAAGTATTTTTTATCTTTGTTTAAAAATTTATTACAAAACTAACACGAAACATCAATACGTTGCCGGAAAATGATAATCAAAATTCCAAAAATATTGTTAAATTAAATAAAATCAAACTTTTTCAAAATTCCAAAAATATTCTAAAAATTAGAATGAAATCAAATATTTAAACTTTTTCTAAATTCCGATAATATGCCAAAAATTCTTGAAAATTCGAACTTTTTCCAAAATTCTAAAAATATTGCAAAAATTATTACAAAATCAAAAATTAAAACCTTTTTCAAAATTCCAAAAATTATAATAATATCAAAAATTTTTCAAAATTCTAAAAATATTCCAAAAATTCTTACAAAATCAAAAATAAAACTTTTTCCGAAATTCTAAAAATATTGCAAAATCAAAAATGCAAACGTTTTCAAAATTCCAAAAATATTTCAAAAACTATAACAAATTCAAAAATTTCCATGTTCAATTTCATTTTCAATTACATTTACGTCATAAAAACAGCTACATTTTTTTTTTCCAAAAAATTGGCTAAAAAATAAATGATTTGACATTTTTTGACACACTTGACAACATTTTTTGACAATCTTATAATGCCATAATTCTCAATAATAATAATAAAATTTCATTTCGAGCAAACAATTTTATTTTTTCCAAAAAATTGGGTAAAAAATAAATAAAAATCTCTCTTTTGACACACTTGACAACATTTTTTTTGACAAACTTATAATGCCATAATTCTCAATAATAATAATAAAATTTCAATTCAAACAAACAATTTTATTTTTTTTCCAAAAAGTTGGGTAAAAAAATAAATAAAAATCTTTCTTTTGACACACTTGACAACATTTTTTTGACAAACTTATAATACCATATTTCTCTATAATAATAATAAAACCGAAGTAGTTTCATTTCAAACAAACAATTTTTTTTTTCCAAAAAATTGGGTAAAAACATAAATAAAAATCTTTCTTTTGACACACTTGACAACATTTTTTTGACAAACTTATAATGCCATAATTCTCAATAATAATCATAAAATTTCATTTCCAACAAACAATTAATTTTATTTTTTTTCCAAATAATTAGGTAAAAAAAAAAATAAAAATGTTTCTTTTGACACACTTGACAACATTTTTTTGACAAACTTATAATGCAATAATCTAGTTTTTGATCTCACATACCAATCCCGACCATCAAGATTCCCCCAAATTTAATGTTCCTACTCGTAATCACTTAAAATAAACGTTTTTTAAGCCAAAAATATGAAAATTTGCTATTTTTGACACACATAATGATTTTTTTGACACACTTCCGGTACAGTTATCGAACACAGCGTCCTTTCGGACCTGCATCTTGTGAATACCTATTTTTAGAAAAAAAAATTTTTGAAATCTCTCCAGCCGTTTTCCCTGCAGTGTAGGTAATGACGGCGGCCGACAGACAGACATACATTTTTTTTTTTTTGCTTTTTTAGAATCAGGAGGTCCTAAAACGTCGAGAAATGTCAAAAAAAGTGGGGGTAAAAATTTCACTTTGAGCTCATGAATGTAATACTTAGGTCTTTCAGACCGAAGTAATAAAAGTAGTTTTTGTAGCTTTCACTGTTTCATATTAAGTTATTGTGTGTTTAAAAAATTTTTAAGTTATTGTTGATTTTTTAAACAATCTTAAAAAATATATTGTTGAATAGCACACATTGAGACACATACATCACACGAAGCAAAGAGAGTCCAACAACTATTAATTACACTACGAGCTTGAATTAGAGATATTTATGACATCACACAACGTAAACCATGTGACGATTAATAATTTTCTTTTCGTGATTATCATCAATTCTTTTATAAGATTAGCAACGTTGTTGTTGCTATTGTTACCGATGCTGCTGTATGTCTTTATCAACATTTGTTATCCAATTAAAAAAAAATTAACTTAATTTCGATTGACGACTGGTAAAGTGATAACAGCGCACCCTCTTAGCAAAATTTAAAAACTATTTAATCACATCAAAATTCAAACGAACAGTAAGTAAAATATTAAAATTAATTCTTTTTGATTTGTTTTGGATAAATAATTTAAAAAATATGAGTATAAAAGATTTAAATTTTTAGGTTTTCTTCTCGAGTCTGCCAATATATGCAACATTTTAAAACTTTTGCTAAGAACTGCACACAATCGGTAAAATAATGTTTAGCACATCTTGAGGAGATATTAAATAGTATAGCGGTTTGTATATGGTTCATATTCATCTTTATTCGATACATTGTCAATATTATACTGGTGTTTTTTAGACAACCCAATATTATAGGTCTCTTCTGACCTTATTAATAAACAGCACTTATGTAACCGTTCTAACAAAGTTAGAGTTGGAATTCCAGTCATGCAATTTAATTTTTCGTCAGTATCAATAAGGAATGGTAGTTAATTAAGTTTTTCTTTTTCACCATTAATTTCCACAGATACGCCGCGCTCGTGAATGTTGAATTGAGTACCTATGCAGACTTGGTGTATGGGTGGCACACTTCATCTTCCTTGCTGTTAGTAGGATAAATATTTCCAAAGCCATCTTTTGTTCTACTGGACGTATCAATTGATAAACTAAAAAATGAAATATAAATACATACAAGATTTATAATTATACATCCATTTCAAAATTGTACATACTTGTTAATTATATTTAACCTAAGTTTTCTTGCCTTTGGCTTCCTCGTCATTATGCTTGACTGTGGTAAATTTCTGAAGGAAAAGCATTTGATGTGTTGCATTTTTTCGTATATATTCGCCCGTGGTAATGGAATTAGAATGATCAAATGTTGATCAAATAGTAAGTGTTGTTAAATTCATTTGTTTTTTGTTTATTAAGTTCTTTTCAACTGAGTACATCACAATAAAAATGGAGAGGTTTGTTAAGGAAAAAGTTAAGAAGATTAAGGGAACAGTTAAGAAGTTAGAAATGTGTAAACCAGATTTATTACTATCGTATGTTTATTTTTTAAACAACAATAAATCATGTTTTATTATAATTGGCTACAATACAGAAATTTTCAAACCTCAACTGCTGTTGATAAATGATAAAGATTTTATTTGCTTTGCGTGGGATGACTGGTATCTTTTTTTCAACCAAATTGGATTAGTTCCGCAATATTTTGAGGAAGATGAAATCGAAAAATTTAAACAAGTGTTAGCCAGGAAAGACAACAGATATAGATTATCGTACAACAACGGGAAGAAGTAAGTAATTTTTTCCAATAAATCTTTTAAACTACAATTGAATGGCGATGAATGGGGAAGATTGCAAGAGTTAGCACCTTTGATTCACTCAATATTTAGTTGGTATAGGCTAACTTATAAGGATGTAAGAGCCTATTACAATTTATATATGCAAAAATGTGCTCAACAAAATTGCACAAAGCTGGACTACAAAGACTTTTTTACACCAACACACGAAAATATAAACCAATGCAACTATTCGAGACTATTCAACGAGCTACCAATTTTAGCTAAAAATAAATTTTTTTTATTAAATTTTTTTTTTTTCTTCAGTGATATTGAAAGTCTGAAAATAAAAGTTTGTTATTAGTTGATTTAAAAAAAATTCAATAACACACTTTTACCTACATTGAACAAGTTTGATCATGTTTTCATCCTGGACGAGTTTTTATTTGGTTCGTTCACCTTTTTTTCTTTGCCGTTTTGTTAAAGTACTTTTAATAGACAAAATCAGACATATCGATTTCAAATCCGTTTAAAAAAATTTTAATTGATTTTCCACTACATCTATGCTAGAGGTAGATGCAGCAATATTTACCACACATTAAACTATAGCGATTTTGTAGTTCTTTTGGATTGTAAATGTATGACTTTGAGTTGTTTAGCAAAAAAGCGCGGAATCTATGATCAAATGGCTTTCTACCAAAAGAATCAAAAAACTCAGCACGAGCTCCAACTGGAAAATGAATTGCCACCCAATGTGTTCCCGATTTGTGTGATGGATCGGTATTAATAACGTAGCATGCGGGTTTATTAAAGACTGTTTTTGGCAGTTGATCAATTGCGTATACGCCACGAAAATATTTTTTTGTGTTAGCATTTTTTTGTAGGGCTATAGTTAACTCTGTTGTATTCATAATGGCTTAATGTGTAGTTAAATCTGAAGTTTGTTTATTTATAATTTTACTGATCTAAAATAATGTTTCTATTTTGATCAATCTCTAGGCTAGCATCATACTCCATGTAAATTAAACATGTTAGGGTGTTAGGAAGCGGTGCATCAAAATGTGCCTCAAAACGTATATTTTCTTGATTGACTAAAGATAAACAGGCATCGTTGGATGCTAAATTTGGTGTGAGATCGTACGCGATAATAAAATAGCCGGATGCATACATTTCTCTTGTGAAAAGGTTACCCTGAAGCGTGTGCAGTATGCCCATAGTAGAAAAGATTGTCAAATATGCACGCGCACACGAATCACCACCGGTAAATGAGGTTGTTATAGATGCACTAGGTGTTGGAACGCCATTTACATACAAAGTGCACGAAGCCATTGTATTGTGTTTGAAATTGTAAGGATTCTGTTTCTTCGATCCAACGTATGCATCATTATCAACCATAAAAAATATTAAATTTGTTGGCATCTGACCCAACACAATATTATCCAAATTTAAGGAGTTACCGTTTGCAGGTATCAACATCAACATTGTTCGAAAGCAATAGCGGTTGATTTAACATATCTGTACTGTATGCACTTTTCCGTACAACTCAACAATGTTACTATTTTTCACTAAACTTTGTCTTTTCAACAATCCTTCTTGAGATGGCGGTAAGGTTTTCAAATTTTTTGGTATCCGGATAAAACCCCGATAACCCCAAATGTGTCCTGCTCGCATCCTCACCAAAATTCAATAATGTTCTCTATAACTGTAATTACCGTCTGAGGAATTTATGTTTTTTTTCCATTCAACGAAACATTTACCTGACGAAACAGTGAATGCAACATATTATTTATTACAGTTGGTTGAGATGTATCCGTATCCGTGTACAATACACCGTTACTTTTGGTTAGACGTAGTTTTACAAAGTTTATTGAGGATAAATCTAAATACATATCACTGTGTCTATGACATACAAATTCAACGATCGATTGGTTTTCTAAACTAGTTAAAGGTTTGTAGGCAACTTCTTCGGTTTTTACAATGTTTGTTTGAATGTTACGAGGTGCGAAAAGATCCAATTCGGATTTCATACACTCTCGGTAAGACATTTTGTTTTTGTTTTTAAATTATGGAAATATATCTAAAAAACGTGGTTTTTTGTTAGGTGTGCGTTTATTTTGTAGATGCTTCTTTACACGAACTGCTAAGATGCTTGATTGTCTTTTTTCAGAAGTTGCTCTCTTATTTATTGGGTTTTTTAAACTTCGTTTGAATCTTTTTCTTTTGCGTTTCCCGATGCCTGTTCCAGCCATTGTATTTATTTTATCGATTGTCTCATCTCTTAATTTGTCAACGACTTGCACCGATCGATCACGAAGAATAATTTGTATCGGTTTTTGCGTGCTTATATTTTTTAAAATGTCGCAACACGTGTCAATTAACTCGTTCTTTAAAAAATTTAGAAGCGGTTGAAGATATTTCCAGAAACTAGCAAATACACTATCAATCCCTCGACCTCGCTGATATACTTTTGGTAATTTTAACACATTTCCAAATTCATCGTTGGCGGCTGGATTATTTCCACCGTGTTGTTGAACGTAATATTTTAGATAAGCGTTATGCATTGTAATAAAATTTAAAAACTGTTTCACCTCTTTATATTCATTTACGAAAATGTAAAACAACCATTGTACAAAATGAATCATTTTTAAAATTTATCTGTTCCCCATTTTCATCCGTTAATAGTAGACTGATATCTGTAATCAGTGTTCTCTCGAGTCGTACATATTGAATATTTCCTATTTCACAGTTTTGATAACTCTCAAAATAGCTTTTATATCTTACTGGATGCATTACTAACCCTCTAGCCATTATATTACCAAACATTTGAGGTTGAGCTATATCACAATAAATACACATATAGTTCGGTACAGCTTCTGCTTCTGGGATGGGCTCCGGTAAAATTACCTTGACACGTTTCTTTAACATCGTTAGTTTTTCCTCTGATAATGATTGTGAAGGTTTAATAGCAAGCGATTCTTTTAAACTTTTTATAACTTTGCTCCATTCAGTTTTATCAATTTGTGAAAATAAGTAGTCAAAGAGTAGATTTATTGTGTATTCTTTATTGAATTTTAATTTAAAATTACGTTTATCTACACCAACTTGAATGAAATCTTTTGGAAAAACGAAAAGGGGCAAGTCGGTTGACTCAGAATATCGATCGAAAAAATCTTCATGTTGAACGATTGCAAATAAAGTTGGATATTGTCTTAATATATCCAATATTTCAACACCAGTATTACCTCGATCTGCAATAAACGTTATAGTCGGATCTTTTTCACGTTTCTTCATTATAGAGGTACAAGCCCATATACCATTCGATACGCCCGTATACCATTCTGCGTGATCGTCATCCTTCAAGTTAAGTGAATAAGGAAGTTTTACAGTAAATCTTGATAGTGTGTTATGGGGGTAAAAATCCAGAGAGCTGTTACTTGTTAATGTAATATAAAAAGATTTTTGATCAGCAAGCATTGTAGACGTCGTGTGATAACACCAAAAATCTGAATGATGATTAACATTTCTAAACTTAACTTTTATAGCTTTGCCAGGGAATCGTTTGTTGTTTCGATTTTGTTTTTTGTGTTTTTTTTTGGTGTACTCGTTTCATTTTTAGTTTTTTTCCGTTGAGAAAAATTTATAACACTTTGCTTTGGATCAGCCCTCGACCTTTTTGTTGTAGAACGTGGGAAACGGCGTTCAACTGGAACGTTCACATTCTCCCCCGTATTCAATTCAAATACTCTGTACTCTTGAGGAGTTAAAGAGAGTCTTTCTGTCGATATTCTTACATCGTGCGGTTGACCATCTAGAGCTCTTCGTTGTACGCTATCATCCATATCTAATTCTTGAATTTCGTCAAAACTACGAATACTCTGATCATTATTATTATCCTCATTTTCCAAACTAGAAAATGTATTCGATGTTTCAAACAGTTCATCAAATGATTTAGGCTCTTGAATTTGTTTCATCATCTTAGTTTGCGTTGCAATATTTCAACCGTCAGACGTTTCAGTTTGAATTTTTGCGTTACGCCCTTTTAAAAACTTCGTTTTCGTGTTCACATCCACCTTAGGCTGGTTATTTGAAACATCGCTATCAGCTTGCGTCTGTTTATTTAATACAACGCTAGTGTTTAAACCTAGAAAATGATTTATTCCAATTTGTCTTCTTTTCACATTTAACATTTTTAAACGACTTTGTCGGTAATAGTTCCATTTATCGGCATCGTTTAGTTTATTATTGTATAAAATCTTTTTCATTTCACGATCTAATGCCGATAGTTTATTGTCTTCTAACATAATTTTTTCCACTGCTCAAATGTATCAGGATGAACAACAATCATACGTTGTAAACTCATTTTGTAACTTCCTCCAATAACTTTCCAATAACCCCAGATAAAACAGCTGATAAGATAATAGGCAAAAATGCACCTTTTTGTACTAGTATCTTACGTTTCACCGATAAATTAGATTTGGAATCGACAATTTTACGTAAAGCACACTTATGTTTCTTCAAACGAGTTTTACAGTTGTTATCGATATTGACATTACCATTTAAAACATTTAAACACACTTCGTATAAGGCTTTTATTAAATCTGGATTTCTTTTTTCTAATATAAATTTACGTATACGGGGCTTACAATTTCTTAACAAATGCAACGTATGTTTGTGTACCATAAGCCGCTTTATTCCTTTTTAGCTGTGATACCAGTTTAGATGGTGCATAACACTCTTGATAATCTTTATTAAAAATACTCGAGCGGAAGCGAAATAAGTCGTTGCACGATTGCGTCAAATCCATAAATAAATAACCATAAGGCTTTGAAGCTGCCTCCTTATATACTCTTACAAACTCGTTGATATTTTCTGGATAAATTTGTCTAGCAAGCGGATAGATTTGAGATTTATCTCGGGGGTTATTAAACATAACTAAGTATTTGCAGTTTAACGAAATGTCTCTGCAAAATTTGCCTTGATGGAACACATTTTGGGTAATTAATATAACAGATATATTTCGATTATGTGAACCCTTGGTAAATAATTCACAAACGTTTTTATTATACGCCTCAGTCATTAAATCATCCAAGATGATTAATGGGTTTTCTAGATTATCAAAATTTTCGGGTACGTTGTCTAACATTTTAATATCTTCAAAAACAAATTCTTTTAGATCGACCGAATTAGTTTCACCATTGCACCAAACCAGTTTCTTTATACCATGAATATGTGGTAAGAACTTTAATACAAACGTGGTCTTCCCCGAAGAAGAAGGACCAGAAATCTGCATGGTAAAAGGTAGTTCCACGTTAAACATATTTTTTTAAATAAATGATATGAACCATTTCGAATATCTATTTATAATTTTTGTTTTCTTCCATTTTTGGAAAATTATTATTAGAAAAACTAAAATTCCAAATTAAAAAGGGTTGTTTTCCTACACATCATCATTTTTTTTCCAACACACTTTTTTTCCTTATTCTTCTCATCGCTTTACACAAATCTTATATAACAACCAGAAAAACTACAACAACAAAAAGCAACAATCTCAAAAGAATTCCTAAATCAAAACAATAATATAAAAAAACATAATCGAAATAATAATACACCAACAAAGATTTAAATTAAAAAGATTATTTGCATATAATATACTCTGTTTCACTACCAAAACATCTGCCTAAGAAAATCAAATCTTACATAACAAACATTTAATTATTTAACGTGAAAAGAAAGTGGGACGAAATCAAGTTTTTTTAATTAATTTTTTTCACTTCCTACAACAAAAAAATTATGTCACAAAGAAAATCATTTTTCTTAAATCAAAACAATAATATAAAAATACATAATCGAAATAATAATACATCAACACAGATTTAAATTAAAAAGATTATTTGCATAATATAAACAATTGAATGCAATTGTTGTTGTTTTTTCAGTTGTTTCAGTCAAATCAAACGCACCTCTTAAAAAAAATTCAAACATCTGGCCAAGATAACGCAAAAAATTATTTTTGTCATTTCTTTAAACTCAAAACATATGTTTTGTTGTTGCTTTTCATCATTTCGTACCACACACTAAGAAAAATAATTTATTTTAAAACAAATATACTAGGCAAATATTTACACCTGAAAAATCAATCAACACCTGAAAACAGGGTAAAGTGGGACTACACTACTGGCCATTTTTCCTTTTAAACAAATTTCACATGAATCACTACATGGGCATGGGCTAATTTTGACCCTCTAGCCAAATTATCTTTTTCCAAACGCCTCACAATTTCTATGTCTCGATGCCCTAAAATATGGTGCCATTGATGAGCACATAGATTTCGAATATGATATGTTGCATTTACTTCATGCGTTTGCCTCAGAAAATATAATTCACCTCTAACTTCGCCAATATTAGTGCATTTATCGTTAAATTTGATATAACATGCTTCGTTATGGACTATCGATTTATATCCTCTGGCTGCAAGCTTTTTCACAGATAATATGTTGTACCAAATTTCGGGAATGTACAACACATCTGCTATTCTTGCTGACATGACTCTGCTTTTTTCATCGTTGAACTGTATATTCACAGTACCTTTACCTAATGATGAATATTGTCGTTTGTCTGCTATTTGAATACCTCCATAATTACCTTGTACGAAATCAACAAAATCACTACGATTATTACATATGTGACCCGTTGCTCCCGAATCAATAATCGATTTGTTTGAGAAACTATTAAACGACATCACAAATGTAAAATCATCAGTCGAATTCGGATTTTCAATTAAATTCAGCTGTATCAGAACCAGATGCTTCATTATTTTTCTTCTCGGCCCATTTAGTGAATTTATTACACCCCTTTTTCACGTGACCTGACTTCTTACAAAAAAAACAATGTTTCTTTTTAGGGACTGTACCTAAATTACGTAACGCAAAATTTCATGATTTTGAACCCCCACCTCCCCTATGTCACAAATTGTCACATTTTTAAAACTCCCACCCCCACCCCATATGTCACGTCACAAAATTTTATGAAGACTTCCAAGTTGTGAGAACGTTCTTTTATTTAAATAAAAATTTTTTCACAACCATTTTTATTAAACCAATTCATTATTAAAATAAAAATGAATGAATGCTTCACAATCTATTTAAATCACAGAAATTTCAGAAGTCTGTAAACCCTAAGAATAAACTAAAATATCTAAAATATAACTAAAAAACTAAAAAATTTAAAAAACTTAAAACCAATTGAGAAGAATTGTTCAACTTCTCAGGGAACTGTAAGGTTCCTAGTTCCTCCAATTCCATTTCCCAATCTTTAATTATCCAAAACCTTATTTCCATATATCCAAACTCATCAAAATGCGACACAAGCATTTTGATTTCATAATAATTATTCTGAACAAAATAATTGGTTTGTTTCATACATTTTTGCAAACAATAATTTTTAATTATGTTTGCAAAAATGTAAATATGTTACAAATCAGTTTGTTGACTTCGGAATAATTGTTATGAAAAACAATTATTTGATGTAGGTCAAAGTAATATAATTAAAGTGGTATGCTTTGACCAATAACAAAACAAATTGATTATAATCACGCCCTTTCTTTTAATTTTCCCCAAATTACAAATTAAATAAATCAATTTACCTATTTACTAACACTCCCCTCCAATTGTTAATTATTAAGTTAATATTAATTTTAAGAATATCAAAAAATAATATAATGACTCCGAATTAAACCGTCAACGGGCTAACATAAAAATAAATAAAATAAAATTGATTTGAAACAAAAGTGGTTTGTGTATTATTAAATATAAAGAATAGTGAATACCAAATTGGAAACTGACGGTCCGGGGTTGTTATGAAGAGCTTTCTCATTGGCGAACCAATGAGAATGGCATAGCAGGATGCGTACCTAGAGTAATTTAACGCCGTAACGACTAATGCTCAGCCATCGTGGATTTGATAGATTTTTACCTGCTGCTTCAACACAAATGCAGAAATGTACGCAATTTACGAAAATATACAGAAATGGAAAAAAGATACAAGTGAAAACAGAAGACTCTGGCGACCCCTTTTGCGAAACAACCACGATCAGCGCGTCCAACCCACACAATCATTCCCATACGCCCACACACTCACGCTTCATACATGCTAACATTCACCCACACACTCAGACTGCAAAGCAAGACAATTAAGCTCTAAGATCCACAGCAAGTATCACAGATGGTAGTAATCAAACATAGGTTGTATTGTTGCCAGCTGATCAATCTGATGCAGCTTGTACACCACTGCCATTGCTGGTAAACCGAGAATCAACTCTTCGAGCACGGGAGAGCGTCACACGCTATATTGAAAGTCTTTATTAATTATTTCCCTTTTTCTTTATTAATATCATTTTTAAAAATTTATAAAACCATACGTAATTCCCCAAACAAAATATTTACAGCTCAAAAAACATTATCATTTGATTTGGAAGTTGAAAAAAAACATGTCCAAACCAGTTTGTTTCAATACCTGTCGTTTACAGTTGGTTAATGTATTATAGAATTAATAAACCTAAAACATGACAAGAATTTGTCTTTTTTTTTTGTAATACAGGTTATTTGAGAGTAATACAGGTTATTAGAATGATTTTTGACTTACTTAAAAATATAAATTCATAAATTTAGGTAAAATAATAAAAGAAAAGGTATTTGGAAAACGAGACGTTACCTCGGAGCAAAAAAAATATTTTGATTAGCATCACTTCCAATTCAGACTACATGCATCTCGCTACACGCATCGCCAGCTCACACACACACACACACACACACACACACGCATCGACAGGCAAGCCCCCATTCAATCACTGGCACACTCTTTCACACGCATTCACACCTCTATGCAAAAAAAATTAAATAAAATAAATCAAGTTCGTTCACCCCATGTTTAAATCCTCCCGGCTTCCAAGACGTACGGCCTTAGCCCTCCATCAGCGACGAATAATCCAACAGGTAAAGTACTACGGTTGAAATTGCATAAATAATACTTGAATGCTGAGGTGCAATTCGGTTGTAATAACACAAGAAAAGTGTATATCAATGTTGAGTTGAACTTCAGTTGTAATCACACCAAAATTGGATATCAGTTGAAATATGTAAAATATACGATAACAACAGCAAATATATAATGTTGAATTGCAATAATATACGGTAGTAACAGCAATACTTTGATACAAATGTTGCGTTGAAACCCGTTTGAAACACAGTACTAACCGCAAAAATTGTACATAAAGGTTGCGTTGAAATAATATACAGTAGTAACAGCAAAACTTTGATACAAATGATGCGGTGAAATAATATACGGTAGTATTAGCACAAATTTTATATTAATGTTGCGTTGAAATAATGTTGTAATACGGTAGTAATAGCATAAAAATTTGTATTAATGTTGCGTTGAAATACTGTTGTAATACGGTAGTAAGAGCATAAAAATTTTGAACTGATTTTGTACTAAATCCAACTTTGAAGGACAAGTTCTAATTGCAATCACACAAAGTAGCAATCAAAATCACAAAAATAGAATAAATTTTATTTTCAATACAACACAAAATGGTTTAAAATTTTTCTTTTTATTTTTATTTAACATTTTTAATTTTAAGTGTGTACTTAACAACAGATTATTATTCGAAATACATTTTAATTATAACACGATTTGATTTTTGTTTTGAAAACCACAAATGAAACTATTAATATTTCTAAAAAAAAATTGCGCTAAGAGAGCGCGGTTACTGTAAATTTTGGTTACAACACACACATATAGAATTTTTTTGTTTTATTATTACGTTTGTTTTTGGTTAAGTGACACAAACAGATAAATCATTTTTTTGTTTTATTTTAATGAATCTACTTTTAAAAAAAACTAATGGCCAAACAAAAATAAATTAACACGACTCATACTAAATGCACAAATTTAAAAAACTTTAAAACTAGCTAGCCATTACAAGATAATTGGTTGAAAATCACAAACAAAAACAATCGCGATTATACCAAACCGACACAAATCGAGAGACGTCAAACACGCAATGAATTCCAATCGGAATAATAGAACTAAGAGATAAGAGATAGTATAGTCATCTCTTTTATAGTATTTTTAATATCGAAAATTCGACAAAGTTTTTTTGTTTTGAAAGGAAATTTATGTTAATTTATGTTATGTTAATAAATGTTAGTACATTTTCCGTTTCACAAAAAAACCTGCTTGTTATTTTGTAATACATAATATTGTAAGATAATGTCACGAAATAAGCTATTTCCAACGCATTTGTAAGAAATACTAAGAGGGATTAAACGTAAGTTTAATCGATCTTATGATGTTTATGTGTTATGAAATAACAGCTTACAACAGTATTACAGTGAAACTTAGATCTATAACGGAAAAATAAATTGATAAGAATACCCATATAAGAAATCGAAAACAAA
This sequence comes from Diogma glabrata, assembly GCA_963693315.1. NCBI lineage: Eukaryota > Metazoa > Arthropoda > Insecta > Diptera > Cylindrotomidae > Diogma > Diogma glabrata. The sequence continues at coordinate 194,808,389 of OY856186.1, read as the reverse complement.
ACTGATTGCAGGATAATAATTTTTTGGGCTATTGCGACGATTGGACAAATATGCACAGCTGTTTGAGGTTTGAAAAGATTTAGGGCAATTACGGTTAGTGTCCGGAGAATTCAAATTCATGTAGTATGGTGAAGTAATGCTGGTGAAAACGCAGTGTGAGTCAATAATAGGGGATTGTAAAGGAAATATTATTGTTAATTGTTTTATGCTAAGAACAAATTTACGTAACGGAAACTATATGAAAATATGACTATGGACTACGGATGAACGAGAAATTGTGGTGAACTATGGGTGATCGGCAAAATTGTGATATGAGAGGAAATACAAACTACATGAATCAGTGACTGTACTACACTACGTTATCATACTCCAGTCTACATAACAGGGTCCATAACATTGGCGCAGCCGGGAAACAGCCACGACTGGCTGTATTGTGATAAGTGGAATAAAAATTAAATTAAATTAAAACAGGAAAATTTTTTTTAAAGTGAATATTAGAAATCGATACATTAACATCAAGTGAACATTTTCTCAAAGTTATACATACAAACCGAGAAATCATATAAACATTTTTAAAGCCTGCAACTACAATAAAGCTTGCAACTACAAAATCTAGTTCCTGTTACTACAACTACATAAACAATCCTGCAAAACACAACAAAAATTAAATTAGATCCTAAAACAAAGTGTGTGTTTCAAAAAACTAATTTTATTTGAACACAAAAAATTAATGAAGCACCAGCACATCAAGAAATCATCACAACAACAAAAATTCAAGCAATGATATGAGTGAAAAAAATGAACTTTGGTGAGTTTTAGATTTATTATAATTTATTTTTTACATAATCTTTAATATAGTATTTATTAAATAAACAAAATAAGACACAGTTTTTTTTACGAATAAAATTTTAAACATAAAAATAAAAATCAGTTACCAAATTATCTCTCTCTCTCGTTCAAAATTTTTATTTTCAAATTAAATTAATTAAAATTATTAAGTTATTTTACTACTACATTTTACATATTATCCGTGAGCTAGTTTTATTGTAAAACCGAATGTCAATTTATTCAAAATTCGTTCTTTTTAAAATATTTTAATTTATAAAACGTTTTACTTATAAAAAACTAAGTACAGATCGCCAAATAACTGTTTGAATAAAACAAAACTTAAATTTCATTTAAAGTAGCCTAATAAATTGTTAATATTTTCTCATAATGAATAACATAGAGTTGATTATTCGAATGGAGGAATTACCTTTGTTCAAAATAGAAAACACTGATAATTTAAACGATCAGTGGGTTAAATTTTTAACAGAAAGTTTTGCAATGTATGTTTTAGTTCCAAAAACACAACAACCAGTATTTATGCGATTTATAGTAAATAGATTTCGCGGTAAAATATTTATGAAACTTAAAGACTTGCCACCGTTTGAAACATTTGAAAACCTAATCAATTTCCTGTGCGATCGTTACCAAATTTTAGTTAAATTAAACGAAATTTTATTACCTAGTTCACTAACAAAAAGATCAGAAAAAGATAATCTCGAAAATTCTTCACAAACTAATAATTACATTTTCACTAAAACCACAAACAACGAACAAAACTTAAACAAACATCACTCAAATATTGTTGAGAAGATTGAAATTATGAAGTCTTTAGCTGTAACATGTTTTGATCATATAAACGATCTAAAAATATTTGATACTGTTTAACCAATTAAAGCAGCTGCAACAGAAAACTTTCGTGTTGAAGAAAGTTTATGTAAAATTCACCAGGTAACAACTAAACCATTAATTGCTACGAGTATAATTGTAAAACAAAATTTACATAAATCACAAAATTCCTTAGTTGAAAATGTTTCATTATTCTCTCCTATAACAACTAAAAGTCTATGCAATTCTCATTTTCATCTAAATTAAAAAAACGTTCAAAAACAAGACATTATTATACAAAATCTGTACATTTCCAATTTTTGGAACATTTTCAATTTTTAACTCTTAAAGTAAGAAAACTAAATTCATTCTCACCTTATTTTAAACTCATTATAATTTTAGCTCAATATAGTTTGAAGATGTTTGAAAAATTTTTTTTTTAAAAGAATTCATAAAAATACAATATCATATAAAATAATTAGGAAAAATATAGTTTTCGGCAAAAAACTTTTATGATGACATGGTTTTTAGTTTTGGGCAGCGATGTATATCAAACATAACTCTTTGTTAAAGTACAAGTATTTTTTATCTCTGTTTAAAAATTTATTACAAAACTAACACGAAACATCAATACGTTGCCGGAAAATTATAATCAAAATTCCAAAAATATTGTTAAATTAAATAAAATCAAACTTTTTCAAAATTCCAAAAATATTCCAAAAATTAGAATAAAATCAAATATTTAAATTTTTTCTAAATTCCAATTATATTTCAAAAATTCAATCTTTTTCCAAAATTCTAAAAATATTGCAAAAATTATTACAAAATCAAAAATTGAAAATTTTTTCCAAATTCCAAAAATTATAATAATATCAAGAATTAAAAATTTTTCAAAATTCTAAAAATATTCCAAAAATTCTTACAAAATCAAAAATTAAAACTTTTGCCGAAATTCAAAAAATATTGCAAAAATTATTACAAAATCAAAAATACAAACTTTTTCAAAATTCCAAAAATATTTCAAAAACTATAACAAATTCAAAAATTTCCATGTCCAATTTCATTTTAAATTACATTTACGTCATAAAAACAGCTACATTTTTTTCCAAAAAATTGGCTAAAAAAATAAATGAAATCATTTTTTGACACACTCGACATTATTTTTTGACAAACTTATAATCAGGGTTGTTCCTTTACGCGTAATCTAAAATAGATTACATTACATGTAATCTATGTAATGTAATCTATGTCATCTATGTAAATTTGGTGTAATCTATTAATTTTAATTTAGGAAGAAATATGTGGAATTATTGTATTATCCCTACTGAAATTTTTGTTCGATTTTTTCGCAAAAGATATGATCAATAATATTGTCAAAAACAAAATCTTGCGATCTTGAAAAAAGTTAATTTAATTGCTAAAAAAGTTTAGAATGCACATATCAATTAAATAGATTACATAATAGTTTACATTATAGAGTACACGAAAATATCTCGCGTAATTTACACGTAATCTATGCGTTATCTATACATGTAAAGTAATCTATTTTGTCTACGGCACAACCCTGCTTATAATGCCATAATTCTCTATAATAATAATTAAATATCATGTCATACAAACTATAAATTTTATTTTTTTTTTAAAAAATTGGGTAAAAAATAAATGAAAACCTTTCTTTTACACAACATATTTTGACAAACTTACAATGCTATAATTCTCAATAATAATAATAAAATTTCATTTCAAAGAAACAATTTTATTTTTTTCCAAAAAATTGGGTAAAAAACTAAATAAAAATCTTTTGACACACTTGACAACATTTTTTTGACAAACTTATAATGCTATAATTCTCAATAATAATAATAAAATTTCATTTCAAACAAACCATTTTGTTTTTTCCAAAAAATTGGGTAAAAAAATAAATAAAAATCTTTCTTTTGACACACTTGACAACATTTTTTTGACAAACTTATAATGCCATAATTCTCAATAATAATAATAAAACTTCATTTCAAACAAACAATTAAATTTATTTTTTTTCCAAAAAATTAGGTAAAAAAATAAATAAAAATCTTTCTTTTGACACAATTGACAACATTTTTTGACAAACTTATAATGCAATAATTCTCAATAATAATAATAAAATCTCATTTCAAACTAACAATTAATTTAATTTTTTTTCCAAAACATTAGGTAAAAAAATAAATAAAAATCTTTCTTTTGACACACTTGACAACATTTTTTTGACAAACTTATAATGCATTTATCTAGTTTTTGATCTCACATACCAATCCCTACCATCAAGATTTCTCCAAATTTAATGTTCCTACTCGTAATCACTTAAAATAAACGTTTTTTAAGCCAAAAATATGAAAATTTGCCATTTTTGACACACATAATGATTTTTTGACACACTGCCGGCACAGTTATCGAACACAGCGTCCTTTCGGACCTGTCCCTTGTGAATACCTATTTTTGGAAAAAAACATTTTTGAAATCCCTCCAGCGGTTTTCCCTGCAGCGTAGGTAATGACGGCGGACGGCCGGCCGGCAGACAGACATACATTTTTTTTTTGCTTTTTTAGAATCAGGAGGTCCTAAAACGTCGAGAAATGTTAAAAAAAGTGGGGGTAAGAATTTCACTTTGAGCTCATGAATGTAATACTTAGGTCTTTCAGACCGAAGTAATAATAATTCAAGTTTAGTACATACACACATAAATAAACCAAAAAAATTTTACAAATAAATATATCAATCAATTAATTACGCTTCAGAGTACATTTAAGATTACTTTTCTATTATTACTTGGGAACCACAATATTTTTTAAGCTTAATATCAGCAATAACTGCGTCTTCAATTATTTATATTTACATTAAATTAAAATTTTAGATAAAATTAACATTAGATAAACTTAATTACAAATTCATACATAATAAGTTTGTTTGTTCTAATCATAAACTATATCAAATCAATATCAATACTTAAATCTCTCACAATGTTTTTATTTAAATCAATTCAAATATTTTATTCAAATAACAAAAAAAAAACGAATATTTATCCTTATTATTCTATAACATAGTGATGGTTAGAGCGACCCCACGTAAAGGTCAATCATACAAATGATTAAAGCTCTAATATCTGTATTTTGTGTTTAAATAAAAACCAAATACAGATACCCGCTGATGTTGAACCATTCGTAATGGGGACGGATGAGGGCAGACACTATGTCATAAACAATAATTTAAAGCATTTCTATTTTTTTTAATATATTAAAAGATTATGGGTTACATCCCCAGCAATCTACAAGTAAAGTAAATAAAAGATTCTGGGTTAAATCCCCAGCGATCTCAACATAAATTTATATAAACAGATCCTGCCTGGGTCACATCCCCAGCGATCTCAAAAAATTTCAATAACAAATATATACTATGTATTATAAAGAATAATTTTTAACTTCATATAACAAATTTAAAAAAAAAATTTTGCAAATCAAAAAAAAAAACAAATAAATCAAAACAATATATACGCATAAAAAAAAATTAATCAACGATTACCAATATTTTTATAACACAACAAAAACTAGGTTAAAAAATTATATACGATTACATTATATGTATGTACATAAAAATCTATATTCTAAAATAAATTTCTTTAAAAAGAAATTTACAAAAATTTGTATCTTTAAGATACAAATTTCATTTATAAAAATGGGGCGAGTGTAAGGTTCCTAGTTCCTCCAATTCCATTTCCCAATCTTTAATTATCCAAAACCTTATTTCCGTATATCCAAACTCATCAAAATGCGACACAAGCATTTTGATTTCATAATAATTATTCTGAACAAAATAATTGGTTTGTTTCATACATTTTTGCAAACAATAATTTTTAATTATGTTTGCAAAAATGTAAATATGTTACAAATCAGTTTGTTGACTTCGGAATAATTGTTATGAAAAACAATTATTTCATGTAGGTCAAAGCAATATAATTAAAGTGGTATGCTTTGACCAATAACAAACAAATTGATTATAATCACGCCCTTTCTTTTAATTTTCCCCAAATTACAAATTAAATAAATCAATTTACCTATTTACTAACACTCCCCTCCAATTGTTAATTATTAAGTTAATATTAATTTTAAGAATATCAAAAAATAATATAATGACTCCGAATTAAACCGCCAACGGGCTAACATAAAAATAAATAAAATAAAATTGATTTGAAACAAAAGTGGTTTGTGTATTATTAAATATAAAGAATAGTGAATACCAAATTGGAAACTGACGGTCCGGGGTCCATAACAGAACATTTAGGTCCTCTTCGGCTACAATTTAGTTTTCAGCTACAGTTTCGTTTATACCTCGTTTTTGTCGCTGCGTTATAATAGAGTATTTTAACATTTAAAAAATAAATAAAACAATAATGAAAAATAAGTGTAAAAGTATAATATAATATTTCAGAATCTTTTCACTTATATAATGGTTGGCATATGGTTTTATTGATTGATAATTTTAATCAAACTAAACAAATAGTTGGACGTGACATGACATGGTTTTACTCCCTTCCCCCCATTCGTAACAAATTGCCACAAAATTATTACACCTCCCTCCCCTTAATGCGTTACGTAATTTAGGTACAGCCCCTTAGCTGTTTTGTCGATTTATTGAATGATACGGTATTGTTGATATAATCTGCATTACCATCACGATTTTTCATACATTTGTATTCATCAATTAATTTGGATTGGACTAACTTGAAATCTATCTCGTTGCTTTTATGTGTCTGTAAAGCCGTAACGACTGTATCGTAATTACGTGGGAATTGTCCAAAAAGTAAACCAATTTGCCATTTTTCCGATAATTTTTCTTCACCAATTGCATTTAATTTTTTTAACATGTTCAATAACCAATGAATATGAAGTTCAATGTCGCCATTTTCTTCGAGTTTAGCAGCACAAATTTCTTTGATTAATTGAACCATATTATTACCGGAGCATTTCTCATGATAGTCTTGCAATGCCGTCCACATTGATTTAGATGAATTCATATGATTCCGAATATGAACGAATTGGCTGTCTTCTACATTCAAACCGACAGGTGAGATCGCATTGTTGTTAGCTTTTTTCCATTGTGCCGGTTGAATATTGTCACCAGATGTAGAAGTATTATTTCCACCTGTTGCTGTTGAATTTTCTTCACCTGGCTCATCTTCAGTTATCGCAGTCCACGAATTTTCCTTTCTCAATAATAATTCCATTCGTAATTTCAAATTAAAATAATTGTCATTATTGAGTTTTTAATATAATATTTCATCTCAGACGCCATTTTGAATAGCATCCAATCGAATAATTTTCAATTGCAAAAAACTTAAATTGAAAATCAATTAATCGTCAACTGGGCCCATAACCTGTTGAATTACAGTGAATTTAATTAATTCTATTTATGAAATAAAAAAACTCAACTTTATACATATTACGAATTATAATATTTATTGTTAATTAATTCTGTGTTACACGTTTGATGATTTTTTTAAAGAGAAGTGAATACAACAAGAAATGTCAAAGAAGAAATACAAAAAGTACTAGAACAATAGTTGACTTGACGACTATTGCCAGATGCAAAAAATTGAAATTATTGAATTGAAATTAAAATATTTAGATAAATGGAATGTTAATGTTTTAACAAAAATGATGATATAACCCATTTTCAGGATATTTCAAGTAAGAACATTATTTCTCAAAAATTAGATATGATTTTAGCTGAAAACAAGCAAATTAAAAAAATTCTCATGAACTATAAGGCCATGGAAGAACTGTAATAGGAGGTTTGTTAGACCGTGAAGTTCTACCAGTTAGTCGTGCACACAAACACTATCTTCACCCTGCGCTAGCTCCAGCGGGTGTGAATTCTAGCCAAAAATGAAAATGCCGCGGTCAGCATAATTTTTCTTTCACATTTTAATTGTTTATTTTACTTTTTTTTTTCTGCTTAATTTTTTTTAGATTTTTTTTTAAATAGGTGAAAAAAATACCAAAGAATTTACCGGAAAGGGTCAGGTGCACTTAGGAATGTTTAAAATAATTGTGTTGATACGTTGGTTGAAAATATTGTACAAGTATTTTCGAAAAAGTCTATAGTATATTACTATAGGACGGAAAATGAAAGTACACATGATAATGAAATATCTTGCCCACTACTGAACGTTTCAACATTCTGCAAATGGAAGTTTCAAATTTAAAGCAGGAAAAACTAGATAACACTATGCTTATCGCCAATATACCCGTAAAAGAAAGGGAAAATTGTCATAAAATCGTAACTGACATTGCTAAATTATTAAATGTTCAAATCTCCGAGAGGTCTATTGTCAATGTTAAACGCTTAGTTAGTAAAGATACATCTAAAACAAGTGTTCTACCAATTCTAGTTTACTTCTCATCAGTTTTTATTAAATACAAACTATCACGGGTTAAAAAAGACAATGGATCTCTATTTTGCAAACAACTATTTTCTGAGGCAGATGATCTATCTCTAATCTACCTTAATCAATTTTTGATACCCGAAAATCTAAAGATTTTAAATTATGCAAAGCGGCAGCTTTAAAGGATTGGAAACAAATTTACTAAATGGTTCTCAAGAAATAATAAAGTTCTAGTAAGAAAATCAAAAGACTCAAACATTATAACGTTAAATTCAAAATTTGGAGGCGACCAGCTTGTAACATCAGCAATTCAAGAACCTTATATAATTCAATACAAAAATATTACACATCAGTTTACAACCCTCACAGTTATTCAGTAGCGGATTTAGGCCTAGGCCCGTGAGGCCCGGGCCTAGGGCGGCAAATTTTGAGGGGCGCCAATGTTAAAAAAATAAATGTTTATACCTGAATTAGATTTATTATTATTATTGTTATTATTTTCCTTATTTTATACACACACACATATATGTATATATATATGTTTATATATATATATATATATATATATATATATATATATATATATATATATATATATATATATATATATATATATATATATATATATATATATATATATATATATATATATATATATATATATATATATATATATATATATATATATATATATATATATATATATATATATATATATATATATATATATATATATATATATATATATATATATATATATATATATATACACCCAATTCTGTTTTTACACGGTCTTTTTTTAGACGGTTTTGAAATAACACGGTCTAGAAAAAAAATTTAAATTCGTTTTTACACGGTTTTATTTGAAATAGCACGGTTTAATTTTTGAAGAAAAATCGTATTTTTTTTTCTATATACAAAGCTAGACATGTTTAGTGTTAATTATAATAAATTATAAATTAACGTCTCTTAATATCTGAAGATACCATGTCCAACTAGGGATTAGGATTAAGTTTGAATAAATTAAATTTCTTTAAGAAGTTTATGAACGCTATCTTTAAAATTTTGAGGATTAAAGCTATCAGGGAAAACCCTTGCTGGTGAGACATTCCATAGATGAGAGACTCTGCTGAAAAAATCACGCTGAAAAGCAACACTTCTGATTCTTTTTATATGAAGTGTAAAAGGATGGGCTACAAAATTTACTCTGGTGTTACGCGATAGGTTGCTAGTTCAGGTAAAATTGATTTTATCTCAGTCGAAGTTTGTTCATCCACAATGTATTAATAGAAAATTCTCAGATCAGCAACATTTCTCCTATGTTGCAAGGAATTTAACTCATTAATAAGAGTTGAGTTGCTAAATAGTTTAACAGTTCTGCGCTGAACAAACTCAATTTACTTCATACTACTAAAATCAGATACACCCCATATGTGAGAACAATACTCCATGCAGGGAGTATAAATGATTTATATATTAAAAGAAGCTGTTCGCTATTGAAAAACTTACGAAATCGTTCCAAAGACCAAAATTTTTGAACAGCGTTCTTAGCTAGGTTAAAAATATGAGAATTTAATTTCATATTGTTTTCAACTTCTATTCCTAGAAGTATGTATGTACAGTTGATCAATTTTCTTTGAAGATTTTTTATTTTTTAACGCTAATCTTAAAGTTTGGAGGAAGAAAATTATTTTATCTTATTATACTCTTATTGATACTCTGGTGTAACGTGTCAAGTTTGCAGGCTTAGGTAAAATCGATTTGATATAGATAGAAGCCCGTTTATCCATAATGTAAAATACCGTCAAATCAGCGACATACCAGGAATCAAGCTCATTAGTAAGATTTGAATTGCTGATCAATTTAACAGCCCTCTGTTGTATACATTCAATCAAAACCTGTATGGTACACTCCATATGTGACAACAATAATCCATGTAGGGCGATCGTCTTTCGGCGAAAACCGCATTGTCTTTAAGTATTTTTGACCAGTTAACAAAGAACCTCATATTTTTAAAATTAATGTTTTTTTCAAATATTTTAGCTACAATCGATTAGTTTGATATGGGTTTGTAATTTGTTGTATCCGTTTTCGTACCTTTTTTGGAACTGGCTGTGCCTACACTAGCCATTTCCCAAAAAAACTAATATTTCAAATTTTATATATGTCGTTGGAACAGCATGTTTGATTGAGCTTGTGAAACGTACGTTATCGCTTAAACATCTGAAAAGCATATGATCGAATCTGGCATGCCAACTTCATGTAGACATAAAGCATATTCAAAAATGCCTCACCGATCAAAACATTTCGGTATCCATCGATAGTTTTTCTTCTGAGTCTAAATTAATTATTACTGGTGTTCTCCAAGGCACAGTTTTATTCCCCACTCTATTTTTAATTTATATCAATGATCTGTTGAAAATTATCAGTAACACGACAAATAGTTTTGCAGATGACATACAGTACATTGCACAGGTCATTCGTTTCCCTATCTTCAAAGGTAAAATGAATGAAAAAATAAATCTCGCCCGGAGAAACGTTGTATAAATGTAAACGAGGACCTTGAAGGAGAAAAGCACCGAGGACCGAGAATAAAGTCGCCGATTGGGGTAAAAAAATTTATTCAATTCTAATTCCACCAAAAAAACAGCTATTGATTGTTTTTAGATCATAGACCGAGTTCCCCAATGATACTTCCATTAGTATCTATGACGAACAAATAGCATCTTAATTAGATGGTAAAAATATTTCATTCCGTATAATTTACTCCACATTTATAAGGTCTACATTCGTCCATGTATGGAATATTGTTGTCAAGTCTTGTGTGGTGCATCTATTTCGATCTAGGCTCTAGGCTAAATTTAACATCAAATCTTGATTTCTTACAACATTGTCGCACTGTTGCTGATCTCTGATTTAATTTTTGTTTTTTTATCAAATTAACTGTGCATACATGCACAAAAAATTTAATTTGGCTTTTATATAGACTCTTAATAGTTTTTTTGTACAAATCATTTTATTTTACCTATTTTTTACAGAAATAAAGGGTATGGAACCAATCCCCTTTTTTTGTATGTGCTGCATGTCTTTTTATGCACGGTTTTTTTTTACACGTCTTTTCCTGGAACGTATCTACCGTGTAAAAACAGAATTGGGTGTATATATATATATATATATATATATATATATATATATTTATTAATTTTAAAAAAATAAAATTTTTATTTGGTTTTTAGCCTATTTTTTAGTATAATTTCTTAACAAAAAATTACAATACACGACGTTTCGATACTTTCCGTATCATCTTCAGGAAAAAAAATAACAAAATTCTTAATTATTAAAAGAAAAAAGTAAAACAACAAATTGACAACTAATTCAAATGAAAAATTATTAACTTTGACAAGAAAAAAACTTTAAAATAAAAACATTGACAAAATAATCAAAAATCAAAAAAAAAATTCTAAATATCAATGTTCAAAATTGAGTTGTAATAATTTTGAATATAAAATGAATCCTTTTGTTTATTAATAGAATTTTTGCTCTGTTTGATATGCAGCATTTCGAGAATATTCAGTTTTCCAAAATTTGATTCCTTCTCTAACATTTTTACATCATCCAAAGAAATAGAATGATTAGCAGCTTTAAGATGAGTAGTGCGACCAGTATACGTTGCCGGACAATTACAATTTGTTTGATAAATAACATTATTTAAAGAAGATTTTGGAATTTTGTCTTGAAGTTTTGAAAAAATTTGTTTGTTTAAACTTGATGATGGCTTACCAACAGTATTTATATCGTAATGTTTTAATAAATTTCTAATTTGTTCAAATACATCCTTAACATATGGAATAGATACAACATTCTTCATAATTACTTCTTCATTATTAGAAACATTAGTTGAAACTTGTTTATTTTGTGCTAGAGATGTGTGTTTAACATTATTCGGAATATCAGTATCAGTAAAATTTAGAAACCATTTTTCTTTTATATCATCTAACTCGGTTAAATTATTATCTTGGTTAATATTGTTGTCATCACTAAAAACAGGTATAAGAGAAGAATCCATAGTAGCATTAATTTGATTAATTATAGGCATATGAACCATAGAAGAAGACCGATTTGATAATTTCATTCTTTTCTGAATATGAGTAAGTTTTATTTTATTAAACATTATAGTAAACGACATTTCACATCTTTGAAAAAAATTATTGATGATCCATTCAGGTAAAGGTAAATTGAATATCCGTTTAGATAAATTGGATATTTCAATTTCTAAATATCTAATAAATTGAAAATTTTCAATAATTTCTTGGCTTATCAAAGCTTTCATAAGCCGTTGTTCAAGCTTCATAAAAACTTGTAAATTAATATTGTATTTGTTTTTAATACGACAATGTTCAGGGAAAATACGTTCTTTCCTACAACGGAGGAGAAAATATTTCTTATATAAAGCCTTTGCCAAAGTTAATTTGTTTTTAAGTAGCATTTTAAAATCATACTGAATATCTAAACCATAATTGCTTCCAATTTTTTAAAAACGAATCTGTGTTTATTTACATATTGTATATCCTCCATATTTCAACCAAAGAGAAATTAAATGTGTAATAGGGTATAGGGTAGGGTATATATATATATATATATATATATATATATATATATATATATATATATATATATATATATATATATATATATATATATATATATATATATATATATATATATATATATATATATATATATATATATATATATATATATATATATATATATATATATATATATATATATATATATATATATATATTAGGGTGTCCCAAGACATAGAGAAGAAAAATTTTTTGGCAAAATTTTATACGCATACCCGCTAAATTTTTTCCCATTGACTTTAAAAACTTAAATTAAAAGTTTTACTGCGATTGGATGACGATAACCCGTGCCGACTTGAAGTTAAACTTTAACTTACGAGCTTTTACTGGGATTGCTGTGTAATTATTTGAGAAATTATTTTACTCTCATTAAATAAAACGCCAATGAATTAGAAAAAGATATTTCTTCGGTCTGAAAGTCCAAAGTATTACATTCTTGAACCAAAAATGAAATTCTTACCCCATTTATCGGCATTTCTCGACGTTTTAGGACTTACTGATTCTAAAAAAAAACTGTATGTCTGTCTGCCGTCACAACCGACGAAATCTAGAAAACCGCTGGAGGGATCTCGAAAATTTTTGTTTTTAAAAATAGGGTTACTTAATTGTAAGAGCCAAGAGGACGATGTGTTCGATAACTGTACGGGAAGTGTGTCAAAAAAAACGTCAAGTGTGTTAGAACAAGGAAATTTGCCTATTTTTTGCTTAAAAACGTTCATTTTGAGTGAT